>BLKR01014766.1:0-321915 GCA_011170035.1 Teleogryllus occipitalis
ACGAAAAACGAACAACGAAAAACGAAAAACGGAAAACGGAAAACGAACAACGAACAAGGAAAAACGAAAAACGAAAAACGAACAACGGACAACGAACAACGAACCGCGAACAGCGAACAACGAACAACGAACAACGTAAAACGGACAACGGACAACGAACAACGAAAAACGAACAACGAAAAACGAACAACGAACAACGGACAACGAACAACGAACAGCGAAAAGCGAACAACGAACAATGAAAAACGTGAAACGAAAAACGAACCACGAACAACGAAAAACGAAAAACAAAAAAACCATCAACGAACAACGAAATACGAAAAAAGTACAACGAACAAAGAAAAACGAGACACGAAAAACGAAAAACGAAAAAAGAAACCACGAAAAACGGAAAACGAACAACGAAGAACGAAAAACGAGAACGAACAACAAAAAACGAACAACGAAAACCGAAAAACCAAAAACGAAAAACGAACAACGAAAAACGAAGAACGAACAACGAAAAACGTACAACGAAAAACGAACGAGAAACGAAAAACGAACAACAAACAATGAACGAAAAGCGAGAAACGAGAAACGAGGGACGAAAAACGAACAACGAACAACGAAAAACGAAAAACGAAAAACGAAAAACAAAAAACGAAACACGAGCAACGAACAACGAAAAACGAAAAACAAAAACCAACAACGAACAACGAAAAAGGAAAAACGGAAAACGAACAACGAAAAACGAAAACGAGAAACAAAAAACGATCAACGAAAAACGAACAACGAACAACGAAAAACGAAAAACGAGATCGAACAACGTACAACGAAAAAACAAACACGAACGACCGAAAACGAAAACCGAAAAATGAACAACGAAAAACGTAAAACGAACAGCGAACAACCAACAATGAAAAACGAAAAACGAAAAGCGAGAAACGGAAAACGAACCACGAACCACGAACAACGAAAAACGAAAAATGAACAACGAACAACAAAAAACGAAAAACGAACAACGGAAAACGAAAAACGAACAAGGAAAAACGAAACACGAACAACGAAAAACGAAAAATGAGAAACGAACAACGAAGAACGAAAAACGATTAACGAACAACGAACAACGAACAACGATGAACGAACAACGAACAAAGAACAACGAACAACGTACAACGTACAACGTACAACGAAAAACGAACAACAAACAAAGAAAAATGAAACACAAACAACGATCAACGAAAAACGAAAAACGAAAAACCATCAACGAACAACGAAATACGGAAAACGTACAACGAACAACAAAAAACGAAAAACGAGACACGAATAACGAAAAACGAACCACGAAAAACGAACAACGAACAACGAAGAACGAAAACGAGAAAGAACAACCAAAAACCAACAACGAAAACCGAAAACGAAAAACGAACAACGAACAACGAAAAACGAACAACGAACAACAAAAACCAACAACGAACAACGAAAAACGAACAACGAACAACGTACAACATACAACGAACAACGAACAATGAAAAACGAGAAACGAAAAACGAACCAGGAACAACGAAAAACGAAAAACCATCAACGAACAACGAAATACGAAAAACGTACAACAAACAACAAAAAACGAAAAACGAGACACGAAAAACGAAAAACGAACCACGAAAAACGGAAAACGAACAACGAACGACGAAGAACGAAAAAGGAGAACAAACAACAAAGAACGAACAACGAAAACCGAAAAACCAAAAACGAACAACGAACAACGAAAACCGAACAACGAACAACGTAAAACGTATAACTTAAAACGAAGAACGAACAACGATCAACAAAAAACGAACAACGAACAACGAACAACGAACAACAAACAACGAACCACGAACAACGAACAACGAACAACGAACAACGAACAACGAACAACGAACAACGAACAATGAACAACAAACAACGAACAACGAACAACGATTACTGAACAACGAACAACGAACAACGAACAACGAGCAACGAACAACGAACAACATTCAACGAACAACGAACAATGAAAAACGAGAAACGAAAAACGATCCACGAACAACGGAAAACGAAAAACGAAAAACCAAAAAAGAACAACGAAAAACGTACAACGAAAAACGAACGAGCAACGAAAAACGAACAACAAACAACGAAGAACGAAAAACGAACAACAAACAACGAACGAAAAACGAGAAACGAGAAACGAGGGACGAAAAACGAACAACGAACAACGAACAACGAAAAACGAACATCGAACATCGAACAACGAACAACGAAAAACGAAAAACCAACAACGAAAAACGAGAAACGAACAACGAAACACGAACAACGAACAAAGAGAAACGAGAAGCGAAAAACGAGAAACCAGAAACGAGAAACGAAAAAGGAACCACGAACAACGAACCACGAAAAACGGAAAACGAACAACGAAAATTAAACAACTCACAACGAACATCGAAAACCGAAAAAAGAAACAACGAACAACGAACAAAGAGAAACGAGAAACGCAAAACGAAAAGCGAAAAACGAACAACGAAAAACGAACAACGTAAAACGAATAACTTAAAACGAACAACGAACAACGATCAACGAAAAACGAAAAACGATAAACGAACAACGAACAACGAACATAGAAAAACGAACAACATACAACGAACAACGAAAAACGAACAATGATGTTCATTCGAAATTCATGTTCAAAACGAACATCATTGTTCGTTTTTCGTTGTTCGTTGTATGTTGTTCGTAACGAGAAACGAAGAACGAACCACGAACAACGAAAAACGAAAAACGAAAAACTAAAAACGAACAACGAACAACGAAAAACGTCCAACGAAAAACGAACGAGAAACGAAAAACGAACAACAAACAACGAAAAACGAAAAACGAAAAACGAACAACGAACGAAAAACGAGAAACGAGAAACGAGGAACGAAAAACGAACAACGAACAACGAAAAACGAACATCGAACATCGAACAACGAACAACGAAAAACGAAAAACGAAGAACGAACAACGAAAAACGTACAACGAAAAACGAACGAGAAACGAAAAACGAACAACAAACAACGAAGAACGAAAAACGAACAACAAACAACGAACGAAAAGCGAGAAACGAGAAACGAGGGCCAAAAAAGAACAACGAACAACGAAAAACGAAAATCGAACATCGAACAACGAACAACGAACAACGAAAAACGAAAAACGAGGAACGAAGAACGAACAACGAAAAACGAGAAACGAACAACGAAACACGAACAACGAACAACGAACAAAGAGAAACGAGAAGCGAAAAACGAGAAACGAAAAAGGAACCACGAACGACGAAAAACGGAAAACGAACAAGGAAAATTAAACAACGAACATCGAAAACCGAAAAACCAAAAACGAACAACGAACAACGAACAAAGAGAAACGAGAAACGAAAAACGAAAAACGAAAAGCGAAAAACGAACAACGAACAACGAACAACGAAAAACGAACAACGAACAAAGTAAAACGAATAACTTAAAACGAACAACGAACAACGATCAACGAAAAACGAAAAACGATAAACAAACAACGAACATAGAACAACGAACAACATACAACGAACAACGAAAAACGAACAATGAAAAACGAGAAACGAAGAACGAACCACGAAAAACGAAAACTAAAAACGAACAACGAACAACGAAAAACGTACAACGAGAAACGAAAAACGAACAACAAACAACAAAGAACGAAACACGAAAAACGAACAACGAACAAAGAACAACGAACAACGAACAACGAACAACGAACAACGAACAACGAAAAACGAAAAACGGAAAACGAATAACCAAAAACGAAAAAGCAAGAACGAACGAAAAACGGGATACGAAAAACCAAAAACGAAAAAGCAACAACGAACAACGAAAAACGTACAACGAAAAACGAAAAACCAGCAACGAAAAACCAACAACGAACAACGAAAAACGGGAATGAGCAACGAACAACGACAAACGAAAAATCGAAAAACCAAAAACCAAAAACGAACAACGAACAACGAAAAACGAAAAACGAAAAACGAAAAACGAAAAACAAAAACGAACAACGAACAACGAAGACGAAAAACGAGAAGAGCAACGAACAACGAAAAATGAAAAACGAAAAACGAATCACGAACAACGAACAACGAACAACGCACAACGCACAACGAACAAAGAACAACGAACAACGAACAACGAACAACGAACAACGAACAACGAACAACGAACAACGAACAACGAACAACGAACAACGAACAACGAACAACGAACAACGAAAAACGAAAAACGAAAAACGATAAACGAACAAGGAACAACGAACAACGAACAACGAAAAACGAACAGCTAACAACGAACGACGAACAACGAAAAACGAACAACGAACAACGTACAATAAAAACGAAAAACCAACAACGAAAAACGTACGAGCAACGAACAACGAAAAACGAAACACAAAACACGAAAAACGAACAACGAAAAACGAACAACGAAAAACGGAAAACGAACAACGAACAACGAAAAACGAAAAACGAACAACGAACAGCGAACAGCGAACAACGAACAACGAACAACGTACAACGGACAACGGACAACGAACAACGAAAAACGAAAAACGAAAAACGAAGAACGAACAACGAAAAACGTACAACGAAAAACGAACGAGAAACGAAAAACGAACAACAAACAACGAAGAACGAAAAACGAACAACAAACAACGAACGAAAAGCGAGAAACAAGAAACGAGGGACGAAAAAAGAACAACGAACAACGAAAAACGAACATCGAACATCGAACAACGAACAACGAAAAACGAAAAACGAAAAACGAGGAACGAAGAACGAACAACGAAAAACGAGAAACGAACAACGAAACACGAACAACGAACAAAGAGAAACGAGAAGCGAAAAACGAGAAGCGAAAAAGGAACCACGAACCACGAAAAACGGAAAACGAACAACGAAAATTAAACAACGAACATCGAAAACCGAAAAACCAAAAACGAACAACGAACAACGAACAAAGAGAAACGAGAAACGAAAAACGAAAAACGAAAAGCGAAGAACGAACAACGAACAACGAAAAACGAACAACGAACAACGTAAAACGAAGAACTTAAAACGAACAACGAACAACGATCAACGAAAAACGAAAAACGATAAACAAACAACGAACAACGAACATAGAACAACGAACAACATACAACGAACAACGAAAAACGAACAATGAAAAAGGAGAAACGAAGAACGAACCACGAAAAACGAAAAACGAAAAACTAAAAACGAACAACGAACAACGAAAAACGTACAACGAAAATCGAACGAGAAACGAAAAACGAACAAACAACGAAGAACGAAACACGAAAAACGAACAACGAACAACGAACAACGAACAACGAACAACGAACAACGAACAACGAACAACGAACAACGAAAAACGGAAAACGAAAAACCAAAAACAAAAAAGCAAGAACGAACGAAAAACGGGAAACGAAAAACCAAAAACGAAAAAGCAACAACGAACAACGAAAAACGTACAACGAAAAACGAAAAACCAGCAACGAAAAACCAACAACGAACAACGAAAAACGGGAATGAGCAACGAACAACAAAAAACGAAAAATCGTAAAACCAAAAACCAAAAACGAACTACGAACAACGAACAACGGAAAACGAAAGACGAAAAACAAAAACGAACAACAAACAACGAACAACGAACAACGAAAAACGGAAAACGAAAAACCAAAAACGAAAAACCAACAACGAACAACGAAGACGAAAAACGAGAACGAGCAACGAACAACGAAAAATGAAAAACGAAAAACGAAACACGAACAACGAACAACGAAAAACGAAAACCAAAAAACGGAAAACGAAGAACGAAAAACGAACAACGAACAATGAACAACGAACAACGAACAACGAACAACGAACAAAGAACAACGAACAACGAGCAACGAACAACGAACAACGAACAGCGAACAACGAACAACGAACAACGAACAACGAACAACGAACAACGAACAACGAACAACGAAAAACGATAAACGATAAACGAAAAACGAACAATGAACAACGAACAACGAACATCGTACAACGCAAAACGAACTGCTAACAACGAACGACGAACAACGAAAAACGAACAACGAACAACGTACAAAAAACGAAAAACCAACAACGAAAAATGTACGAGCAACGAACAACGAAAAACGAAACACAAAACACGAAAAACGAACAACGAAAAACGAACAAAAAAAACGAAAAACGGAAAACGAACAACGAACAACGAAAAACGAAAAACGAACTACGAACAGCGAACAGCGAACAGCGAACAGCGAACAGCGAACAACGAACAACGAACAACGTAAAACGGACAACGAACAACGAAAAACGAACAACGAACAACGAACAGCGAACAACGATCAACGTAACACGAAAAACGAACAACGAACATCGAACAACGAAAGACGAAAAACGAAAAACGAATAACGAAAAACCAGAAACGAAAAACCAACAACGAACAACGAAAAACGAAAAACCAACCACGAACAACGAACAACGAAAAATGAAAAACGAAAAACCAACAACGAACAACGAAAAACGAAAAACGGAAAACGAACAACGAAAAACGAAAAACGAAAAACGAGAAACGAAAAACGATCAACGATCAACGAACAACGAACAACGAACAACGAACAACGAACAACGAACAACGAACAACGAAAAACGAAAAACGAGAACGAACAACGAACAACGAAAAACCAAACACGAACGACCGAAAACGAAAAACGAAAAATGAACATCGAAAAACCTAAAACGAACAGCGAACAACCGACAATGAAAAACGAAAAACGAAAAACGAGAAGCGGAAAACGAACCACGAACCACGAACAACGAAAAACGAAAAAATGAACAACGAACAACGAACAACGAAAAACGAAAAACGAGAACGAACAACGTACAACGAAAAACCAAACACGAACGACCGAAAACGAAAAACGAAAAATGAACAACGAAAAACCTAAAACGAACAGCGAACAACCGACAATGAAAAACGAAAAACGAAAAACGAGAAACGGAAAACGAACCACGAACAACGAAAAACGAAAAATGAACAACGAACAACGAAAAACGAAAAACGAAAAACGAAAAACGAAAAACGAAAAACGAAAAACGAAAAACGAAAAACGAAAAACGAACAAGGAACAACGAACAACGAACAACGAAAAACAAAAAATGAGACACGAAAAATTAAGAACGAAAAACGATTAACGAAAAACGAACAACGAACAACGAACAGCGAACAACGAAAAACGAACAACGAACAACGAACAACGAACAGCGTACAACGAAAAACGAACAACTAAAAATGAACAACGAACAACGAAAAACGAAAAACCAAAAACCAACAACGGAAAACGAACAACGAACAACGAAAACGAAGAACGGAAAACGAAAAACGGGAAACGAAAAACGATCAACGCAAAACGAACAACGAAAAACGAAACACGAGATCGAACAACGAACAACGAAAAACGAAACACGAAAAACGAAAAATGAAGAACGAAAAACGTAAAACGAACAGCGAACAACCAACAACGAAAAACGAAAAACGAAGAACGAAGAACGAAGAACGAAGAACGAAGAACGAAGAACGAAGAACGAAGAACGAAGAACGAAGAACGAAGAACGAAGAACGAAGAACGAAGAACGAAAAACGAAAAACGATACAGGAAAAGCGAAACAGGAACAACGAAACAGAAACAACAAACAACGAAAAACGAACAATGAAAAACGAAAAACGACCAACGGAAAACGAAAAACGAAAAACGAACAACGAGCAACGAGCAACGAACAACGAAAAACGAAAAACGAAAAACGAAAAACGAAAAACGAAAAACGAAAAACGAAAAACGAAAAACGAAAAACGAATCACGAACAACGAAAAACGAAAACCAAAAACCCAAAAACGAAAAACGAAGAACGAACAACGAACAACGAACAACAAACAACGAAAAACGAAAAACGAAAAACGAAAAACGAAAAACGAACAATGAACAACGAACAACGCACAATTTACAACGAAAAAAGAACAACTAACAACGAACGACGAACAACGAAATACGAAAAACGAACAAAAAACGAAAAACCAACAACGAACAACGGAAAACGTACAACGAACAAGGAAAAACGAAACACGGAACACGAAAAAACGAACGAAAAATGAACAACGAAAAACGAAAAACGAACAACGAACAACGAACAACGAAAAACGAAAACAGAACAACGAACAGCGAACAGCGAACAGCGAACAGCGAACAACGAACAACGTACAACGGACAACGAACAACGAAAGACGAAAAACGAAAAACGAACAACGAACAGCGAACAACGAACAACGATCAACGTACAACGAAAAACGAACAACGAACATCGCACAACGAAAAACGAAAAACGAAAAACGAATAACGAATAACGAAAAACGAAAAACCAACAACGAACAACGAAAAACGAAAAACCAACCACGAACAACGAACAACGAAAAACGAAAAAACAACGAACAACGAACAACGAAAAACGAAAAACGAAAAACGAAAAACGAAAAACGAAAAACGAAAAACGAAAAACGAAAAACGAAAAACGAAAAACGAAAAACGAAAAACGAAAAACGAAAAACGAAAAACGAACAACGAACAACGAACAACGAAAAACCAAAAACTAGAAACGAAAAACGATCAACTAAAAACGAACAACGAAAACGAGAACGAACAGCGAACAATAAAAAACGAAAAACGAAACACGAACAACGAAAAACAAAAACGAAGAATGAACAACGAAAAACGTAAAACGAACCACGAACAACGAAAAACAAAAAATTAACAAAATACAACGAACAACGAAAAAGGAAAAATGAAAAACGAACAACGAACAACAAACAACGAAAAACGAAAAACAAGAAACGAGAAACGAGAAACGAGAAACGAAAAACGAACCACGAACAGCGAACAAGAAAAACGAAGAACGAAAAACGAAAAACGAACAACGAACAACGAAAAACGGAAAACGAAAAACCAAAAACGAAAAAGCAACAACGAACAACGAAAAACGAACAACGAACAACGAACAACGAACAACGAACAACGAACAACGAACAACGAACAACGAACAATGGAAAACGAAAAACGAAAAACAAAAACGAACAACAAACAACGAACAACGAAAAACGTACAACGAAAAACCAAAAACGAAAAAGCAACAACGCACAACGAACATCGAAAAATGTACAACGAAAAACGAAAAACCAATAACGAAAAACCAACAACGAACAACGAAAAACGAAAAACGAGAACGAGCAACGAACAACACACAACGTAAAACGAAAAACGAACAATGAACAACGAACAACGAACATCGTACAACGAAAAACAAACAGCTAACAACGAACGACGAACAACGAAAAACGAACAACGAACAACAAGAAACGAAAAACCAACAACAAACAACGTGCAACGAAAAACGTACAACGAACAACGAACAACGGAAAACGAAACACGAAACACGAAAGACGAAACACGAAACACGAAAAACCAACAACGAAAAACGAACAACGAAAAACGAAAAACGAAAAACGGAAAACGAACAACAACGAAAAACGAAAAACGAACAGCGAACAGCGAACAACGAATAACGAAGAACGTACAACGGACAACGGACAACGGACAACGAACAACGAAAAACGAAAAACGAACAACGAACAACGAACAGCGAACAACGAACAACGAACAACGAACATCGAACAGCGAACAACGAACAACGATCAACGTACAACGAAAAACGAACATCGAACAACGAAAAACGAAAAACGAATAACGAAAAACGAAAAACCAGAAACGAAAAACCAACAACGAACAACGAAAAACGAAAAACCAACCACGAACAACGAACAACGAAAAATTAAAAAAACGAAAAACCAACAACGAACAACGAAAAACGAAAACGGAAAACGAACAACGAAAAACGAAAAGGAAAAACGAAAAACGAGAAACGAAAAACGATCAACGAAAAACGAACAACGAACAACGAAAAATGAAAAACGAGAACGAACAACGTACAACGAAAAACCAAACACGAACGACCGAAAACAAAAAACGAAAAATGAACAACGAAAAACGTAAAACGAACAGCGAACAACCAACAATGAAAAACGAAAAACGAAAAACGAAAAACGAGAAACGGAATACGAACCACGAACAACGAAAAACGAAAAATGAACAACGAACAACGAAAAACGAAAAACGAACAACGGAAAACGAAAAACGAACAAGGAACAACGAACAACGAAAAACGAACAACGAACAACGAACAACGAAAAACGAAAAATGAGAAACGAACAACGAAGAACGAAAAACACGAAAACGAACAACGAACAACGAAAAACGAAAAACGAACAACGAAATACGAACAACGAAAAATGAAAAAAGAACAACGAACAACGAACAGCGAACAGCGAACAACGAACAACGAACAACGTACAACGGACAACGAACAACGAAAAACGAAAAACGAACAATGAACATTGAACAACGAAAAACGAAAAACGAATAACGAATAACGAAAAACGTAAAACGAACAGCGAACAACCAACAACGAAAAACGAAAAACGAAAACCAAAAACCAAAAAACGAAAAACGAAGAACGAACAACGAAAAACGAACAACGAAAAACGAAAAACGAAAAACGAAAAACGAAAAACGAAAAACGAAAAACGAACAATGAACACCGAACAACGAACAACGTACAACGAAAAAAGAACTAACAACGAACGACGAAAAACGAACAACGAACAACGAAAAACGAACAACGAACAACAAAAAACGAAAAACCTACAACGAACAACGAAAAACGTACAACGAACAACGAAAAACGAAACACGAAACACGAAACACGAAACACGAACAACGAACAACGAAAAACGAAAAACGAAAAACGAACAACGAAATACGAACAACGAAAAATGAAAAAAGAACAACGAACAACGAACAGCGAACAGCGAACAACGAACAACGAACAACGTACAACGGACAACGAACAACGAAAAACGAAAAACGAACAATGAACATTGAACAACGAAAAACGAAAAACGAATAACGAATAACGAATAACGAATAACGAATAACGAATAACGAATAACGAATAACGAAAAACGAAAAACCAGAAACGAAAAACCAACAACGAACAACGAAAAACGAAAAACCAACCACGAACAACGAATAACGAAAAACAAAAAACGAAAAAACAACAACGAACAGCGAAAAACGAAAAACGAAAAACGAACAACGAAAAACGAAAAACCAAAAACTAGAAACGAAAAACGATCAACGAAAAACGAACAACGAACAACGAAAGACGAAAAACGAGAACGAACAGCGAACAACGAAAAACGAAAAACGAAACACGAACAACGAAAAACGAAAAACGAAAAATGAACAACGAAAAACGTAAAACGAACAGCGAACAACCAACAATGAAAAACGAAAAACGAAAAACGAGAAACGGAAAACGAACCACGAACAACGAAAAACGAAAAATGAACAACAAACAACGAAAAACGAAAAACGAAAAACGAAAAACGAAAAACGAAAAACGAAAAACGAAAAACGAAAAACGAAAAACGAAAAACGAAAAACGAAAAACGAAAAACGAACAACGAACAACAAACAACGAAAAACGGAAAACGAAAAACGCAAAAAGGAAAAAGATACAGGAACAACGAAACAGGAACAACAAACAACGAAAAACGAGCAACGAACAACGAACAACGAAAAACGAAAAACGAACAACGGGAAACGAAAAACGAACAACGAACAACGAAAACGGAAAACGGAAAACGAGAAACCAAAAACGGAAAACGAAAAACAAAAACAAAAAACGAGAAACGTGAAACGAACAACGAACAGCGAACGAGCGAACAACGGACAACGAACAACGATGAAAGACGAAAGACGAATAGACGAAAGACGAAAGACGAAGACGAAAGACGAAACGACGAAAGACGAAAACGACGAAAGACGAAAGACGACGACGACGACGAACGAAGACGAAGACGAAAGACGAAAGACGAAAGACGAAAGACGAAAGACGAAAGACGAAAGACGAAAGACGAAAGACGAAAGACGAAAGACGAAAGACGAAAGACGAAAGACGAAAGACGAAAGACGAAAGACGAAAGACGAAAGACGAAGACGAAAGACGAGAGTCGAAAGACGAAAGACGAAAGACGAGAGACGAAGACGAAGACGAAAGACGAAGACGAAGACGAAGACGAAGACGAAGACGAAGACGAAAGACGATAGACGAAGACGAAGACGAAGACGAAGACGAAGACGAAGACGAAAGACGATAGACGAAGACGAAGACGAAGACGAAGACGAAGACGAAGACGAAGACGAAGACGAAGACGAAGACGAAGACGAAGACGAAGACGAAGACGAAGACGAAGACAAAGACAAAGACAAAGACGAAGACGAAGACGAAGACGAAGACGAAGACGAAAGACGAAGACGAAGACGAAGACGAAGACGAAGACGAAGACGAAAGACGAAGACGAAGACGAAGACGAAAGACGAAAATCGAAAGACGAAAGACGATGACGAAAACAAAAGACAAAAGACGTAGACGAAAGGCGAAAGATGAACACTAAAGACTGAGAGACGAAAAAAGATGTAACAAGACGAAAAGTCGAAATGCAAAGAGACGAATAAAAAGTGGACCAAAGACGAAAGACGAAGAGGGTTAAGATGAAGAGAACGTCGAAGTTATTAGATAGTCGAAGAGGAAAGAATGTCGAAGACGAAAGAAAGTCGAAGAGGAATGAAGGTCGAAGGCGAAAGAAAGACGAGTGATGAAGATGACGAAAGACAGACGAAGACAGAAGTCATACGAAGACGAAAGAAAGACGAAGTTGTAGGAAAGACGAAGTCGAAAGAAAGACGAAGACGAGAGAAAGACGAACACGAAAGAATGTCGAACACAAAAGAATGACAAAGACTAAAGGCGAAGTCGAGCGCCGAAGACGAAAACAGGACGAAAAGCCGAATAGACAATAGTCAAAGAGACCCAAGACGAATAGAAGACAGACGAAGGGACGATAAACGAAAGCACGATATGTGAAGAAACGAAAGTGATCAGACGATAGACGAAGAGATAAGAGTTTAGGAGACGAAAATCGAAGTCCCGAAAGAAGAAGAGACGAAAGAAAAAGAGAAGAAGGACTAAGAGACGAATTGACGTACGAGATGAACGAAAATTACTAATAGATGAAATACGAAAAGATGAAAGAGGACGAGGCTAAAGGCTAAGAGACGAAAGACAAAGTTACGGAAAACGAAGACACGAATGACGAAGAATCGGTTAGACGAAAGACGAGCGGAGAAGAGACGAATAGGAAGAGACAATTAAGCGAAGAGTTCATGGCTCATCTTTGCGAGACGAGCCATGAAGTGACGAAAGAAAGAAAAGAAGGATGATGGGGACGAAGAGACGAATGAGGAAGAGACGAAAAAAGCAAACGAAAGATGAAGAGACGAAGACGAAACACGAAGACAGGAATGACGAAGAGGCGGGGAAGAGACTAAAACAGAAGAGACGATAGATGAATGGGCGAAAGAGGAAGAAACGATTGAGGAAGATACTAAAGACAAAGAGAACAAAGACGAAATACAAAGAGAAGAAAGAGAAAACAGGAGAAAGATGTAGACGTAAGTCGGAGACGAAAGACTATTAAGGAATGTCGATAACGGAAGTTTTCCTCTGCTTTCTTTTTGTAAAAGTTTTTTTCTTGACATATTGCAATTGCAATGAAATTATAAATGATTTGTCACTTCTGTGATGAGAATTATATTTTCCTTCTGAAATGAGTCAAAGAAACTTGAGAATGAATTAGAACCATTTTCGAAAATGATCATTTCTATTCTTTTTCCATCCCTCTTTGAAAACAAATTTAAGACTAACAACTTAATCTTTTCCGGTCTACAAAACTTATACACAAAACTTTGGTGAGCGTTACAAGAAGTGCAAAGTCAACTTTTTTAAAGAAAAGGCATTTTTGTCTTGCCCACAATTACCATCAGTGTAATACTTACTGTGTTGAGAACAGGCTATTGGAACACTTTCATATATGTTAAGCCATTATTTTTCTTCATCTAATAGAGCATTATTACTACCCAATATCATTTGGAAGAATTCTTATTCGTTGTGAGCATTTCCAACAGAGTTTTTTTTCCTTTATGACTTTACCAACATTACTAAATAATGTGAACATTACATTGAAGATACTACCAATGAATAATGTTGACAGTGACTTTAATGATCTACAAATACTTTTAAACTAGTGGCCGACACTGCAAGTTTCTTGGGCTAATAATCAAACAAATTTTCTTCCTTTCTGATGGTACCTCCTTTGGAACTTGCAGTACTGTAAGAGCCATTCACACTTCATATAATCTTTCTTTCAAATGAAAATTATGTCAAATTATGTCATCAAATGATAACATTGAATTTCAAGTGCAATTAATTTTACAGACAATGCTACAGAGTAATATTTTCCTGTAAAATATTTGAGAGATCTATCAGACTGAGAAACACACTAATTGAATTACACATAGCAAGTATCATCATTATTGGGCTTAATGTCAGTAGCTGTTAGAATACACAGTCATCTAATGCCATCAGTGTTATTGACAGTGCTTTGACACATACAACTGCTTCCCACTCCAATGCATGGCCAAGGCCCCTAGACCCTTTCAGCTTTCTACACATGCAGCCTGTGACCAAGAGGCCCATAGCCATTGCTATTGGAATGATAGAAATGTTTAGTTTGGGGAGAAAAGGAGACTGACAGGAGGCATGCACGTCGTGGCCTGCAGACTTGTCAGCACTTCACTCTCCCAGTCTCAGTGGCGGATCCTGGTGGTGGTGGGGGGGGGGGGGGCAGTATGGGGGCCATGCCCTCCTGCACCCCAAAAGGCCTAGAGATATTGTTTAGTATCATATGTAACCTACAAAAATAATATACAATATAATAACAAACATGTTTATTATTTAACAAAAATCTATGATGCCTCCTGTCCCTCAAATGGTCAGCTGGATCCCTCCTTGTCCTATCCTTAGGCAGCAAGAGGTCTACAGTATTTGTTTCTAGTCCTCTTGATAGGCAGACACTCTACATAACCATGGCAGGGTGATAACAATAAAATAACCATGGCAGGGGGAAGGGATGGATGGAAATGTTATTTATTAGGTGCAGTTAAAAGACCTTAACCATTTCATGATTCTTTGAAAATATTTAATTTCAAATAAACGTACATACTGATTAGTTCCAATATTAAAACAGACATACAAAATTAAATTTTTTTTTTCTTTTTCACATACTACTCACATAATGTAGAGTATTTTAATATTGCAGCATAAACAATGATTTTTCTACAGAAGAACTCATAATATAAGGCCCTTATATCAAAAAAGTGGATAAATCCTGTCCCTATATATGCAAAATTACTTCCTCTATCAAATTGTTTAGTCAGTACCCACATTTTGTGGGTACTTGATAAAGAACTAGTGGTGCTATATCACATTTTTTCTAACACTTGCAATTTTTGAAAATTCAGAGTTCAATGAAAATCAGACCAGCACCCTTTTTGAAGCATCCTTTGCTCAATTTGTGAGTAGTGGAGGGGGGTAGAGAAGTATTTGAGAAAAAAAAAAATATAAATTCTATTAAAATCATGAAGAAATTACCACAAAGCTAATTAAGCTATTCATTTAAAATAGTAGTTGCGGTAAACATTTTGAACCCTTGCAAATTTTCAAAAAATAAGGTCAGTACCAGTTTTTGAAGGTTTTGCAAGTTTTCCGCTAATTTTGCATAAAATATGGACTTTTTAAGCAATTATTTTTAGAAGAAGGGCTCCAAATATTTCTTTAATTTTATCTGCAAAAGAGAAAACAACGGTTACAAAAATGGCACAGGTCCTATTTTTGACGAATTCTCTGTATTTTTGATAATTGCAAGAAATTAATATTGCAAAAGAACAAAGTTGATGAAAGAGAATTTTCTTAAAGAAATCTGTTTAAAAATAGTTCTTTAAGTAAGGCATGTGCAATTTTTTTATCTATGAGAATGTTTGCATAAGTTTTGCTTGAAGCAAAATCAATTTATAAATCTTTTTCCTTTTCTAAAAATAGGCTCCAAATTCTTTTGTTTTTCTCCAAAAGAGCAATGGTGCTTAAATAATGGCACTGGTCTCATTTTCATTGAACTCTCTGAATTTTTGAAAATTGCGAAAGTTACAAATCATGTGGCACAAAAAATGTGATGTTAAACATAACCCTAGTTCCTAAGTGTTGCAAATAATGTGCATCTGCAAATTTGTAGGTATGAGAACTGAAGAGAGAAAGATGGGAATTGAAAGGAGAAATCTGCCTGGGATCAGAGCAAGATGAAACAAACAAATATGCACAAGACAATACTCCTTCTGAATTCCAAGAGACTGTAGACCATTTTGAGATATAATATAACATAATATATGAGTTGACTGTAAGAAACCTTGCATAGATTGTTCAATTTCATATGTTGGACAAACTGATTTGAGGATGCATGAATAATAACATTAGAGACACTAATGCAAGACTCAATTCAATTTCAAAATATAGAACTAATCTGCTTTATTTTGTTGTTTTATCTCATAATTTTGATTTCAATAATCACTTGATATAAAATAAAATAACCGAGGCTCATTTGATAAAAAAACAAGGCTCATTTAAAAAAAACAATAACAATAATGGTTAGAATTAATTATTAATTCTAATCAGGAATTTTATTTGTTTAGAAATGTATTGATCATGTTCTTCTGAAAATAAAAAATAAATCCTTAATTTAGCCATTGTCCATTCTTATTTACCCATCCCAATATGATATTCTTTGTTTTCCTTGTTCTTCAATTAATCCCTCTTTCCCAGTCGCTCTTCTTAGTTTATTTTAAAATTGTTTGAAATTTTTGTTCAATTTTCGTTCTTAATCATAATTTTATATGCTTTTATACTGTATTTTCCCCTCCTAAATTTATTCCAGATGATGTAAGAAATCTGTTTGTGAAATGTCATGACTTTATATACATTTTTAAATGAATAAATACTAGTTCTACTAAGTAATAGAAGGCCCCAGTAGTAATACTGAAAAATTCTAGTTGTTACTGTTTTTCTTTGTTGTTTGATTGTCTCTAATACCACTGGATTCTGTTTGTTTTGTAGTTGTTTCTGAAATAAACTACTTAATTTGAACAGTAAAAGTTTTTAGAAAAAGTGAATGGAAGATTTAGAACATGGGAAAGGATTTTACAGCCACTGTTAAAAAGGCTGGCTAATGACTACCAAGTATTCTTCAATAACTTTTTAATTTCTTCAATAAATTTTTCTGAATGAACAATTTTTTTCCTTTCTTTTTTTTCTTCAAAGAATCAGTTATTCTTATTGTTAGAACCGAAAACTGAATTCTTAAATAACCCCTCAATAATTCCTATCAGACTATTTATATTGTTGATTTCAGGTTCATGCTACACACAAGTTTACACCTCTGCAAAATGATATGCAGATTGCAGAAATATGCATTACTGCTGTATCACATAATAATCACACGTACATTAAATCAACAATGATGAGCTTTATTTCAATTATATTATTTACATCATCAGTACATCCATAATAATTGTAAGTTAACTACAATATCAGTATGCAAGTTGTAAATGTGATTAAAAAAAATATTAAGCAAATTAATTTTCTTCTGGCTGTTTCCTTGTTTGTTACAATATTTGATGAGTGGAACTTAAAAAACACTTTCCTTGTCTAGCAGTATTAAAAATTGTCATTACTAAGAGAATTTAAGAACTGTGAGTTGCAACCAGTGGCACAACCAGTGGGTGAGTGGGGAGGGCATGGGGGCTATGGCTGCCCCCAAAAGTCCTAGAATTTTCCTTTGCTACCTTTCTTTATTTGGCAAAATTGATTTAAATATTTATCTTAGAATTATATTAATTTAAAAAATTATATTATATAATATTATATATACCTACAAAAATAAAATATACTAATAACAAATATGTTTACTTAACAAAACTCTGATGCCCTCCAATATGATCAGCTGGTTCAGCCCCTAATTGTAGCAGTATGCATGCTTGATTATTTGTGGCTCAAAATAAAATTGATTCTTTCTTTCTTTCATAAATAACAAGTTTTACAATTTTGAGTTGAAATAGGCAAAGCAGTTTATTACATGTTTTTGAAATTTCAGTGTGAAGAGGTTCAGATAAATTTATCTCTTTTCCAATAATTCAGTGCTCACTTACTTATACATTTTAATGTGATATGAGCTGAAATTATTGCTCTTTATGAGAAAATAATCTGGTAGAGCAAAATCAGACAGAAAACTAAATGATTCATAACATTCTGTATTACACAAAAACATTGTGATGACTTGTAAAATCTTTGAAATTAGAATCCAATGCCAATGTGATATAATATCATTTTTCAAACACGAAAGTGCACAAGTGGGCATAGTCAAACATTAAGTTGAATATATGCATTCTTTTCAGGACAAGTGAGGTCAGGAGTGTTTAGGAATATGAAATAAAATGACAGCTTACAAGAAAGATTTATTTATATAATACAGAACACTTAAAATTACAAATTAAATTAAAATAATACATACAAGTTATACTGTGTGCTGCAAAAAATTTGCAATATGCTTCAATGCATTGTGCATTCGCCATTCCACCAAATTATGCCACGCATGACTTCACAATGAATCTGAAATAAAATACACATTCTGTAATTACTTTTGAGGAAGTTACTAAAATTAAATAGCAAATTTAATCAAATTTCACCTTCACAAATTATTAAAAAATAGAACAATATTACAGTAAAGTTTTGCGAATCCCAACTCTAGTAGACTGAAAGTCCACTTCACCCAAAACTGAAATTCATAATAAATTCTTGGCGAAGGGAGAAATGAGAATGCTTATTACATTAAAAACTACGGCACTACATAATTTTTCAAAATTATAAGAAAATAAAAGCTCTAATACAAAAAGTGATTAAGTATAGCACAGTAATATATTCGTTTGAAAAATTGTTACAATTTTTTGACAATGAGGAGAATATCTGTTCCTGGAAGCCAAATTGCGTCAATGCTTCAAATTATGCCACTTCTTTGCCCAGATTGTTGTTTGTATCACTAAATGCAATAATAACTTTGGCCCAAGATATTGTTATTCAATACAGCTTTTTTATCTCATCACAACAACTAATTTATGTATTTAGACTTAATAATAAAACAATTCTGCTTATTCCAAAAATTTGTTTATCCAAAAGGGGATTCACTCCCAATAATTTTGGATGAGTGAGACACTAATATAAAGTACACTTCATATTTGTATTTAAAAATTGTAAAGAAACTTTGAATGATCTCTTATTGTCACTTTGAACATATTATCTAAAAATTTCAGTTCAGTTATAACCTACAGAAATTAATAATATCAAGATACAAATTATGAATTGAAGGAGCCAGGGGAAAATAGTGCTAACTCACTTATCTGCAATTTTTGTCAGTAAGTAGAACAACAAAGTTGTTTTTTTAATTTCAGACATGCCTTAGTTTCTGTGTATACTCTTGCTCTTTCTGCCCACACATTGGAATTGTGAGAATACTTCATGAACAGAAATGACCCAAAATAAACTATGGACATATGCAAATACCTCATGGTATGATACAACACTTAAAAATATCAATAAATAATAATTTATCTTTTGACAAGCTCCCTAACAATCACTAACTATTAAGCAATTAAACTCAATGCCATACACACATGGCTTACTTATTAAACTCAATGCCATACACAAGTTACAGTCTTTGGCATAATTAAATACATACTTCAAAATGTTAAATTGTTTTCATAACACCTGATTGCATTAAACTATTTTTTTAATGTAAGTTTTCTCTTAAATTTTACTCATGAACAGGCAATATTTTCAAACTTACCTTTACTGTTTGGGCCACGAGTATGTCTTTGGGAGGGAAGAACTGTAGTGCCAATCATATAGCTGAGCCTTAATGAAAGCTTGTATATCATCTGGTTTGGGGAAAGTTGATGCCATCCCTGTCAATAATCCACAAAGGAAGATCTCATTACACAGTTTTTGCAAGTGATAAAATGTTTACATTAGAACTGCAATGTGCGATCTGATTATTTCAAATAGTACAATAATATTGAACTGTAATTAAAATTTTTATATCACTTAATAATTTTTGTTTTAGATAACATATTTTAAAATGACCTAATGAAGACACTAGTCTTTCCATCTTTTACCTTGCTCATATGCATATTCAGCAATCTTGGCTGCAATTTTCAAGGAACAATCTTGAATAGTAGTAAGAGGTGGGTACAAACTACCTTGTTCAAGATCTTTCTCACTAACTAGATCTGCCAAAACCTAGAAATGAAAGATTCAAATGAACATTAAATACAATATACTTGAAATATGCCTGAAGAGTCGTAATTAATAAAAAATAGTTTCCACCTATTAGAATAAATATGTACTCACTGAGGATGACATAAGAAATATTTCTTCATTGATGTGACGAATTCCAGCACAAATAACACCAAGCGCTACTCCAGGAAATATGTAAGAATTATTGCCCTGCCCTGGATGAAAAGTCTGTCCATTGTATGTGAATGGATCAAATGGAGAACCACTCGCAAAAATGCCTCTGCCCTGTTCAATAATAAAAATAGTTATTATTAAAATTATTGTTATTATTCTCTAAATATTTATAAGCAAGCTCATAATGACATAAACAAGTATTTTGTGTAAATACTTTCATAGGCATGCACAGCCTGAAATATGAGAGAGGACCAATTACATTGTTGGATCTTCTTTCTATTCAACTTTATATTTAAACTAAATCAATAAAACAAACTATTATTTGATTATTAAGATTGAAATTATAACTATAATGATATAATTAATAAATGTAATGTATTTTATATTATTTACCATTATAATACATACATACATAATATATATATATATATATATATATATATATATATATATATATATATATATATATATATATATATATATATATATATATATATATATATATATATATATATATATATATATATATATATATATATATAAATATTAGTTTTGAGGAATATATATATATGTTTTGCAATGATTTCCCAAATTGTCAGGAGAGAAAAGGGAAAAATCAGTGTTTAAAAAAATAAAATGTTTATTATGAGAAAATACAATGATTATTAAGACTAAAGAGCCCTATTCAAAATTATAAGGGAGGTCATGGTCCTAATGAGTCTCTCTGCGTGCATGCTATTGAGAACTTTATATTCTGTATAAATACTTTTACTTACATCTGTGTGAGTGTACGCAGCCTCAGCAGTACATTCTGCCTTAGTCGTTGGATTACTTAAGGCAAAAATTACTGGACGCTCATTGTTGGCTGCCATTTCTCTCAAAATCTCAGGAGTAAATACACCACCTACAGCTGCGGCACCTAAAATAAGTTGGAGTTTACATTAGTACTGCTGCTGTAAGATGACACTGTTTCCCCTTCAAGCCAAAGAAACAAAAAATGCAATCCACATAAATTTTAAGTGTAAGTTTTTAAATTACACTTAGTCATGTTAATTTTCAAATGTTACAATTTATCAATTTTCCATTACTACACTTTGCCTGTCAAATAGCACTTCTTAGGTATCTACAAAAAACCAACTACAAGTATCATAAAATCTAATAGGAGTGGTTATTAACTTGTTAGTTTCTGTCTACTTTACATTGCTGAAGTTGTTAAAAGGATCGTGATTTTTAAATTTCCACTTCAAATCTTTAATTTTTCAATATCATTTTCTACATAAAATTTAAAAATCTCATTACCAATTAAAACAGACGGCTTTATCCGCTTCACAATTTCTTCCAAATCAGTAATAGGTTCATGTTCTTTAGCAAATACTTCTTTATGGTGATTAAGTCCTCCAGAGGGTCTGTTTTTAACTATCAATCCCTTTGAGTCAACCATCCAAATTTTATCCCGAGCATCTTGTTCTGATGTTCCTTCCTTCATCATTGCCATGACACAAAGTCCAGCAATGCCTAGTGATGCCTAAAAATAACAGAATTATATAAATAGATTGATATATAATTTCATTAAAATATCTGAAATATCTTTGTGCATTTCAATTCTGACCTCTCCAGCTCCCTGAAAGAGCATAACATTGTCAGAAAGCCTCTTCTTAGTGATGCGCAATGATGCAAGAAGACCAGCAACTGCAACTGATGCTGTTCCCTGGATATCATCATTGAAGGTGCAATACTGATTTCTGTACTTCTCGAGTAAACGGAAAGCATTCTGATTCCCAAAATCTTCAAACTAAACAAATAGGTATAATAAAACATCATTCACGAGTCAACAATAAGCTAGATTCATTTTCAGAACAAAATTAAACTAGAATAACTTCATAAAATTGAAAGTTATACCTGGATCAGTGTGTTCTGTCCAAATCGTTTCACAACAGCTTGCATGAATTCCTCTATAAAATCATCATACTCCTGTCCTCTAATTCTCTTCTGTCGAAGGCCAATGTACAAGGGGTCATCCAGAAGAAGCTGCAACAATAAATCAGATGCTGTTAAAATCTTTACTGATGAAAAATACTAAAATTAATCCTTTCTTGTATTTAAGAAGAATTCCGACTTTGTATAAATTGACATAATAATTCACCGACATTAAAAGTCATACTTAATTCATTTTAATTTGGATTTGAAAAAGGGTGCACTTGCAAAATTAACAGTAGGAAAACTGGTAATAAAAGTGACGAAATGATTCATAGACATTTTATTGGTAAAATATCTTCTATTATAGAATCATTCATTCATAATTTTACCTGGGTATTTGTGCCAACATCAAGAGTTATGGGAAGGCATTGATGAGGCTTAATTCCTGCAAGGGCTGTATACAATGACAATTTTCCAACAGGTATGCCCATTCCATATGATCCCAGGTCTCCCAGTCCAAGAATTCTCTCTCCATCAGTAACAACAATCGCTCTGACATCAGTTTCTGGCCTAAAAAAAAAAAGTAGTAGCAATAATAATAATAACAACAATAACATGTCTTTTTTTTGTTTTATAAATACACAAAGAACTTCTCAAGTTAATAAATAAGGGTTGTAATAGTCAAGTGTTATTACTGATTTCAATAAATTTCTTACCAGTTTTTAAGAATATCATAAACAAATCCACGATCATGAATTGAAATGAACAATCCTCGAGGACGACGGTAAATAAGCCCATATTTCTGGCAGGCTAAACCAACAGTTGGAGTGTAAACTATTGGCATCAAATCATGAATATTTTCAGATAGCAATCTGTAGAACAATTTTTCATTGCGGTCCTGGAAAAGAAAATGAAAGACTAATTAAGCACAAAAGTGTGAATGAATCATCCTACCAAATATTTTCCAAATTTTCATTGGAATGTTTATATTACTAGTTCTAAATGATAATATTTGATGCTGGACTTCCATTTTTAACTTTGAAAAATTAATTTTAAAACTGTATTTGTCAAGTCTTTACTTTCCAAGAAAATAATATGTAAAGTAAAAGATGAAAACACTGATGTGCATTTAGTGGGATATAGTGTCACCAACTTAAAAGTTGGGAAATTACAAATCAAAACTTGGAGTAAATTATGTATTAGTTCTCAACGTTTGTGAATACAAATGGCATCCCACACACCTGCAATCCACATAGGTAAATGTACTTGTTGAGGTCCTCTGTGTAGCGAGCCAAGTTGAGACGGCACAGTTCCACCTGCTCTTCTTGAGTTTTGAATCGAGGGGGGATCAAGCCGTGGATGCCAAGCATCTGACGCTCTTCCAGGCTGAACGCCATACCCTGCAGAAATCAAATGAATTAACCATAGAATCATAAACAAGAAGTAAAATAAATAAATTAAAAAAAAAAAAAACAGAAAAAAGTTGGATGAATTTCTGTTTTGTTATCCTCTACACTAGTAAAAAATCTTGACACTAGACTACTAGAAATATTATAATAGCTTATTGCTTTTTCATACCTACTTCGTAGAAAGAAAAATATTATATAATGATACAAGGAAAAGTGCCGATTTTTCAACAAAAAACATGTTTTATAGGTTTCTGTTACTGAAAAAGGGGATTTTTCTAGCTTTTATATATAATACAGTTCTTTCCCGAATACGTAACGAAGTCAGAATCTCAGTTTTGTGGGTCCTTCATACCGAAAAAGTGTTTTTTAGAGGTCTATGAACAACAGCCATAAACAGCCGTATCCAGAATTTTCAACATAATTGATATTGCGTGGTCGATCCGGTTGATGTAGCAGCCCTTCAAATTTGACAAGGATATTTGAATTTTGGGGGATATTTTCCATAAACCCCCGACATTTTTTAAATATATTTTTGACTTGAATAGAGCGAAGTACAATTAAAAAATGGCGCAATTCCGATTTTCATTAAAACCTGACCCAGAGGTCCTAGGTTCGAGTCCCGACGGCGGCAGGATTTTGAGCTAGGTCGAATTCAGTCACTGTCTGGAGGAGAATTCTAGCGGCAGGCTGCTCTGATCGGTTGTTTTCCGTGGTTTCTCCGATCAGCACCAGGCGAATGCCGGAGCAGGACCCTCACAAAATGGGCCACGGACCGCGAGCAATTTTTTCTTCCTCTTCGTTGTCCTATCCTCACCCCTTACACACACACACACTTACAATAACATGCACTACACTACCACACATGCCGGAGTCCGGTCGGGGACTTAGAACTTGTCCCGGCTGGGGCGGCTTATGGGAGATATCTGGTTGGGGAAAACCCCGTTAGCCGACGGTAGGTCGGCGCCGGATCTGGCCATCCAGTGGAGAAAGACCACCGCCACCTCCCGAGAAAAAACACACGCACTACACTAACGGGACTAATGACCATAGAGGTGGACGCGTCTGTAATTACAATCAATCAATTGGAACCTATGGCTCATGAGCCTGCGATCAAAATCAACCCAGGCACTTGTTTCTGCAAGCTGGAAGCACTTTTGTGGGTTCAACTAGTATTGTATTTTACGAAACGTTTCAAATTTCAAAGAAAAATATGCTGTTGTAGCATAAATAATTTGTTTATGCCAACGTTTCAATGTTTATTTCACCTTCATCAGAGCCATCAGAAAAATGTATGATATATTATAATACAATACTTCAAACCAAGATTTTAAAAAAAGCTATGAAAGCTCAAAAAATGTGAAAAAGCATGGTAAAGATCTCACAAAATTCATCATAGAAAAAAGTGACAACCATGGTTCTCCAATCATGATAAATCACTGTGTAATAAAAAAACATTATTTATATGAATTTGGGTTTTGGGCGACAATTGTCTTTAAACATTTTACGTTCGTGTTGTAACATAGTGTTCGGTTGGGGAAACACTCTCTCGGAAACCCTATGCATTATAACTAGTTGCGTGTAAAATAGATAATAACGTAATGCCGCTATGTGAGTTTTAAAGTTCTTTAAACAGATGAGCAGGGTTGAAAAACTACGTTGAAAGCCTTTCTCCCAATCGGGAAATCCTATAGATGAGGGAGGGGCAGGGGGGCCGCGTGGTCGCACGTCACCGATCAGCTGAGCGCATGGCGTGGTCGAAGGGGGCGGGGGAGGGCGTGGCGGCCACTGCTCGTCGCGACCTTGCACGAGGTGAAAGACGCACGGGCAACGTCTTTCGCATTAGGCAGGCGCAGGTGGGGCTGTTTGAATTTCCTCTCCGCGTCACTGGTGCAGGGGGAAGGGGAAGGGGGGGGGGACCTGTAGTTGGAACTCGCGTCATTCCTAAAGAGGACCTTTCATGGCAAACAACGCCCATCAATGTAGGGGGTGCTGCTGCCAGAAGCGTTTCTTCGACAGCAGTACCATCAAATCAAATGTATAGCCCGTTTACCGACGCAAAAAGTTACTATTACAAGGGAACAAACACATCTTGTCATCAAATATTGCCAACGAAGTGCGTTGCTTCCTTTGTTGATAATTCCATTAAATGAATTAAAAGAAAGGGTTTAGGGCTTCCGGAGCTTAAGAAAACGTTCACATGCTTACCTCCCCGCACAAAAGTCTCATAAAACAATTGTATCTAATTAACTTCATTTTTAGCTTCATCGGTTTTAGTAATATTTGAATATATCAATATATACCTAAATAAAAATATCTAAGCAGTTTTAGAGTTGACTTCTGCTCGCATGAAGTGAAAGAATTTGCAATACTGTGAGAACCCAGAAGACGACACTTTTGCCTAACTTCTCTTAACAGAATTGAAATGCATACGAGAACATATTCTGGAGTTGTTGAAAAATGCGTGAGTGCGAATTTTCAAGAGTATTCATCACGTATGTCCACGCCTTGGATCTAGCGACTTTAGGAGTCAGATCATGCGGAAATGGACACTAAAACCTGGCACCAAATTAAGCCGTGATGGTGCGATTCTTTTAAATTCATAAATAACAAAAGCCAACAGAAAAGAAACGGAGGAAATGAAAAATATTATTCCATAGAAATAAAAGAGTACAAAAACATAAAATTCAATTGAAAATTGGGCCTCTAGGATGGATCATGGCCATTCTACTAGCTTCCTATGATGTGATCCCGGGTTCTTTTGATTGGTGATTTTGGGCACGTTAACAGCTAAAGTCATAAGTACCGTAAGTGTAGTGCATGCTTTTTCTTCGGGAGGTGGCGGTGAACTACCCTCGCTGGATGGCGAGATCCGGCGCTGACCTACCGGTCGGCTAGTGGGGTTTTCCTCAACCAGGTATCTCCCATTAGCGGGCACTGTCCCAATCGGGACAAGCTCCGACCGGTTTCCCAGCATGTGCGGTAGTGTAGAGCATGTAAGTGTGTAAGTAAGGTGTGCGGATAGGACAAGGAAGAGGAAGGAAATCGCGTGCGGTCCGTGTTCCGTTTGCTAGGGAACTGTTCCGGCATGCGCCTGGTGTTGATCGAAAAAAAAGACACGGGATACTATTGATCAGAGCAGCCGATCGAATTCTCCTCCAGACAGCGACTGAATTCGACCTAGCTATTTAGCTAGTGTCGAAAACCCTGTCACCGTCGGGACACAAACCTAGAATCTCTCGGTCAGAGGCACTGCAGTGATCCCGAGTTCGCTTCCCTGTCGAAGCAAAAATAGAGTTGTAGTTTCCATTTAAATCGACTCAGGTTTTTGTAGTTGTAAGGCGAAGAAAAGCTCAGGCAGTGGAGTTTGCTAGTTACGGTGAAGGGAATATTTCATGTTCGCCACACATCCCTTCCCCCCCCCCCCCCAAACGTGAGAATTAAACTAGGCCCAGGCTTGGGGGGCCCACTGTTACCTAGCCCACAAAGACGGACAGGCGACTTAGAAGTATCAAATTCCAGATCCTTTGGTAGCCAATTGAAATTAATAATAATACAAATTATAATTTGTACTATTGAATAAGCGATTTCATGCTTCAATAGCGCTATTAATAATAAATATAATAGTAGCAGCCTAGAGTGTTTTAACAATTATTTAACGCTACTCGAAAAAAGAATTGTGTTTAAGGTACCAACTTAAATATTTTTTAATCATTGTATTGTCTTTTCCTAACTTAAATACAATACTTTGATAGCAACTCGGTTTGGCACTGATTTAGGTTGGAGATAAATGATTTATTATAAAAAAAGTAAAATTTCGCATTTTCGCTTATCACTCTCACCCAAGAGTAAAAGTAAAAAAAAATAAGTAAACGTGTTTGTGTCGTTAAAAAGAAAATATTTAAGCAAATGTATGAAATAATGTGAAATTAACACAATTTTAACAGACGAAATATGCATTTTTAATGTTGATTAACTTTTATTATACATTTATCAGTCTTCAGCCAAACTTTTAAAAAACAACGCATTATATTACCATTTTTATAGAAAATGAGCTTGCTTATAGAAATTGAATTCACATTTTAAAAAATAAAACAGGTTATATTTTTAAGTATTATTTTCCAATTGAAAAACGGAAATTCAAAATTATATGTGTATTTAAATTTTGTGAAAGAACAAATCAATAATTGTTGGTTTCCTGTTAAATTGTTTTGGAGAGATTAGGTATTGTTTTTTAAGCGTCGACATTCTTTCTGATTGGTCACTTTCGTTTTAAAGGGTACGCTCGGCGACGCAATAATCACCAGAACGACGCGTTTTCGGTTCCAATATCACGACCCGTCAGCGAAGTCGGACAGGGCCGCTGGCATCGATGTAACGAGGGATGAATGGAATTAGCGGGGGAAAGTGAAGCGAAAGAGCGCCCGGTAATGGCAGGGCGAATCGACAGACTTTTAATACGCTCGTTCATTCGCTCGCGCCCGATCAGTGCAACGAGACAGGCGACACGGAGGGTTGCCCCGATACATCGAGCACTTGACACTTTTGCGAGATCGCTATTTCCGCTCCCGAAAATACACTTATTTATATTCCGGAGGCGAGTGAGCCGTTCGCGAGGCATTATCGCCTGCCCCATCCCCCGCCAACCCTCTTGCGTCCGCGCGAACAAAACCTTTCAAAAGTTGTCCTCTGGCGGCGAGCTCCCAACCATATACCGCAGCGAGCGATTTACAAAGAAACGAGTTTCGCAGGCCCGCGTCGGTTTCGTGCAACACCGTGCGACCGGTGGGGGAAAGGCAAGAGACAACCAGAGGGCGGATTCAAGGGGAGAGGCCATGGAAGCAAAAGCCCGCTCTCGGTCACGTTTTATAGTAATCCGATGTATTTGGAAGTCTGCGACTGAAGTATCGTAGACTGGGAGGTCTAACGTTCGAATTGGACGGTGGCAGGTATACGACATGAACCAAGATACTGCGTTGATTAATAACATAGCCTGGTGTTCTAGAGAGGTCGTTTCTGAAGTCGGTTTTTCATCAGTTCGAATTGGATGCTGTAGCAACATCTTAAAGGGCCAACGACCGCGCGCGAGTCTTTTCTCATTCTGTCCCCAGTCCACCCTTGCTCGAGTTATTTTGCAGTGAAAAAATGTGAAAGATATAGTAAATTAATAGTATAATGGCTGATTTTGCTTTCCATCGTCCTGCAAAGGAAAATTTCATCATAAGAAATTATTGATTGATTGATTTTTTCGTGTTTCCGGGCGCGTCAACTGCTTAGGTCATTAGTCCCGTGAGTGTGGTGCGTGTTTTTTTTCTCGGGAGATGGCGGTGATCTTCCCCCGCTGGATGGCGAGATCCGGCGCCCACCTACCGTCGGCTTGTGGGGTTTCCCCCTAACCAGGACTCTCCCACCAACGGGGCACCGCCCCAGTCGGGACAAGCTCTAAGCTCCCGACCGGTCTCCCGGAATATGTGGTAGTGTAGTGCATGTTAGTGTAAGTGTGTGTGTAAGGGGAAAGGATAGGACAAGGAAGAGGACGGACAGATCGCGCGCGGTCCGTGGCCCGTTTGGTAGGGTACTGCTCCGGCATTCGCCTGGTGTTGATCGGAGAAACCACGGAAAACTACCGATCAGAGCAGCCGGCCGCTAGAATTCTCCTCCAGACAGCAGCTGAATTCGACCTAGCTGAAAAGCTAGTGTCGAAAATCCTGCCGCCGTCAGGACTCGAACCTAGGACCTCCCGGTTAGAGGCGCTGCAGTGACATCAGTTGATGCACTGAGCTACCGCTACCGGTATAAGAAATGACAAATGATTGAATACATTTTATAATACACAGTAGTTTTGCCTACTATTATTTGTTATTTAGAACCCATTACAGACGTAATCCATCATTTTGAACGTCCTGAGCGCGTGGGAGCACAACGGAGCGAGCGCTTCCGACGGCTCGCCGCCCGCCCACGCGCAAACGCACGCAGAACCACCCTTTGCCCGAGAGGAGGCTAGCTAGCGACACGGCGAAAGCCTTCCAATTGAAAGAAAAAGCGAGACTCTGTTCATGTTGACGCGGAGCCCGTGCAATGTGAATGGCCAGCAAGCAAAAAAAGAGAAGAAGAATAAGAAGAAGCAGCGAGGAAGGACGAGAATAACGGCAAAGAAGAGAAATAATAGTAATAATAATAATAATAATAATAATAATAAGAAGAAGAAGAAGAAGAAGAAGAAAAATTCCACTGAATTCTTTTGGTCAGTAACCAAAGCTTCTCGAAATTAATTCAAGATACGGATGTATTGATAAATATCTGGCAATTAGGCAACCCACAACACACATCGAGAAATACTGAAGAGCTCCCCTGATGTTCCGTCGATTTGCCGTACACTTTTTTTTAAGTGTGTTGCTTCGTCCGGCGTTAACATCTCCTCCCTTCCCGTCATCCCTTTGCACATTACTTTGCCTGCATTGCTTGACGCGCTTACTACTAAGCATACGAATATTATACGCTTTGACAACTGCACGAAACAGTCACATATGAAATGAAGCAATGAAGTTTCAAGCAGAGTTTCTATAAAACAACCACAGTTTGATACTTCTTGTAAATGATCAACTATTCATTCAAATTATTATTGCAAGTGGAATGATTCTTTACATTCCAATCATTACATTTAATGAGCATTGCGCCATGCAGTCACCGGAGCACAATTTTAATATTTTAAATGACTTAAAATTGAAAGTTTCATTAAAACTCCATTGAAAATTTGCAGCGGGTTCACATTTAATAGCTAAAGGCACACACGAGAATGAATCAAATGAATGAAACAGACTACAATCATGAATGAACCACAAGGAACGTGTGGTGAAGCGTGCCACTAGCCTCACATACATGGGACGCAAGAGTGAATTAATTCCACGCGCGTGTAGTATGCGATGCGACGGCACGTTTGCGTCAATGTCCCCTTGGGGGGAGGGGGAGGCGTAACCCTCCAATCAAGGAGCGCGAAGGTCTAAGAGATGGAGGTGTGGCACTACAACACCTGGTTCCATAGGTGCAGTGCTCCAGTAGGGCTGATCAACGTTTTGGATCAAGATAGTCACGTCTGGATTAATGATTAGATAGATAGGGCCCCTTAGGTTATTAATTCGGCGCTGCTAGCTCCTCTGATCGATGATTCCCTTGTTTTCCTCCAATTAATTACAGGCCTGATTGGTACCATGGTTCATGGACCGCACTTCCTTCCTCATTCTGTTCATTCCTCTAGAATCGCAGCTACCGTAACACTGTTATTGTTCAGAATTGCCTACTTGTCTTTGCGGTTTTACACATTCTCGGCTGGCAACGAATGCAATTACAAACGACCCTGTAATAACGGGATATTCTCGATGTAACGGAACTACTAACGAAGGAAATTTTTTTAGCTACCACGTTCCAATGCGAGGGTTAAATGTCCGCACGCCCCTTTAACGGAGCACGCAAACCACAACAGATGACAAGGTCACTGTCGATTAGACGTCATTCACAACCGGACCATAAACAGTAGATTTAATAGCATCTGGGAGCCCGGCAGTATGCGCAGTATTTCATAACAGGAACGCAAACACAAATCCATTAAAGTGGGCTCAATATCAACATCAGGGCGATGGATGGGGAGACAGGCAGGTGGACAGACCATGATGGAAACAATCAGAGGGTAAGTGGACGTTTGTACGCAGCGAAATGCGCGAAGATGTAAAACAGGAAATAAACATACATAAATCCATTCACGTATAATAAAGTGTAACGAATTTGTATTATTTTTACTGGGAAACCAAGACTATAATTTCACAGAATATTGGGAGACAATACCATCATTCAACGGAGAAAGGAAAACAAACCGGTCGGAAAAGGGACATATCTCAAAAAGTGTAATTTTCCAGAAGAACGGTTTAAATCTAAGAGGATTATTTCGGGGCTAAAACCAATAGCAAAAATATACCACTTTCTAAATATATTTCTTCATGTAATTCAAAAACGACTAGTTTTAGCTGTCTTTTTTTCTTGTGTAGCGAGGATATTTTATTATGTGGCTCATTTCCATCGAATTCTCTTTGAGAAAACCACTTTTGCTCGAGAACTTGCGACAGACATTTCAGCAATTCTTGAGCCAGGTAAGGAGTTATATCTACAAAGTGTTTTTGGATAGAGGTCTCTCATTTATGCGTTTATTTACATTGTAAAATTTTCTAACCACAAATGTGACGCCAGCATTGAAAGAGAAAATAGGCTCTTTTTTCTCTTTCAATACCAGCCATTGGAAAGTCAATAGACTCTCCAATGTTCACAGAACTGGGATCGTGAATAACGAGCGATGGTATGATAAAAACACTTTATATTTTCTACTCTTTGAGACAGAGCTAAAAATGTAGTTTTGTAAGAAAAGAAGACGAAATCAGCGCCACGAGATTCATTACAAATTAAACACCAACGCAATAAATGAAAATGTTTATAGTTAAACCCATACAATTGACTTGCCTTTAGAAAATGAGAACTTTCATGAAAGCTAATTCTTTTATTTTCTTCTGCAAAACGAGACAGTCCTAAAGAGCACGTCGCAATCTCTTATTTCTGAGTTAACATACGGTTTAGTAAACACTCGTTCTCGTTCACCCAGATTCGAGTGAAAGGAGGTAGGCAAGGACAAGGCGGCTAGCTAAAAGAGAGGCAGGTGGCAGCCGTTTGCCTCTTTGTGATCTCCGTCTCGCTTCTCGGGCGTGAGAGACCTATGACGCATTGCATCGATCAATATAAGCGAAAGCCTTCGTCATGCTTCCTTGAACGTCGCGTCGGTTCAAAGAATATTGGCGTATTTGGACTTCACTCCGCTCCATTGGACCGGCCAGAGTGCTCGATACGTCAGTGGTATACAAATTTAAAAACAAAAATATCTGACAAAGGGTTCTCTTCAGAATCCTGGAGAACCAAATTGTGACGATCTTTCATTTTTCCCGTATGTGAGCAATGTATTTTTACTCCTATATTTCTAAATGTTATTTCTAGCTAGCAGTTTTTGACATAAGTAAACAAGTAAGTAAATATTGCTATTGGAAGTGTTCACCTAAAATATTTCAGAAAGAAGAGAACTTTTACAATTTTTTATTACATTATCGTTACTACTTTATTACACAAAGTTTTTTGATACTCACCAGGACAAAAGATATAATTTTTAAATTCTACAAGAGAATTAACACATTACATTCACAAAGTTGTTCAAGATTCAAATAAAATTTTAAAATCTTTCTTTGCAAGAATTTGAATAATCACTTTCTAAAATCTAGTCTTTTAACCAAAAGAGACGTAAACAGTGAAAAATTACACACGAAAGCGCAGAACATTATGCATTTATTTTCAATTTTATTTATTCATTGACGTCACGGAAGCTTATTGATGCCTATTTGAGGCCTATTTTCGTCAAGAACGATACACACACTCTTAACAAATTAAATGAAACACAAAATGTTTTGGAAATTGAAATGAAAACACGCTCGCCAAAATAATAAATGGAAATATATATTCTACAGATATACGGAAATGCATGAAAATAAATATTGGACATTTTAATGTACTAAGACAACTTGTGAACCCGAAGGTCAGAAAATATTAGTGTCCTGAGAAATACATTCCGTGTAAAAAACAAATAAATACTGGTAAATGCAATCTTATCGATGTGACGTTTCCAATCTCCCTTGCTGCTACCGTAATAAGTGTTGCAGAAGAACAGAATGCCCACTATTCATCAAAAACGATTGTATTTATCCTCAGTTGAAGCTCTCAAATGGAAATAATTCTGTAACGAAATCAAAACAAAAACTGGCTTTGAAGCGCCAGTGATCTGACGAATGACGTCAGATTGATCCGAATTCAATTTGCTTAGAAGCAGAATGAGCGTACCAACAGATAAAGCTTCGCCATTCGTACTTGACGATTCACTCAGTACTTCGCGCGGGGTGGAGTTTCTTGAGCTAAGTGAATTTGTGAAAAGCTGCATCATGTTCATTTGCATAAACCTTGGGTCGACGAGTTGCAGGGGAAGATAATAGCATTTCGCAGAATTACTGTTCTTCTTAGTGAGATGAACGTAAGATCTTTGAATCTCAGGCTTATTGGGGGGTCTCATGAAATGCAGCAAATTTCAAGACCCTTCGAAATTTGTAATAATTAAATATTGTGAGAAATTGTCCCCAAATTTTAAAAGAACATGTGCAAAGTGCAAAAAAAATCCACAATTTGAATTGCGGTTACTTGTAAATTGTAAATTCGAGGAAATAGGATAGAAATAGGAAGATAAAAGGAATAGGAAGATAAAAGATAAACCAAATGCATAATATTTTATTACAAAAATAATGTTAATTATAGAGCAGGTTATTATTGGGTATTCGATATAGGTTGCAGCTAATGTTAAGATAATTATTTTAAAACAGTTTTGCATTGATTTGAAAATTAATTTTCAACCACAGTTCATGCACCATTGAGCTCCTTGCGAGCTACAAATGACCTGCGATATTGCAATAGCAAAGGTAATAAGGCCAGAGGTATACATAGCTTTCTTATTTTATGCAGAACTTTTGTTTTCAGAAATTAGTGAGATTTTGTCGGGATTCTAAATATTTGAATAAAAGGTGGTGACACACATTTTTATTTAGTATTTACACATATTTATTTAGTATTCACACGTAACTCTTACAGGAATTTCACTGCGACAATATATCACTTTTCTAACTACTCCTCGGCTATTCGACAACTTTTTCGTAGTACAACAACATCATCATGATTCTTCTCAAACTAATGATGTACTTTATCCTTAAGATTTTCAGTTCTGCAACATGGAACATTTTACGAATATCTCAGAAGAATTTTCATCGGAAGTTAGATGTTCTTCAAGAATGTTCCCAGTCAGTGACTATCGTGAAAATGAGATGAAAGATGAGAAAAGAAAATTATCTTTAAATTAAAATAAAGCCAAACGGTGAGATTGCAAAGTTCAAATTAGTTTCAATGATTTCACAGAAAACTTGTGAAATTCCTTAAAGAATAAATAGAGAGAGAGAGAAATAATGTCACAATGAATAAATAAACTATTGAAATGTTTAACAAAACATACATTGAACCATCAACATCCTTCCTTTGTAAATGAACACGCCATATTGGATCCCTTTTTTTTAAGCTCGCTTCCTCTCGTTCTACCACAACAACTTGGATTCTCTTATCCGTTCCCTCGTAGTGAACAAGATGGCGTTTGGCATTTTTTAAATATATCCAATTCACTAGTTCTATTACTTGGGTAAATAATTTTTTATTTGCTATATTCCATGTATCTCAAAAGCGTTTTTAAACTTATGATTAAATGTGAAATTAATTTTTCCGTATTTTTTTTAACTTTATACTATTCTATTTGATTGATATTCATTAAATTCTAATTTGTACCACATTTTAATTGATCTAGGGTTTAACGTTTAAGCTGTATAAAACCACTGAAGATGGACAAATAAAGCTTTTAAATATTTCTTTCTCTATACTTTGTTCATATTAGATTCAACCACAGTGCTAAAACGAGGTAGCAGTGCGTTGTGCACCCCTAAACGAGCTAATAGCCTCGCTGCATGCAAGAGAACGTTGCCACAAGCAAAGTGGGCGAAAGGACGTTGCGTTTGCTGGATGGAGCACGATCTCAATGTTTCTTGCACGAGCAGAGAAGTTGCGATAACGGAGACCAAACTTGAACTCGAGCGATTTGCTTCAAATTGATTGATTGTTAGTAATTCCGGGTGCGTCAACGGAAAGGTCATTAGTCCCGTAAGTGTAGTGCATGTTTTCCATCCGAAGGTGTCGGTGATCTTCCTCCGCTGAATGAGATCAAGCGCTGACCTACCGTCAGCGGGTTTTTCCCAATCAGGTATCTTCCATAAACGGGGCACCATCCCAACCGAGACAAGCTCTAAACTCTCGACCGGTTTCCCGGCATGTGTGGAAGTGAAGTGTATATTAGCGTAAGTGTGCTTAAGTAAGGGGAGAGGATAGGACTAGGAAGAGGAAGGAAAGATCGCACGCGGTCCGTGACCCGTTTGTTAGGGTTCTGTTCCGGCATTCGCCTGGTGTTAACCGGAGAAACCACAAAAACTACCGATCAGAGCAACCCACCGCTAGAATTCTCCTCCAAACAGCGACTGAATTCGACGTAGCTGACAAGTCAATGACAAAAATCCTGCCACCGTCGGAACTTGAACCTACGCCCTCCGGTCAGAGACACTGCAGTGACAGTTGATGCCCTCAACCACCTGTCCCGGTATTTGTTTCAAAAGTACTTTTATGTTATACATCGTAAAAGTCCGGCACTGTCCATGGGTTTCCATTGTCCATCCATTTCAAAATTGCTAAACATTTATTCAAACGCAAAAAGCCTTCGACATGCCATTAAATGGTTTACAACAGTAAATACCACACAATTTAATTTTACAAAGCTTTCTAGATTCATCTAAGCCGCACTGTTTTCGAGTTATGCATGTTGGTAACACGTGACACTGTGTATCGTGTGTTGCGGGCTACTTGAGCGCCTACAGATTTCTTCCTGACATAATCTACAAAATGCTAAATTTTTTGTCCTAAATTTGGTTGACGTACTCCTGGGGAAATCCTTTATACAACAGTAACACATTTACGGCACTTTGTTTCGTAGGTGTCTAATAAATCATACACATTCATTGTATCTTAGCGTATTATACACAGAAGGGATCTCAGTCGAGAATCTTCGGAATACACAGGGCGAGGAAAGAATAATATTTCATTGGAGTGTAGAATACTGACTAATACAAGTAGGTGAGTATGTGCTGCTATGCGGCCTACTGGTAATGGTCGCAATGCGGCCGAAAAAGCTTTATGTCAAAATAAATACATACGACGAAACAACGCCTCAAATTCATTTACATGATGCAAATGTCGTAAACGCCGCATCATTTCCTACTACTAATACAAGTAGTTCCATTTCATACTAAAGTTGTAGAAACTTTAACTAAAATTTGTGACTACCGTAAGCTCTACGAAAGCACGTACAGCTCTATGGGTAGAGAGACATTAATGTAAGAATGGACCGCTTAAGAAGGGACATAACGATGCTAATGTTAACTACGGAGCAGAAATACCTTAAATCGCTGAAAACATGTACATGAATACGTGGTCCACCATAATCATATATCTCATTCATGGAAAGAAGAGCGACATTTACAACCAAGAAGGATACATACTGCTTTCTGTTTTATCGTTACATTTTCTTCTCTGTGCTCTTTGACGACGAGCAGAGACAGTAATTTGGTAGTATGTTAGGTAAAAAATCGTTCAGTGGCATTAAAAATCTTTCTGTTTTTCAATTCAATATTTCTTTTTACACAAAAAATCTCTTGTTTTGAAATTAGTATTTCGTTCAAATTTTCTACGTACATCAGAACTATATTTTACCCTACATTACAGAACGAATCAATATTAAGCAAAATTTAATGATGGGTGGTTTTTTATAGGTTTTATGTATTTGTTATCCTTCTTGGGAGGGTCAAGTTTTGTAATAGTCCTATTTTAACCGAGGGTTCAAATTCGACAGTGAGCGGGATTTTAGAAAGGTGGAAAATCGACCGTTCGTCCAGAAACGTCAGTGGCACGTAAAAGAAACCTGGCAGGTGCCCAGCAACCTTACATCTTACTAAAATCCCCGCCCTAATCAGAACACATATTCGCACAGTCAGAAAGCATCCCAAGTACCTAAGTGATCAAATATTCGCCAGAGCCCAGGAGAGTTGTTCTCTGGAGGTGAATATACTAGCCGAAATGGGGTGGTAGCACTGTGAAACCATGCAGTAAGAAATACCAAGAAATTCCCAGCAACAGAACCCACGTTAAGGAGGGCAATAGACATCCAAGAGCCCCAAGGATGTCGGATACAAATGAACCGTCTAGCTTCAAAATAAGATACAAAAAATGTTTTCCGATTTACAATTTACGATATTTCGTTTTCATGAATATTGATCTGTAGGCCAAGTAACAATATTCAAGACGATATAAAACCGGTTTATTTGAAGTCTCAAAAGTAGTGGTTAATAGAAAAAACACATAAATATGGATATCAGACTCAAAAGCATAAAGAACGATGGCCGGAGTCTACTGCGCACCGAGAGCAAAGCTGTGTCAGCTAGATACATCAAAAGGCGTCATTTTAAAAACCAGAGATCACAAACAAAAAATTAGTTTATCTTTCAAAGTAATACTTCTACAGCGCTCTAATTTGGTTTAGGCGTATGAAAATTCTTCATTCTTATGAATTTGGAAAAGAAACGCAAACAATTAATAGGAAAACATTTTGTTTGTTTTTTATGAATCCTCAAAAATTAAAAAGAAAGTGCTCTACATGGTACTAATCTGGTTTAAAAACAAGAAGCCTCAAGCAGCGCCAGGCTCTCGACGAGAAGGGCGAGAATAATCCGACGGAGGCGGCTGAACGAGCGTTGGGCGTCCTTCGCCGGCAATTCGCCCGATTTCGCTTGGGCGTTGGGCGGCGCGGCGCGAGACGCGGCTGATTAGGGTTTACAGCACGCCCGCCAACGGGCGCGCGGCGCGAGCCAAGCAGCGTGGCGCGACGCGTCGGGGGCAGCTAGTCAGGCGGGCGGGCCGCGTCAGGGTCGGACCCTTCCGCCCCGGCCGACGCGGGCCCTAATCACCGGGAATCGACGGCCTCCCCGTGTAATTGGCCACAACCACCACCACCACAGCTTCTCCCAACCGCAATTTCCTGTAATTGTGGCTTCCAACGTCGACCCCCAACGTATCGTCCGTAGGCTGCAGCGGCTGCATGACAGGTATAATCACGCCGGGTTTTTTCACTAACGGCAGGTTTTCTTAAAGGGGTAAAGAAAAGAATTTTTCTTGAATCAAACAGTAGGGTTTCAGGGACGTGGAGGATCTTGGTTCCAAGAGAGTACCTTTACGCACAGAGAAGGCAAATATCATGACCTCCGTACGATTAGAGGCTGAAGCCCACCGAACAAAGCTGTTGAACACAGGTAATATACTGAATCTACATCAGCTATCGGGACCGCCAAGGAAGAAAGAATTTAAAAAATGCTATAATTAAAATGTATTCCACTCCCACCAGACGGTCTTCGCTTTTCCTAGAGACGCTGGCTTAAGTATAAGCTCATGCTAGAGTATGAGCTACATTGGTCAGCGTGCTCGCTTTACATGACACGACCCGGGGTTCGATTCCCGGTCGGGCAAGATTATAATGTGAGTTTTCCTTGCAATATCCCAGTATATGTTGCTGTGTGACGATGGGAAAACTCGTTCTCAGGTTGAGACCAGAAAATAGCGTGGGGATGTCTTCGTGCTAACCACACGTACCCCCTTAACCAATGAATTTGCAAAAAACACCAATGGAGTCTCTATTACAAAAATCCGACGCATTTTTTACAAGAATATTTTGAGAATTATTTATATTTTATTGCTTAAATTATTTAAACGAAAATTGACAAAGTATCACACCTCATTTTATAGAAGTAGATGTAAATAAGAAGAAAGCCATAATTTTCCTTCTGGGAAAGAACTGCGCCTCATAGTAAACAAGATTATTATATCAACAAGGGACGGTCCTTAAAAACCAACGGGCCTATTTGAATTGGGTCTCTTCCTACAAATAAAAGATCTCTAGCTCACTTGCCTCAAAGCAGAGCATTTACCCGCTCATTAAGCTCCACTAATTGTTGTAATTGTGTGCTCGAGTTGGGCGTAATTACCACGACGGGCCCGCCCAGAAGACATTCCCCCACCCTTAGACAGAGTCCATTATTATCCCTCACCCTGCTGAAACACGGGAACCCATATTCCCATTTGTTGACAGCCGCAATTTGTTGTTATCAGAGCCCCTCTCTCAAAAACAGTTTCAAAAATATCGGGGAAAAAATTGTAGGAAAGCTTCAAGTTGATCCTCAACAAAATAAAAATAAATGTTTTATTTTACTTTCGAAATTGTACCAAAAATCTTCTTGTACGTTAGATAAGCCTCACTTTCAATACTAATCAGCAAGAAAACGTACACATAATATGAAAAATGTGTTATATCTTGCTCAAAATAAAATATTGAAACTCTTTTTAAAAAATGTACACATTCACACATTTCTTTCACATCCCATTCCATCATATCCGAGGTAGAGACTTTCCACACTCTCGTATGGAAAGTTGATATTTTTCCCTGCAAAGGAGGGTAAAAGGAGGGATAGAGAAGTTTCTTCCCTGACAACGTACACAGAGAGCACTACAACGCAAACAGACATCACAATATTGATTTCCGAGTTGCTCATGCACAACAGAGACTTGGTTAGTTTGCTGACCTCGAAATGTTCTTTGCTCGCTACCGTAGTTTTCTTTCTTAACTTTGTGTTCAAAAGGGGTATATATTTAAAATGAAATTCCCAGAAGGGTCTTTTCATGATACGACTCGATTGCAGAAGGGAGAAGACCGAAGTTCTTGGAAGGCTTACCATTTCACGAATAATATTCCTCGCATAAAAGGCTCTTGAAGGAGATTTTGCAATCGGAGAAAGGTTCAGAGAACAGCCTGCGTCGAGAGGTGAAAGGACTACGGAGGCGGGAATCAATCCGGAGCGCGTGCTTTCAAAAAATTGAGAACTGTGGCGCGAGCAATCCGAGAGCAGCGATGGTGGCTGTGGGGGGAAGGGGAAGCGGTGCGGAGGGGCCGTGAGGTGCCGTGGAAGGGGATTGAAATGGAACCGGGGAGGGAGACGGGAAAGTGAAGGGGAAGCATGGCGGGTAGGCAGACGAGAGAGTGGCGGGGAGGGAGAAGGCAGGGAGATAGGATGGGTGGCGGAGACAGGCGAAGAAAGTTGCAGAGAAGGTTGCAGGGTGGGTGGCGGGGAGGGCGGCATGGAGGGAGGGGTGGAGGGAGACGGGGTGGCAGAATGATTGGTGAGGGAGCGTTGGGGGAGGGGCGCATGTGTGGCAGAGAGGGTGGTAAGGAGGCAGGAGGGGAAGGTGCTGTGGAGAGCAGAGACGAAAGTGGAGGGTAGCAAAGGAGAGAGAGGGATGAGAAGTGAGTCCGCGCGTGGGCTGAGAATGCGCTGTTGGGGAGGCGCAGGGGGTGACGGGAGCGGCGGCGCGAGGGCGGCGTGGGGGCGGCGCGGTGGCGGCGCGGGGGCCGAGGCGGAGGGAGGGGGCCGGCGGAAGCAAAGCATCCGCTTTCGTAGCCAGAAAAGAGCGTTCGCCGATATGCGCAGAGCCGCACTCCGATTCAAGCTTTTCATGAATTCGCCACGCCCCCACCCGCCCATTCTCGCCTTCACACTGGCAGGCACCCGGCCACAGCGGCGCCAGGCACTCGCCTTCCAACTTCACACTACGGGTAATCTCTCAAAGTATGACTTGAATGACTTTTGGCTGTATCTGACATAATTATTTACTAAAAACACCCTTTGCTCGACAACTTCCTTGCGTGCTTTATTACAGTAACTAGTGGGAATGCCTGGAATACCAAAACTTTCCCTCCTTTTAGAGTTATTACTCAACAATTACTCTGTTTTTTAAAGTGCAAGATATCTTGAAAGATTTACATAGTGAATCCAAAAAAGATCCAAGCCACAATTAATTTTTGCTCTGGCAACTTGACATAAATTTGTTAACTTTAACTTAAGAATCTTAGTAGGAAAGATATTTGATTTAGAATTCATTTAGAAATCATTCTTTCGTAGGTAAACAATTCAGTAAAAATAGAGCAAGAGTTCAATTTCATGGTCGTATGATTTTATGAATTTAATTTCCTTCTTTTCCCTTCCATTTATTGAACTAATTAAAATTCTGCGAAGTCAACTTCGTTGGAACGAATTTTTGCATTCATTCATGCATATTCAACACGATCCTCCAAATATCGTGCTGCCAGGGATAATGAAAGTAAATAAGTCAGCTTCAATAACTATCTCTGCACCGCTGCGAATTCCGGGACTCCGCTCTAAATCGAAATAGTGAGGGATTCAGCCAAGAGTTTCTGTCAAACTTTGTTTTCGGGCACGGTTACCGGAATGGCTCTGGCTAAAATTTATGTTACTAAGGACAAACTTTGTTGTCCAGCGTAAATTTCATTTGTGTATCCTGCGTAACAACTCAAATATCCAGGGATGAAGGTAAGAGCGTTCACCGCTACGTCCAGGAGTAAATACACGGAATAAACGAAAAGCAGGACGAATTTCCATTTTTAAATTGAAATTATTCCCTCATTACGTTATAAAGATTAACTATTTATTTTTACATTTTTTATTGAAAATAGTTATTAATCTCATTCAGGTTCATGTGAATATTTCCTTATTCCTTTCCATGTGAATAATATTTATATTCCAAAACTATATACTGAAAGGAGAGCACACCATCCCATTGCACCGTTCTGAATGTCTAGATTGCCTTGTGGTATTCCCTTGCCACATTCAGTGGTGGAAGACATGTCACCACCGCAATCCAATAAAGTTTCAATAGATTATCTGTACACACCGAGAAGTTAGTGTGAGGGCTCAAAGGAATATGAATTTCATTTTTCAAAGTCACTGAAACAGACGTTGATATAGTGATATTTTAAAACACTTCGTAACATTGAATAAACAATCGAAATACATCCGATTATTAATTTTGAACGATTTCAGCATATAATTTATCACATGATAAAGTCAATCATTCAAATATTTACTGTTGATTGCAAATATACTAGCACAATATGTTGCGTGCATTAATGGCGTGACATACATCATTTATAAACGTAATGTGTAACGAGTTGTGTTTTGGTAACAGGGTCTCAAACTTGAATTATTACATGCACGGAAATTGTGTTTGTATGCTCACAAGTCAAGAAATCAAATCGCCCTTCTCCTCCACAGCCAAATCCGGCACAAAACGTGTGGTGGCCGCGCGGACGGAGTTGGGTCGTACGAGCGGAAGGTGTGTCTAGAGGCAGTCGTGTCCTTGGGGCTGGGGCTAGCCAGTGGACGTGATATTGATAAAGGGGGCGGGCGGCCGCCACGACGTCGGTGACCAGCCGACCACGCAACCTCACGTTGCGATACGAGAGTTCCGCCCCGCCCCCTGCGTCCTCCCCCCCATTTCTGATTAATATCTGATCGACCCTCAACCGCACTGCGCTGATTAAGGTTCACAATTTGTGAAAGTTTCATTTTCATCACCCAAATCCACGTATCCACTTGGAAGAAAACACAGTGTTGACCTCGTTCAATTATGTTTACGAAAGAAATAACTATTAAAAATACACATATTTCTTTAGCAGTACTTTTCTTACTTTTTGCTTTTCAAATTATAACCTTCGTGTAAAATAATATATGGAATACCATTCTTGATAACTTGAGGACTTGAGGTTCCTTGCCTTATGTCGCACACATTAATCACAAACCATACCAACGATGAAAAAACGGATTATTCAAGAAAAAATCACGACACGAACAGTTCTGTCATTATGTCTCGAAATGTTTTATGGGTTTAGTTTTATATTACAGATAATGATGAACCGCAAGGAAAACTGAATTTCCTTTCGTGACAAAACTATTCCATGTTATCGTACACGCCACGTTTCACAACGATCTGCACCACAGTTAGCTGAGGGTTTGAATAGCACGATTTCAAACTATTTACACGAGATTTCCTGTAAACGTTTCGTCACTTTTCCATCACTATGTTTTGAACGCGAGATATACTGTATGTGTAAACGATATATGTACTGGCGTGGTCTCACATTCGATATAACTGAGCACACACTGGTCAGATCAGCTTTCCAGTGCGAGAGGGAGGTACGACAAAACACGCTTCATGAAAATATAACGTTGCATTTACAATGTGGTAGCAGTTACGACACCCTCCCCTCGCCCCGCCTAGAATGAAAATCTTTAATTCTGAAACCTCAGTGGCACAGTAGAACTCCTCGATTCCTTTTTGGTGGAATTACAAAGTCACCTAGGCCTTTCGCTTCTGGGATCAGGGGTGAAATGGGGTGGTGTACATGTAACTGTTGGACACAAACGTCCATCGTTTTTGAGAGGTTACTCTCTAATTTCCTGCCCTGCCGTGCTATTATTTGTCTCTCGACTGACAGAATATGCCTTTCTTCCTCTTCCCGTTTTCTTCCTTCTATTCCCTTACACTCCATTTTTTCTCCTTCCCATTCATTCATTCGTTTCTTCACCGTCGCAATAATCTGCAGCGCCTTTCATTGTCATTTTTAGCCGACACTGGTCCATTGTTGGGATCGCCGCACAATGCTCGTTTGCATTGAACGAGTTGAGAAACAGATCACCTGACTGCCTTCGCGCTCTTCACCTCGACCGGCAAGAAAATAAAAATACCTGCCTGCTGGGTCAATAGCGAATGTCTCAAGCGAGTGCTCGAAGAAGGTCCGGCCTGCGGGTTCACGGTCGCCGCTCGCCGCGCCGCGCCCCGCCCCGCCCACTCCCCTAACTAGGGCGCTGGCGCTCCCGCCTCCAGACGCTCAACAATGTGGTCGCCGCGGCGCGGCGCGGCGCCCAGACAGAGCAGTTGCGCAAAGCGCCTTACGTTGGCGGCCCCTTCAGTGCCAATGCTCGCGCCCTCGTCCTCGTCAGGATCCTGCTTCGCTTGGTGCGAGTCTGGCGATCTGTGGGTGGGCGAACATGCAGTGCCGTTTACCGGAGTTTTCTTCTTTTCCTGTCACGTCTTTCTTTATTTCTCTCAAATTATTTCTTACACTCCCCCACCACCGGATACTACTGACAAATCTAGCTCGTCCTCATGTTTTCTTCGTTCTTATTCTTCCCACTGACTCTCTTTTCCTCTTATCTCAATCTTCCACATCTTGTTTCATGTTTCATTCCCCCTCCTCCAAATCTCTTCCTCCTCTCTACTACATCAATTTCTCTTTGTATCTTGCTGCTCGCTACTAATTCATTCTTCAGTTACGTCTGGATTTGTCCATGATAAAACAATAAATACGTTTGATACGGAATAAGTTAAAAACTATTGAAAAAGTAAAAGGTAGATCGTGATCAACATACGCGATGAGACATTTACTGTATGATGCGCCCTCTTGCCTGCATGTCTCAAAAAATTGCTATCTCATACGCGTGCCTCTCTTCTCGGGGATAGGCATAAAGAGATGTTGTCATTTGTACCTTGCCTCACAAGATAAAAAGTACTCGCGGCAGTACGCGAGTGCGCGACTTTACAAAAAAGCGCGTAAAGTGCGCTGTAAGCAAGATGTTGGAAATTTCTGCAGTGCAGCGATTGCAGTGCCCGTGGCCTACGATAGTTCATCTCGCATCCCACCGATGCATGTTTGCGCATCGCGTGAAAACAACGGTGGTCGCGGTTTCCGCGTACAAGAAAACACGTTGAGAATCCGATAGGCATTCTTCCCCTGAAGGTCACGCAGCACCTAAAAACGAAGCCTGGATCGATAAAGATTGATGGCTTCTTTCTTTATATACTCGTGTCACACAGTGTCCAAAAAATGTCACTACCTTATTTCAAGAAAAAAAATTGCAGTTCTGGCGTAGCACCAACGAAATCATCAATCAATGAATCATATCATAATGAAGCAAGTATCAAAGTAGTGGTACCTTTTTAACATATCCATTTAACTTTTCTTCGCTGTTTCACTTCGCAAGATTTTTTCCTTGCGGTAATTTTATAAATCGGTAAAATGTAAACAACCTTTCAAAAATCTGGAAATTCACGTTCTTATACGTAAAATGTCAATTGCCATCTGTATATAGGCGAAAATGGTAATAACAACCATCACTTATCCAAGCCGAAATCTTTTACGGTTTAACCGCTGTAGATGCGAGCGTACCAATTACTAGCTAATGCAGGGCAGATTCGTTATTAACCCTATTGACATCAACAATATCGTTAGCGCGCTTGGCTTGTTAAGCTGATTGGTGGAAATACCGCGGCGCGTAAACTAGTTAACACTGGAAGGAGCCGATGCCTGCGGCGGGCGGATTAGGAAATTGCAGCGAGTCGTGTCCCAGAGGACGCTGGAGACGCAAGGAGGCCCCACTCCAGAAAAAGATGCGGGAGAGAGACGGAGTCTTTTCCTTCGATCCCGGCGTTGACGGCGGAGGAACTTTAACCACGAACAGAGCGCGGTCCTTCTTTCCCCAACTTCTTCGTACTCCCATCTTTAGGCCGGGTGATTTACTGATTCCCCTTCCTCATTTAGTTCCCCCCTCCCCCATGATCTCAAAAAACTCTGGTAGTATTGCGATGTCAGGCCAAGGTCTGAATTGGTCTCCAGGTACATCACGAAGGAGAAAGATGTAACAATGTTCGTAATACATGAGCCTACCAGAGTGGGCTACTTTGGTTGTGTACGAACTCAGAAAGGAAAACCAGTCACAATTAAGTGAATTTAATGTCATAACGCTGAAAGTCGCAGCCAAATTAAAATAGTTTCCATCTGATTCATGCGCTTCGTGCAGAAATATTGTCGATAAGTTGTTTTGGGTAGGACTTGCATTCTGAGCATATGGTATGTAATTATCTCGTTGAATTTCGGGGCTTAGTATAAATTTTACATAACTCATCTATTCCTGTCATGATTGTAAGTCAACATCCATTACTGAACACTTTCTCCCCGAAAATCGTGCATTCACACGTTTAGGAAGTCATCATATTGACAATAAACAACCGAGGGGATCATACATTTTGAGGAAGGTAATGAAAGCAGAAATGACAGTAAAGCTTTTATTGTAACTGCGGGAGTCGAATAATCCATTAATTATTCTTAGATAAAAAATGCAGCAACAACGATTAAATAGAATATCCTAAAATATAAATTTCATGAATTCACGATTACGGCACTAAAACTTGTTTGACATTCCAACAAGTTCTCTCGGTGGTTGTCAATTCACAGATAAATGGCATCAGGGACGACAGCCGCTTCATTCTCCGCGTCTCAATCTTGGACAGCTGGCCACATGGCCTTGCTATTATTTACGTCTGCCATTTCAAAATACGTAAGTTGTGAATGAACGTGGCCATGGTCTTAAACACGTAATGGGTTGAAATCAGACCATACGGCATAAAATACTAAATTAACCCCACAATTTGTACTGATTCGAAAACTTGTATAAAAGTCATTAGGGCATGATAATATCAAGTTTGTACGATCTCCAAACCTTCCAAACTAGAGAAAAGAATAATCAGCGACATTTATTTGAATCTATGCTTAGCGTAAGAAAGTGGCAACATTTCCCTAAGATAGGTCAATTCACAAAACTTTTCCATTTTTCGTGACATGGAAAAGCCAGAAAATCCCAGCTGTGATTAGTCGCCTTCATGACCAAGAAGGCAAGGAGAACTGCGTTGGTGTACACGAAAGTAAGGCAAAGTTTCTGGGCGCAAAAGACTTCCGGGAACTTGTAAATGCACGGCACCACAACAGCATCGGAAGTGCCCACGGCGCTGGGGGTTGGGGGTAGAAAGAGGGCGAGAAAAGTTCTGAAAGGAGGAGGGGGCTGAGATGAAAGACAAAACGTACAGTGTGGCAAAAGAAGGCGCGCTTAGAATGTTTGTTGTGCTTTTACAGCAAGCATTTCAATTGACAAAGAAAATGACTAAGACCTAAAAATACAAGTGCATATATGAAACAAAATTTAGCAGTTTCATTTGTCACTGTTTTCTCTATGAAGAGTATAGCTACAACGTTAAACTTCGTAGAAAGTGATAATGTGATATACATCAATTACAGGTTGAAATTCGTTACAAACGTATTCATTCCATTTCAGTGTCGTATTAAACTACGTTTTATTTAAAAATGCAAATTTCGCTTTCACGGTTTTATGTTATATTGATGGCATCATTCAAAGTGTAGCAAATCACCAACTACAGTCTGGAATCGAATAATTTTATCACGTGTACGTTCACGTGCGTCCATGTTGGAAACTATTCATTCTCTACATAATGTCTTTAAACAGTTACGCATTTTGAAGTAATTTCAATGTAATGTTAAATGTGTCTCTGATTTTCATTTGCAACTTCCAATTTTGGATATGGCTTAATTTTGAAATGACGATTTTAATACGCTATGTGTGCATGAATCATTGGTAGACATAAACATCCCCTACAAACGAAGACTACTCTACACCTAATCCGGGCAAACCATGGATTTAGGGTTCTGCTCCTTCTCGTACACTTCGACAGACCGTCTTTCATCTATCAGTGAATAACCAAGTAGGGCACACACCAGAAGCTGAAGTAATTTCCTGAGATCGACGAAAGAAACTCTGCCATGCATGAATCACTTCGTTATAATTTGTTTTCTTACTTCATTTCTTTTTTCTTCGAGAGGCTTTTTCCAGCTTCAAGGGGATGCCGATTTCGGTAATCCACGTCGGGTAACCACTATGTCCCTCATGGGGCACATATTACACCAGACATACTTGCACACCTCGATCTGAGGTCAGCAGACTCACGAGGTCTTCCGCGACAACACACATACATGAAAGACAAACAACCGCGCCCACTCGTCAGCGGGACTCGAACCCGCGTCCTTTCTGACTAAAACGCTGAGTCGACACACGTTCTAACTACCTTGGCTATCCAGATCAGCTTTTTTTAAATTTCAAATTACTTCTCATTTTTTTATTATTAAAATATTCGATTACTGTTACTGAATTATTATAACTCGATGCCATAAACAACATAAATATATTGCGCTCTGCCCGTCGTTTGGCCAATTCCAGCCTAGGGCGCGACGCGAAACTGCGGGCGACTGCGTCGTGGCTCAAGCTCCTACCCCCAGCGCCGCAACTTCAGGGCGCTGCTAAGTCTGGGGCGGAGACGGCGGCGGCGGCGATGAAAGGCAAGGGAGGCGAGCGCCATTCAGCGCCCCTTTGCCGGCGCCGTGGCGCCTCCAGCCCCGGAGGCCATTAATTTGAAGCGGGCGTGTTCGACGGGTTGAGCGCTGCGAGCTTCGCAAAAGGGGTTTAACGCGCGTCAAAGAGCGAAGTGCGTCGACAGAAAGAAGTGTTGTTCAAGTTCAGAATATTCAAGTCTTCGTTCAAATAGTTAGGAATATTGAAATCTTCGTTCAGGAAAGTTAATTTTGTTAGGAGATAGTTAGTATAACTAAGAAAAAAGTCTTTGGTTTGTATAGCTAAAAGAAGGCTGTATTTTCATTCCATTAATTAGGGCAAGTCTGCCAGACGTAAATTATATTTTACAAAGTCATGGCATCTAAAGATATCAAAATGAATTCACCTTCTTTTAGGTCTAACTACATAATCCCTTGGTAAGAATCCTCAAAGGTCCATTTATTTTAAACGGTGTTCAACAGGCATAAAAGGCAGTTTATATGTTCAGTTCGCCTGACAAACGAAGCTTGTGTAAGTAGAATGTGGTTTCCACCCTTAAGATGATTTTATACCCTCGTGTTTCGTTTACCACTTTTTGCAACAATATTATCATATTTTCTTTAGAAACTTCGTTTGGGCAACCGAAAATACCGAATGATCTAATCTGATTTTTAAGTTACCAATAAACATAGGAAAATATAATATTCTTTAAATTCAAAATATGGTATAGTCAGAATTAAATTGTATTTTATCATAGATTGCACATACATCAAATGATGGAAACAGTTGCTTGCTGTACTTTAATAAATCTTGCGACCAAGCCATTTCAACAGTGATATCCACAGCCTAGGCGTTCTCGTACTTGGTGCATAGAAGCTTCAAGTTGGAGTGCGTTCCGAGTGTGCTTGTGGTGCAAAAGGTGCACATGAGGCTTGCCACGAGTTCCGTCCAACGAATGAGTGGACGGATGAGTCCGTCGGATGAGTCGTTACCATGCTGCTGGAAGCCTCCACAGCCTGCTCTGGCTTTCATAACAGGGCATACCATTTCAGCAGTGCGCAACTTGCTCCCTTCATTTTACAGTTTACGATCCCTATGTAATCATTATACAGTGAGACCATTAAACAAGCAATGCAGGATTTGAGTTTCGATAAAGCCATTCAATCCAACTTTCTCCACGTGCACTCCTCTCTTGGAGCTTTTCCCTTTTGAGCTTCACGTGCGCAATTCTCAAAGCAATCCATCTCGATTGAGATTTTCGTTCACTTTCGCAGAAATCCTTTGAGCGCGATGTTGGGACGGCCCGTATTTTAATTCCAGCCAATAAATATTTCTATTCACCAGCTTGTTAACACTGATTACTTTACATTTATAAATTATTATTATTTAAAAAGACCGTGAAGTGAAGTACCAGTTGACGACAGATTAGAAATGTACGGTTTGGAATGGCATAAAGGACCTTCGCCCAACACATATGATCATTGAAATATTTAACTTGCATAATAAGTGGTATAATCAATAAAATAAAATATATTATTATTATTATTATTATTATTATTATTACATTATGAAATGTGCAAAACCCCTTCAAATGCACTTAATATGTGACTATGAAGCAATTGTTAAGTCCTAAACGATACTACCGAATACGTGTGCATTACCCTTCCTCACCACATTTCCAAGCTCCATGCCGCAGGGCGTGAATGTCATATCATTAGAAGCGTGCCCTGTGCCCCGCTTGTGCGTGCGTGCGTGCGCGTGACGGGTGCGTGCGAGGCCGCGCTAGGGGGGCGGGCCAAGGGCTGCGTTACCATGCCGTCGTACGCGGCCAGGTTCTCCGGGACGGGGTAGGAGCGTCGCACGGGCCGCAGCTCCCACCAGTCGCCCGGGAGCGCCATCGCCCGCGCCTCCTCGCATCCCCGCGACCTCGGCGGCGGCGCTGGCGCTGGCACGGGGGCGGCGGAAGGGGCCCTCCGGCGGCGGCGGCGTCTTGCCCGGCAGTGGCGCGCCGCGGCGCCCGCGAAGGCCCGCGAGGCGTCGCGGCGCCCGCTCACCCCGCCGCCGCCGCCGCTGCCATCGATCGCCCCGTTGTGTTATTCCCACACGACCCCTCGCGCTCTCCCGCCGCCGCGTCACGCAGTGTGCATTTGACGCAATCTTCGCGGACGAAGCTGTGTTTGCTACGGCGCTGATCTGCCCGACCGATGTACGATGGTGACGACGGCGGCGCATGCAACATGCAGGCACACGTGGATTGTGGATTCTTTGCCTTGCATGTATTCATTTTGTGACTGTGGTGAGGAAAAAATAAGCCGCCAAAAGGAACCACTCATGGTATATGTAAACCACTATTCATCGTTTCAAAAATGCCCAATAAAGAGTAGTGTCAAATCACCTTCTTTCGCAAAACATATTATCAGCTGCGAATAAATCGCTTAAAATAACAATAGCATTTTTATGAAAATTTTTATATTTTTTTATCATAATTGAACACACATTCTTTCCTTCTTCACCTGATATTAATCTTGCAATACAAATAATTTGGTTCGAAAAAAAATTATTATAAAAACAAAGTGTATACTAAAAAGAACATAAACATATCGTATTTCCAAACATGCGTGTCACCCAAAGCTGAAACAAGCCTAAAAACAAACAACTAAAATGTAACGTATTCCCACATGTCGGCAAGGAACGGCGAACAAAGTTGTTAAGAATCAAAAGAATAAAGAAACTTCGCGAGAGAAGAATTTGATTGATTAGTGATCTCGAGCACGTCAACTGCTAAAGTTATTAGTACCGTAAGGGTAATGGATGTTTTTATCGCAAGGCGTAGCGGTGATTTTCCTCCGCTAGCAGGCGAGACCCGGCGCCAAACAGCGGCTAGCGGGGTTTCCCCTAACCAGGACTCTCCCACCAGCGGGGCACCGCCCCAGCCGGGACAAGCTCTAAGCTCCCGACCGGTCTCCCGGCATGTTGTGTAGTGCATGTTGTGTAGTGCGAAAGACGGAAAGTGGTGGACTTTTGCTCGTCGACGCGGAGGCCGACGCACTGCGCGCCGCGCTGCCCCTGGCCCGCGCAAGCACGGTCGCTGAACTCGCCGTCCAAGTTCGCCCCCCGCCCGACGCCCGACGCCCATCGCCCGGCGCCCACCGCCCACCGCACGCCGCCCCGCGCCGCCTCGCGTCGCACCGCTCGCCTCGGATCCCGGAAGTGCCGGGCGCGGCGGCGGATGGAAGTGGCCAGTGTTTGTCTTCATCAGGCGCGGCGGGCCCGGACTTCCCAGGCGGGAAGTTCGCACCCACCTTTGGGCGAAGTATCACACAGCCCATGAAAATATCACAGACGTTTTCCAATTTTGCTTCAGATAGATTGCTTTAGATCGATTGCCGATGGGAACTCTCCGAGTTTCAATGTGGACTCGCCACCGTGGTCAAAATTAGACGCCTATCTGATGGCAACAAATCTAGGTCATGAAGCCAACGGCAATGGAATCTACCAATTTAAACCTTTGTCTTGGTGATCCCTAAATATTGATTTTTCCACAGAATCGAAAGGTAAATTATTATTTGACACTTCTCTATCTGACACCTTTCTAAATCAGTCAATTTTCTAAGGGAATAAAGACTTCTAACTCAAGGGAGGTTTCACTGTATCAAGGTAAACGATCTGACAGTTCTAAGCTCCTCGATCAAAAGGTTCTAACACATAGGTTCGCGTACGCACACGCGCGCGCGCACACACACACACATACACACACACACACACACACACACACACAGAAGCTTAAACATGCTAACACGCGCATAGAGACTATTTAAACGTTTTCCGAAACTTTTTAACTACTCGAATTGTTTTCGTGAAAAAATCTTTATATGCACAAACACTACATGCACTAAAGTTAAGTTCGATTGCAATATCACCATTAAATATGATTTTTCTCCAGTCAACGGCTAAACAACTTTATAAAATAGATCGTGCAACGCACGATGTCAGAATCAGTCGCTTATTGTCTCATTATAGTTGAAGACTCTTGAAATTAAATGACCTAAATCCCCTGGGACGGGTCAGGTAAATTATTTTTTCTCTTTAGAGACGGCCTTCAATAGATAAGGCGATTTCGTGACTTCGTACCGTTTCATATTTAATAGGTAATGAAGAAATTAATAATTGAGAAAGATCATCGCACGAGGAAAAAGTAAGAGCAATACCACTACTAGTAGTACTACTGTTATATAAATTATTCAACCGTCTGAATTTGCAACGCAAATATGAAGTGCAGACAAAACCACAAGCCTTAGGCTTTGAACTTTGAGCTGGCGAGCCACTCCTACGCACTCCAAGAGCAAAGATTGAGCGCGAGGTGTCTAGAATGTGTTTGTTCATTCAACACTCCCCTCCGTCCATTTGCACTTCGCTTCATGGATCATTCATCTCAGACTCTCAGCGTTGTTCTGTCCGTGAAGTACGACTCTTCAGACGGGAATACATTGGGTAGATGACAATTATTCAGAATGCGAAAGCAGGGAATCTGATCTGACACCGAGGCAAACACGAAAGACATCGAAGTCACAGGTAATTGATGAGTCACAGCAAGAAATATCTCACTAAGTCTACAGGCTTGGAAACTTAATATTTAACTACAGGACTATTCTGACGGTTCAAAATGGCGAATATTCAACAAATTAAAGCGTATTGCAATACCATCAATAATACAGTACTTTTAGGTTAAGCTCATGAGTAAAAATCATCCCGTCGGAAGTTTTTCTTATGAACAAGTAAACCGAAAGACGCAAGTGCTGATCTTAGCAGACGCAAATTAAAGACCAAGTAGCTTGCCAAGAACTTGAATTAAATGATACATTCATTCACATGAACATCAATGAGCTTCCAGTAGATAAATTACGTAATTCATGGAACGAGACAGGAGAGACAGCAAAAATAATTTAAAAAGAAATTAAGTGCGTGAAACGTACCAGCTACGCAGGTGACCAACTAAATCAATTACAGTATTTAGCGAAAACATGAACTTAGAACAGTGAAATAAATCATCCCCTACACCCGAAACCGATGAGCCAAGCCGGGCATAGTGGCCGCAGCCGGGCGGCCTGTGGAGTTTGGTGCTTTATGGCCCCACCAACCTTCGGTGGCGTCCGAGCCTTCGCCGCAAGTCTTATTGATCCGCACTAAAAATAATCTCAGGGAGATCCGCGAAGCGCGGAGCGCCGATGGACAGTACATTCGAAAAAACACCGATGGCGGGGCAGCGGTCACCGCGGATGAAAAAAAAAAAAAACGAGATAAGCCCACGGGTGACTAAAACGGCACTATCCCTTCGAAAAAGTACAGAAGAAAAAAAATATACTTCAAAATCTTATTTGTGTATTTATTTTCATACTATCGACAATGAAGCTTTTCTCTACTTTCTCACAATACTACGTACTTTCGTAGTAATAAGAAAGATTTGCAGTAAAGAAAAAGCATGTAATTTTTTGAATTGGCAATTTTTCGTTTATTGTGAGGGAGAAAAAGTGGATAAATTTTGTTGAGGATAATCTATTTTTGACACGGATTTTAAATTCGTTTTTAGTCGACAAGGTAGTAGAAATATTTTAAAAAATATGTATTAATATTTTATTTTCGGACTCTCTATGAATACAAATCGAAAGTAATTTTATTGTATACATAGGATAAATGAATTCAATTTCACAGAATATTTCTTTTCATTTATTGAGAAATGGCCACATTTCATTGTTTTCTGAAGCTGCCTTGATGGGGGCAACAGAAGGCAACTTGGGGGCGTCGAAGATGAGTGAACGGATGGCGGCGCGTTTGCTCTCTGGTTTTCAGGACACCGCCGCAGCCTCGTGTGGCTTTGTCAAAAAATTTGCAATTTTCGTCAATTTCTTGACTTTTTTCAGAGATGAAAACGTTTCAGCCTCGGTCAAACTAGCATACAACGAAGTTCGCCCGAACGGTCGCGAGAAAACAAATGATTCCGGCTGCGGAAACCTATGATTTCAACTTGCGATACTTGCTATACTGTTTTATTTCGAAACTTCTGACAAAAAGCATCGATACATCTACAGTATCAAGCCTTAGGTATAGATATTACAGCAGAAATTGATAATGTGGAAAAGAATGTGTTAACTGAATAAGATTTTTTAGCATATTTTTTTACATTTTCTCATCGATTGAAATAACGCACCCACAAAACAGTTTTTACAAAAGAGTGGCAATATACAGTTGGGGTAGTGAAGGACATACCTTCACATAAAACATTTTCAATCTTTTGCGGTATCGATACCCTTAACATCGCCCATCCCAATATGGTTTGACAAGTTTCTTCACACAATTACTGAAATAAAACAACTCTTAACACAATTTGTTTTCACAAAAATGAAATGAAGTGAAGCATTTTGGCAGATGGAATTCACGGCGGGTCCCCATTTTCGCAAGGAACATCTTCCAGTGCCTATCCGCCGCGCGCCAAGACGGGTGCGGGGCGGTCGCGGTTAAGTCCGCAGTGGGAACGGCGTGTGCGTGTTCCTCTGCAGCGATCCCGGTCGATAGCCCTCACCCCTCCGCACCCCCTTCCCCACCCCGCCCCTCTTCGCCCCGCCCCTTCCGCACCTGCGCCGCTCTGGCAAAACACCGCACGCGACGCGCGGCGATCCGACGGGGTGCGAATTGGCCACCGCTGCTGGAACCAGACCGCGAGCCGATGGTGCGCGACGCGGGGTAAAAAAGGAGGGGTTCTGCACGCGATGCAAACGGACGCAGCAGAGACGGATTGTTGGGATGAACGTGGCCAAAAAAACCGGACATCTGCGTGGTATCGCAATTCTGTATGCAGACGATTGGACGCACGGGACACGGTCCGCTGAACTACAAGTACACTAGACCAAAATCGCGTCCTCTTGTGAAACGAGTCTCAGTATTTTTGTAGCTATACACCTTTTAATTTCAGTTGCTAATAAAATACATAAAATATGAAGAACCACAATTAATTTGAAAAAGCCATCGTCATGAATATTGCGTTTCTATATTTTTTGTAAAGTTTCCCACATTCGCGCATTATAAACCTATCTAAGTGGAATTCCGAAACTGTTGGTCAGAGAACGCTTGACTTAGACAGTGTAATCAGTAGAACAAGTAAACAAAACATACTCATTCACAAGGAGAAACACATTCACAAAAACATTTACGCGAATCTTTCGAATTAGAAAGAAAAATGAACACTAGCAAAAGAAGAAGAAGAAGACATAATATTCGTAACCAAAAATGCTACAGAGCGACTGAAACCAATTACTTCAAAGTTTTGTTCAGAACAGCAAAATGGACGAAGGCGTCTCGATACAGCTTGAAGAAAATTATCAAATCCCCTTCACCCAACACAGCTTAACCAACCTACATGCACGGCATAGCCACCCGTGCGCCTGCCATTCCTCTCGAGCGAGCAAAAGCGAAGGTGTCGGCGTCGGTTTCGGACCCGGGGCCTGCCAGCTACCTCGGGCGGCGCAGCGCGTGCGCTCGTGACCCACATCCGGCGCGCGCCCCCAGGCGGCGACGGCGGACGAAAGTCCCCTTCAAAACTGCCAGCGCCCGCTTCAACCCCCTTCCCTTCCCCCGGCCAACGAGGCGGCGAGCGGCGCAATGCAATTAGCCAGGCCAGCGGTGCGGGAGGGCTTTTAAGGGCAAGGGTTGCGACGGTCTCTTCCCACAACGAAATTAACTACGTGGTCACTGAGCGCAATCAATTAGTTAATTGGCTCAATTATTATAACATTTCGTAGTTTATATTCACATATTATTTGCCGTCTTTCGCATATTGTCTACTGCTGAATCTTTCGCGCTAATAAGATTATTTTTTTTATGAGGAGACATTCAAGTAACATCACTCTGAGACAGAAAATCTGATCACACTTAATGTATATTTAAATTTATATTAATTTTTTCAAACATAAAATTAAAACGTTTATACAATTTCTTATTTTCCCCTACATTTTGTACCAATAACGAATCGATTGACATGTTTCGCAGCTTGTAGATGCGATGGATCTCTCACAAGTGTATAATATAACCGGAATTTTATGCACTGATCAGCCAGAACAGTAGGACCACAGCTTACCACGAGAATGAACGCGGCTTGTTGACGTTAGAGGCGTACGACTCAGTAAGGAAAGTATGAAGCCTCTACAAGCGCACAAACACGAATGACATTCTGGCGACGACACGTGCAGAAAATGGAGAAATCTTCTGACGTCAATAACTCTGAAGAATGGCAAATTGTGATGGCCCAACGCCTCGGAACGAGCAAAGCGGAAACGAAGCATTCGATGCAAGCTTTTGAAAAAGGAGTTCCGCAGGGATCGACGTCCACGTGTACTTTAGTCGACTCAACGATATCGCCAACTAGAATTGCAGTAGTCACGAGATCATCGCGATTGGCCGGTGGATAAATGGAAACCGGTTGCCTTATTAACACCTTCAGAGTCTGAAGTTCAGATCTGACTTCTGTTTTCATTGCTCACTTTGATTGCTGTTTATGTATCCCGACGGATGGTACTAACATTAAAACACAAGAGATATCAAAGAATCAAAATTGACTACAAAATGCAGCAAAAAAGTATTTTCCTAAATAATTAAATTGACTGATGAAATAATTGATTGAATTATATTTCTTGTCACACCAAGACGATGGTCGGTTTGGATAAGACCAGGCGAATGGGCTGCTCGGCACATGCACCGTGCCACGGACACAGATCGATAAGGGAAGGATTATGCATTCACCTGGCCTCCCCGAGACATTTGATAGTGATGGAAAGCTCCATTCAAGCACTAGACGTTGCAAATTATTGGGAACCACCTTCATCCCTCATGCTTGATGTCTTTCCAGACTGCGATAGCACCTTTCAGCAAGATAACTGTCAGTGTCACAAGGCCAGATTTATGTGATTAGAAGATGATAATGGAGTCACGAAGTCTTGTCATCAAATCTGCCTGATCCCAATCCCAAATGTCGTCCCCACTTGGGACGCTATCAGGCGCCAGATTTGCGCCCATTGATTTATCTGGTGCGAGATACCTCCGGAAACCTACCAAGGACTTGTCGAATTCATGGCACAGTGTATCGCTGGTTTATTGCGTTCCAACGGTGTACCAACAGGTTATTAAGCAGACAGACTTAGTACTTCGGGTCCTAAGTGCATGTACTAGTGGCCAGAATCAGCAAAGTTGCGACACATTAAAAATAATTATAACACAGTTTTCTTACTGTCTTTCAGACAGCATTTTTATCCGAGTTTGGATATGGACCACATAACCACATACTTGCAGTACTGCCCGTCTTTCGGCGTCATAAGAAATAGGAATCAGTCCAACAGTAGGCACCCTCAAGAGTGAGAGTGGGAGCAGGGGAGGGAGGGAAAGAAAGATAGCGTGCAGTCCTTCAATTGATGTTGAAGGAATTGCTCTGACACCCGACTGAAATTGATCGGAGGAAACCACACAAAAGACAATCCGTCTCCAAAATTTTCATGAAAATAATGGCAGACCATCATCTTTAAACTTAGCTGGAATTGAATTTTCGTCACTGTAAGGACTCAATGCTAGAATCTTCTGGTCTACTAAGTTTATTACGAACTCGCGAATTACGTGCCATAAGGAGTCCCGCCCACAGGCATCCTACACAATTAAAAGAAATATTTTTTTAAATTTTCACAAGAACTGGTGGTAATAGCAAATCGAATGAGACTTATCGCAACCTTGCCAAGTGGTACGGTTCTCCCACAATTTTAACCCAAAAAAATAATGTTATCCATTCTGACGTGTGTATAATCAGAGCGCCGCATTTCCGCGTCTGACCTCGACCCGGGCGGGCACCCTTTACTCCCCACCCCCACCCGTTCCCCTGGCGCTGCTAGTCCCTCATCGACCCTGGAGGAGGGCCAAGTGCGCCCGGAATGCTCATTACCCGAGCTCCAGCGGCGGCGGCGGCGGGAGCGCGCTTTCAGCCGCGGCGGCGCGACGCGGCGACAAATCATATTCGCTCCCCACTGAGCGATTCCCAACGCCCACAACGCGCCAGTGCGTGGGGGTATTGGCGCACTCGCGGGGGCAACTCCATTTCAGGGCACGGCCACATCCACGTTAACACGGTTACGTTTCTGATCCAAACGGCAATTTTGCGGGTGAATATCAGATTTTGATGCGTTTGTTGGAGTAACTCGTTTTAACGTGCAAAAAAGGTGGACAGGTCAATAACAAGAGTCATCATAATCGTTAATTCAGAGTTCCGTCATTGATATTACAAGCGACCAAACTGCTTTTAAATTTAGGATTTCACCAGCGAGTGTAAATGTGCATTGCAGTTTAAAGCCAACACATTAAAAATGAAATGACACTTATTTCGTATTGATAAAACCTCCCGAAATAAAAATTCGATTATTCTTTAGTTTGAAATGCGTTTACTTTTCCTGATGATACAAGAAAATGTAGCGAGAATATTATTACAAGGAAATAGTAGACTTTTTGAAGGTTCATAACTTTTAAAAGGCTTTCTTTTATCGTTTATAGTTGCATTGTCTCGTAGGCGGAGATTCTCACCGCTCTTTTTGCTCATTTTTTTCAGCTAAGTGAGGCTTCTATTGCATGAGAATCACCAGCGTTGACATGTCGTCAATTCACAAAAAAAATGGCACACCTAAAAAAACATCATTATGCAGGAGATCGGTTTTAATTTGAACTAAGTAGTATGGCCTTTCGGCAAAGACGAAGCGTTTTACTTTATTTCTCGTGTCTTTTGAAAACTATCTTTAAGAAATTCTTACTGGTAAGAAAATAAATTTATTTTTATTACACACATCTTCACAACTAAAAAATGAATATTTTCGAGATGCACCACTTTTCTGTGTGTTTTCTATGTCAAAAAATAGATATTGCTAAACGAATTGAAAAATGGAAGATCAATTATGCCAGCTCAAATACAAAAATTACCTGCAATCAAAGAAATTAATCTATATATAAACAATATAAAGGGCAAATTACTGAAAGTGTGATCAATGTGAAAATGATATTTGGTCGCAACCACAAAGAGAAAATTAGTGATTACGTTCATAGATGTTTATTGATGGCAAAATATTAATGATAATGATAGCGAAAGCGTTGTTGGAACAATATTCATCTGCCATTATCAAGAGAAATTGTGATTTTACTTTTTACAGAGATAGGCGGTACTTTCACTCGCAGAATTCGCTTTCCACTTTCCATTTTCTCGAAAACCCAGCCACATCATTAGCAACCATTCGGCTGGCTTTTAACGACAAAAACGTCGTTCCAAAGCGGATACGAAAAATATGTACGACCTCATTAAACTACGCAAACAAGCAAGGTTGACAAAAAAAGTGGCTCTTGAGAATCTGGAGGTCTGAATTTCAGAGCACTACTCGTAGAGATCTCTGGAATTCCCAGATTGATTTTCCAATCCCAGGCATTCCTCCTTACATGAAGAAACGAGTAAGATTATAGTCGACAACATTAGCATAATGTGCTAGGTATCTAGCATATTTGAAACGTACGTGCGAGATTAATTAAAAACATAAATGTTCTATACCTAAACTTCTAATTTATTTTTCAAAATGAGATACATAACTGGTTTACGAGAAAATCTAGATCACAATAAATTTCTTTGTTTTATAACGAATGTCAACAAGACTGTAACAGATGCCTTTTTTTTAGTATTTCCTTTTTTTATTTACTCTCAAAATTTAATCTTCATTTTTTCTTTCTTAATTGATGTTCTGTTGCACTATCTAATTGTTAGCTAATTACAATCGAATTGAAGCAGTTATTCAAGTTCGGTTCAAGCAAAAATAACTATTTTCATTGATCATGAACATCACCTAGAGAAAAACTTCTGGATCGATTAGCGAAGAGGTGACCCCATTTTATAGTACTGTTAGATCTGTTGATCAATAAACCTCCTTTGACAACAGACACAATGAAGATGAGTCCCCACGTTTATGGAAGAGAGCTGAGACACAAACCTGGGGTCCTTGCAGAAATGCTTAATCCTGCATCGTTGACATTTTTTGAAAGATTTATTTTGCAATAACTTTGAACAATTATTTTGCAGAAAATTTATTGGAAGATTTGCTTTGCAATAACTAGAATAATCGTAAGAAAATATGAGACAAGTAGTAAAATTATTTTCGTACGATAGCGGTAACAATTTCTGATAGTAAGTACTGTGTGATGAAAGAGAGACAGATAATTTAATTTATAAACTAGAAGTGCTACAACAGCTCATTCTTTTTCACATTATCATGGTTACGGTTACGTAGTAATATAGCAATTTCTGCCCTACTAACACCTCAAACATCACTTGAAAAATTCAAACAAAGCGCTTGCGGTACGTATCTCTAATTATTTCCAGCCAGGAACAGTAGTTCTTTCTTATTTATACAACAGAAATAAACATGATAAATCTCAACTGTTACAGTATTTGCAGCACATTATTCATAACAAGCAAGGGTAATTCCATACAAGCTTGCATTGACAACGTCGAAGTGAGCTTCCAATTTTTGAATGATTATATCATAATCAACTTCAACTTTCTTAAAGTAAAAAAGTGTATAAATTAAACATCGAGAGCTGAAAGCCATCCAAAATATCGCCTTATATATATATATATATATATATATATATATATATATATATATATATATATATAAAAGCGTATAGGCGATTTTTTGGTTCAACGAAAATGCGGCCTACGCCATTTCTTTCAGCGTCTTTTGCTCTATCCGAAAACAAATTAGCAAAAAATGGAGGCATTTTTGAGAAAATTATGAAAATGTAGAGGCTTCAAGTAATATACGTCTAAAATATAAAATAAAAAATCGTTTCAAATGAAAGAGGCCGCAACTTCAGCCGAATCTACTGGGAAATATCAATTTTGGAGAAAATTCTGCTTACGGTTGGGATGATAGCATTGTTCACAAGCAGACGGGCAGGCAGATGCTTTACCGTAAACAAATTTTTCGTAATCAAGGATCCACAAAAACATGGATTCTAAACTACCCAACGTGTTAGAGGAAATAATTTGCTACATATAGGAACAAGATTTATCCACTTTTTCGGTAGTAAGGCCCCATAATAGGAATTTTCCTTTTCAGAAATAGCCGTTTTTTGCCGCAGCGAAAGCTGCAGTATGCAGAAAGTATTAAAGTACTGCGCATGTGCAGAATGTGAGAAAGTGAAATGGAATTTGCAATTGTCAGAGAGATCCAACAGATTTAAGAGTTGAGAGCAGGAAACATTTTCCCAATTTACTTCGTACTAGAGCCCTTCCGTAAGCTACGCGAGGTAATAGTAATATTCTTGAACAAAAGCTGACTTCTCATTAAAAATGAAAATTTAAAGAAATATAAAGTTGCTGTCTTGCGTATTATTCGCGTATCTATTGTTTACCTTATTTAGCTAGTTCAGGCTATTCACAATACATTTTACAACAACACAATATTGATTCGAAAGCAATAATGTATTTAAAACGTTTGCTGTTTTACAACTACCAAGCTTTCTCATTTGAAATTTTCAGATTCCTTCTCTTCTCGAAATAAACAAATCGTACAAATAAAACGTTGGCGGGGAGTGGACCTCTAGTAATTTTCCTCTCGAGAGGAAAAGATAAATGAGGGAGGACATCCTCCACCCCTTACACACAAGAACTTACATCCTCGATAATTGCACATCTTAGAAATGATGTAAGACGCAGTGATATATTTCTACGGAAAAGATGGAAATCATGAGAGCAAAAGAAAGATGACACGAGGTCTGAGCTAGTAACTCATATTTTATCCGATTAAATTATTGAAAATAATTTAGTGCTCTCTTTTCATTTACATTAAAACAGTGCAAATAGACAAGATTTGTAGAAAATGGATGATTATGTTAACGCTTCATACATCAGACCCAAATTTGAGATTAAAAAAATACTTCGTTTAAACTGAGGTAGTACAAATTAAGAAACCAATTTGCTGGAAATTTAAGTACAAAGACTTTAGAGAGACTGTTTAGACAAAAAATTCCTTTTTAAAATATATACAAGCTTTCTGCACACATATTTCATAAAGTGTCATTTTTCAAAACCAAAGAACTTCTCTTTTCCATGGTTCTTTTGGAATGACAGAAACAAAAAAGGAAAAGTAACATTAAGAGGCAAAAGACAGGCGTATGTGGCAATCACATTAAACGACCGTTTTGAGAAAAATGGAACTGTATAAGGAAAAAAGCATCAGCAGGAAATTCCTATGCGTTCGCCTCCACACTGAGTTCATGATGACCTAAAGCAGAAGCAATAATTGCTACAAGGAATAGTAGCACTGACCGTCAAAATATAATAACCTCTGGAAATCTGTAGTTCTTTCTATCCAGCCGATTGCCGGTTACCCTACACATCCCGATGGGGCGCATATTCAACCATACACTAGACACCAAAACCCTTTCGGGCTCCTCTGATGTAGGGTCAGCAGAACGCGATGCTCTCCGCGTCAACACATACATGAGAGTCAAGAGACAAACAACCATACCCAAGGCCGAAGTCGAACCCGCGACCCTTCGGACCGAAGCCCCGAGTAGATAGACGCCATTAGCCACCTCGGCCATCCAGATCGGCCAAATCTGAGGTCATGGAGCGAAAGTCATTAAATTGATATGTTTAGTGAAGAATTTAAGAACTACGACTATTACCCTGTGTTCACAAAAATGTCTCACTATTCTCACGAAATCGGATTACTTTCTTAACTAACTGCATTATAACTTCAATCTTCATCGATTACAAAAGAGAAGAGCAGTTTGTCAAGGTATATTTATTTACATATCTATTATGATGGGTTGAATAGACATCATCAGAACGGTTACGGGGATGGTTGCAGCTTTTCTTCCGTTTCGACAAGAGAGAGGAAAGATTATTTCGGTTGGCAGATGGCTTTCGCTACTCACTGCTATTTCTTCGGCCATGTCGCTCTCTCTAGTTACACACGACTTAAAGCTTCCGCTGCTAAATGCGGAGGAAGTCATATTTGTAACAAATGGAAAAGAGTAAAAAAATGTACACTTGAAAATCATGCAACATTTAGTCACTTGCGGCACTCGCGTGACCTAACATTTCATACAGTCTTCTAAGTATAACCACACACATCCGGAATAGTTCACTTACTCAATATTGCTCAATATTCCACGACGAGAGTCAAGGATTATACGTCCGGCTACATAACAACGCAATGCGGAAATTTCCGACTTAATGGCTCGGCTTGGAGACATACCAGCAAATGGTCTAGTTGCAAAAATCAATAGCAATAAATTTAATACAAGTATCTCTTTGCAAAACTTCACAGAAGTATTTACTGAATTACTTTAACATATGTTACATTTATTTCCGTCCATAGCAACGTCTGATCACCGCCCGTAATGGATTTTCCACAAATCAATACACAAGTGTTGCATTATCCAAAACTGTAATTATTCCATCACTTCCTCTTATATACTCGCCACTTGCACGTACTCATTTTTAGACCTCAAAAAATTGTATGTAAGGTAACGTTTTTGAAGTTACAAACACGAAATTTGTAAATTTCTTTTCTCCTATCGACCTACAAGAATATATTTCAACAGTGTACATAAAAAGCACGAAATTCCCCAATACAGTGAATAGTAAATTGATACAAGAGGAGTAAAAATATACCAGGTAGACCAACGAAAGCAGCCCGCAAAAACAAAACTATATGTTTCAAGTTGCATAAATATTATTTAAAAAACTATTATTACATTTACATGTCCATAAGCTGCTTGAAATGTATTTTCATTTTAATGCTACAATTTCATAAAGCCATTTTTACGAGTGAATCTTCATGCTATTCTCATAAACCACCATCGCCTGTACATGAAGACCTTTAATAAACTGTTTCTCCGCACCAATATTTGTACTCGTCCAAAACAAACTACTACCGCGGAATAAATGCACATCCTGCAAAGGGCACGGAGCGGGCAACGTAGCGATATTAAAATAGCCTCCGCGCGGAGAGGGACGCGCTCCAGCGCTGCGCAATTTTGTTTTTCCAGCGGGAGCAAGCTTGCCGCGAGGGGCGGCGTCATGACCTGTTTACTGCCGGGGCGGGGGTTTAATATAGATTCGAGAGCTGATATAAAACCCGGCCGGCGGAAGGGCGTGGGGAGTTTGCCGCCGCCGCTGAGCGCTTCCGGAGCGTGCGCAGGCGGCGTAGGCGGCGACGCTGCTGCGGGGGCTGCCAGGGTGACGAGGGGGTGACGGAGACGATGGAGGTCGCCAAGGTGGCAAGGGTCACGTGTCCGGAGGTTGCGGTGAGAGCGCCGGGGTTGACGGGGTCGGCGGTGGTCGCAGGGACGAAGGGGACGACAGGGAAATGGAAGAGCGAGGGGGTGGCGGGGGTGAGGTAAGTGGCGGAGGTGAAGGTCACGAAGGTGACAGGTGTGACGTGATGGGCGGTTGCGGTAGGAGCGACAGGGATAACGAGGTCGCCGGGGACAGCGCAGATGACGGGAACGTCGGGGGCGACGGGGGCGTTGGGAGTGACGGGGGCGACGGGGCGACGTGGGCGACGGGGCGGCGGAGGCGACGGGGGCGGCGGGGGAGGCGGGGGCGGCGGGGGCGGCGGGGGCGGCGTGGGCGGGGGCGACGGGGCGGCGGGGGCGGCGGGGGCGTGGGCGGGGACGACGGGGGCGGGGGGCGACGGGGGCGACGACGGGGGCGACGACGGGGGCGACGGGGGCGACGTGGTTGGCGTTAGCGATGAGAACGAAGGAGGCGGTGAGGACCGGTCGGCGGAGGCGGTGGGGGTGGCGGGTGTTGTCGGCGCAGCGTTGCGGCTGTATCGCCACATTGGCTGTCGGGGAAATTCCTGAGGCAGCGGCAGTGGGACGGCGCAGTGAGGAGGGAGTGGCAGCGGTAGTTTGGGCAAGTTGACTGATGAAGACGCCCAAGTCGGTGTTAGCCGAGAGGAGTAGCAACGACCCGCGAGAGATATGACGCGATGGGGTGGCAGAGACGAGTAGCGCGGTGGAGGCGGCGAAGGCGGCAGAGATAGATTACGCGATTAGTCCTCGGGGAAGGTTCTGGTGGAGGAGAATTCCAGAGGCGACGGAGTCTGGTGCGCTCGAGGATCAAGCAGCATGTCTGACGGAGACGTCGTGGGCGGCGTTGGAATACAGAGGAATAAACGGGAAATGCCAGGCGTTGGGAAAGGGCTGGAGCGGCAGTGCGATGATCGATGGTGATAAAATACCTTTGGGGTGGGCAGAGCAACTGGGATAGTAAGTGCAGTCTTGTTTAAAATATTATGTTTAATTACTTTGGTAAATACAAATAAACTATTTCTTTCCTTTTTTCTTCTTATAAATGGAGCTGCCGAAGACGGTAATATGGAATTTCTCTGAGGTTGCGAATTCCACAGGTGGCATGGTCAAAGGCATCGCAGAAAAGAGAAAGTGAAGACACCGGCGAGGATGCAATGGTCAGCGCGTTGGAGATAGATTGGCGGAGTACGCAAATAGCGGTACGACGGGGCATTGGCACAGCGGAAGTAGTGACAGAGGTGGTAGATAGGAACTGTACGACGTGGGGAAACAGTTTGGTGGCAAAGAGAGAGTTGAAAATGGAGATAGTGGCTGAAGCAAAGAGAGTAACGGGGTCAGCGCGGATTTAAAATGCAGTTGACTGAGGGTGCGAGCAATGGGGTGACGCGGTGTGAAGTGAAGTGGGGTGAAGTTAGAAGATCGGGATGGAACGGTGCGGAGCGGGGTTGAACGGAGTGAAGCGGTATGGAACGGAGTGCAGTGGATAAGACCAGGTTGGAGCAGGGAGGAACATAACTTTTGCGGGATGGAGCGGAGAATGCGAACAAACGGCAGAGTTAGCGCCAGAAGGGGCGGTAGAGACACAGTTGGTAGTAGCAATATGTTTGCAGACGACGCAAGTTGCGGGGCTAGGGAGGGCGGAGAGGGCCAGGGGGCGTCGCTTGCGTCAAACCGCGATTACTCCCCACCTCCCGGTCAGGAGGCGCCTACCAGAGCACAGAGGAGCAGATGCGCGGCAGAGCCGGGCCGCGCCGAGCGCTTCAGAGCAAACACGCGCGCCTGGGGCCGAGGCGGGGACGCAAGCTACAGCGCAAATTCAGCACACCTTCGACCACCCGCCACACCCATTCCCGCAGCCACCCCGTCTGGCATTCGTACCTCCGCCCACACTACAGGATATGGAATCTCGCCTCCTCCCCTCCCAGTTACCATTGGCCTTTCCTAGTCACAGGACTCTCGAGGAAGAAAATGTCGTTTACGACAACTTCGCCCTCGCTCCGTCTCATTGCAGTATATAGTTAAATGCAGCAGAAACAAATATTGTAGTAATTTGGGTCAAAGAACTTCGTCTTAGATGGTTTTTAATCGACAGCACGAAGAATGGACGAATAATATTTTTGGGCGTGTTCTATGCGTTTTTTTCCTGATCTCCTAACTTCCGAACCTATCAACGGCGTATGATTATCGAGGAACCAATGGATCTGTGGCGCGTTAGAGGTTACGTTCGTAGTAGGGATTCTCATAGCAGTACTGATGTCACACTTCTCTTTCACATCTAGAGTTTAAAATAAACAACGTTAATGACAAAAAATACAAAAACAAAAACATTTCGGTAAACGATCTTACTCGCAGGACAGGGACGCAAAACTTCCGAAGTAAAGGTGTTGCTTAAACGGAGAACGTGGCAACATGAAACTGACTCTTCAACAACCGGCTCTGCCTCGTCCAAGAAAAATAAATTACTTATTCGACTGTATACAATATTTTGTTGTAAATGTATGTTTCATTTATTACAGAATTTGAAAAATCAGATTTTCATTAAAAATTATGTTAATAAACATTTACAAAAAGTGTTTGAATACTTGAAACAGACGGAAGAGGGGGTTCCTCTGCCGGAAAAGCGCGTAAACCAAACCTAGAACGCACAATAGTAGTTAAGAAATAACCACTTTTTTTATCGTCACTTTTCGTCCCTGAGCGACCTGCCCCTTCCAACACAAGTCCGCACCACGAGATCCTGAGACTGTCTGCCCAGTCCCCCTTCTCATATTTTCTATTCTGCTATTGACGTGATGAGATCTTCCCCCTTCTCGGCTGTAGGAAGTCGCCCGTAGGCCCATCCCCATTAGGTCACTTGGTAGGTATTTCTACCGTGGCAGCCTGCAGGTCTAAAGATAGCCGGTTTTGCGGAAGGTATTTCAAACAAGTGGGAAAGAAGGGAATTTAGAGGGTAGCGCATCGTTTCTCCTAGTATTTTGATTATGGAGATGATTAACACTTCAAAAATATCTTTCAAAATTAAAGCTTAAAAAGCATTACGGAAATGTGCACTAATCAAAATGAACAGTGAGTAAACGTCTTTTACAGGAGACATTTCTCTTTCATAACTGAGTGATAATCTTGTTCACACAGTCAAACGACGGTCTGGACCAAAGAGTAAATGTTTTAGTGAGGCCTCTCGATGTTTATTTTAGCAATGGACGTTCATGATTTTCAAACAAATAAAATAGAAACTAGAATATCTAATTTTGGAGATGTTGAAGAATACATTGCAACGGTCATCTTTGCGATCGCCACCGGTACTACCTCAAAAAATGCCCTGGACACCCAACGTCAGATGTGGCCCGACCACTCTGGACACCGTACCCTTTTCCGTCCGTTCGCGTGCAAACAAACAAGCAGTCCCAACACTGCAGCAAGCGGAACGAACTCTCAGGCGCGCGTACACACTCGGCCTCCAAAGCACTCTCGACGCACAAAGGCTATAAGTACACACGCAAACATGCGTCTACGGGCTCGTCCGGCGCTTGGGATGGCGACCAAGGATGCGAGTATATTTTATTGACAAACAACTACTGCATATAAAGCGATCAGACAATAGAACATACACAAGAATACAAGATACTGATCGCGTTATATATAGTGTATTTAAACACATTGAAAACGATAACTAAAACATAATGGCGACTGCTTAAACAGTAATTGTGTTAATCATTATTTATTAATGTAAAAAAGTTTAATGTAATGAGTGCCATATTGTCTTACTTTTCGTATCCACTAAGTCGTATTATTTGTAGTTATAAAACATAATAGATGACTAGGAAGTTACATACGAAGATCAGTAATTTAACAGAGGCTTGGACTTGTACCACTAAATAATGTTTCCGTTAATTCGTGTTTTCAATATCCAATGTTCGTCAGTCACACGCACTTTTCTGTTTTTGTGATTTCATTAAGGAGTTGATCTTAAAATGTTAAAATAATGCATTTTAAATAGAAATATAAAAATTGAGGTTATGTAATAGAGATATTATTTTCGATTTGTCAAAAGACCATTCGAGTGAACACTAGCGAAATAAATCTGCAATTACTTAGATAGCGTTCTAATTCTCGTTACATTTTGTTTCAACAACATAGGAAACTTGGACCATTGATCGTGTTCGGCTTCCTTTCTGTAAGCCAAGGAGACACTTTCATTGCCACTTGTTTTTTATCTAAATCGTCCTCCTTTTGTTTTCTTCCGTGCTGTGATGACACTTCTTAGCGTGGTAGTCCTCTGAAAACCTTTGCACAGTATTATGTCTGATTGTAATTTACAATGCTCTACCTATCAGAACATATTCGGCGCATGTAGGTTGAAGAAACTTCCTGGTCGGGCTACGACGTACCTGAAGGATCACTCCGCCAGTCAGTCAATAGCCTCGCGAGAGAGAGAATCAATCTAACCGCAAACCAGAACACGTGTAATGATAAACCCGGTGGCTTCTGGCTCAAAGTGCTCAAACTCATCGGTAGCAACAGAGATCATTCTTATGACGTCTGTGTGCAGCATTTAGATTCCACATTTTTATTCCCGTAGACGCAGACTCATCCGTATTTAAGAAGAATGAAGGGAGCTCCCAATTCCCAAGAGAGTACTAATAAAATAAAGATCGCGTGCTCTCTAATCTGTTGAAATGCTGCCCTAGTAATCACCCAGAATCGTTCCAAGATTTTAAAAAAATGGATCCGAGCATCGTTCCTCACTAGTTCTCTTTTCAAATCAACATTTTATTCAACCAAGGAAATCGCCTTATGTCATGATTTCCTCAGGGCCAATACAGTCAGTTGAAGTAAAATACTCTAAATCACTCCTAAATCCGCGTATTTAACAGTGATTTGAAGTATTTTACTTCAAATCACTTTAGTTTTTGTTAAATAATAATTAACAACATGAAAAATGTTTCAATAATAAATTATTCTATCTGTAAACAATATATTTCCGTAAACATGTGGCTCTTCATTTTTGGAAGCTCCTAAAATACATATACCCCTCTCATTGTAAGGATTTCAAAATCGCTTAGGGATCGCTAGCAGGTTTTGTCGTCAGTTTATCTGGTTCATCAAAAATGAAAATATCATTTTTCTCACGTCACCAGAAATGCATTCCGGATTCTACCGACCGTGACTCGGCTAGCAACAGCAACACCTCCCGCAGTTCACGGACGCCGACAACAGGGCTCAGAGCCAATTGCTTCCGACATACAAATCAGAAACAGGCAGCGTTTGTGGCCAGGGAGTGCACGAGCAATAGACATAAACCGGTTTCGCCGCGGTGAACAAGGTTCATAATGTACGTCGATGTTATGAAACGCACGGCAGCCTATCTATCCAGGGTACGAACCTTCATTATCCGGCCACGGCTTATCGTCATGTATTACGTGCCGTGCCTGTTATGAGGTCGACTGACAAGCGAAAATATTTGCAAAAGAGAACAATTTTTCGTAGTTTGGATTTGTTGCATGAGGGGGGGAGAGAAAGTTTAATTAACTACGCCATTCCGTTACAGTTTATTGTTAGAGTCAGAAAGATCAAAAATTGGAAACTATAATTTAAAACGTTAATAAAAACAATTTGTAAACAAGATCAACTTATATTTTAAAAGAGTTACAACCTAGTATAGCAAAAATTACATTAACTAATAAATATATTTCTTAGGAAGCACAGAAAGTAAGCAAAAGCGCATTAAAACCTTCCTTAGAATACGACAAGTGTAATTTCCTAACTAGAATGATTTCAGAGTCAGTTATTATATCATTGGAGGATATAAACCATGTAATGCTTAGTGAGAGCATAGTCTTCCGCGACCGGAGACAGCAGCTAAAATGGCATTTCGCCCTGAAGAAGGTCGCAGAATGGCGGCGGAACGTTTGCACCTGTGCCTAGGACGCGGCGTCTTCCGGACAGCCAAGTATCTAACGTAATACAAGATTTGAATATCAGATGTGTTCATCCCCAAGAAAGGCACAATAAACGCACGCCGCCGATCAATCTCGCAAAACGTAAAATAAGACGACCGGTCGGTGATTCGCCGCTAAGATTCGGAGATCCTCCGAACAAAGAAGTATTGATTGAGACGAGTCACAGAATAAAAAGTCCTCTCAGAAGAGAGGAAGAAGGCGCCGTCCTCGAGAACAAAAAAGCGGGCGAACGGCCTTGAGGATAAACGCTTGCGGCCAAGCGGGCGGGTGGGTGCAAGGGTGAGAGAGTCCCAGCTGTTCCCTGCGCAGGTTGCGTCACTCGCCTTCCTCTGCGACGCGCACTACATCTAATTCTTCACGAGAATTAAATAAAAACGGGAGAGTTGGCTCAGGGCATCAACTGATGTCACTGCAGTCCCTCTGATCGGGAGTCGTAGATTCGACAGTGGCAGGATTTTCGACATTGGCTTTTCAGCTAGGTCGAATTCAGTCGCTGTCTGGAGGAGAATTCTAGCGACTCGCTACTCTGATCGGTAGTTTTCCGTGGTTTCTCCGATCAACACCAGGCTAATGCCGGAGCAGTACCCTAACAAACGGACCACGGACCGCGCTCGATTTTTCCTACCTCTTCCTTGTCCTATCATCTCCCTTACACTAACATATACTACACTTCCACACATGCAAGGAAACCGGTCGAGAGCTTACAGCTTGTCTCGGCCGGAGCGGTGCCCCGCTGGTGGGAAATACCTGGTTGGGGAAACCCAACTAGCCGACGATAGGTTGGCGCCGGATCTCGCCATCCAGTGGGGAAGAACACTGCCACCTCCCGCGAAAAATAAATGAAGCACACTTACGGGAGTAATGACCCTAGAAGTTGTCGCGCCCGAAACCACTAACAATCATCATTGTCATCAGAATTAAATAAACAAAATTACTAATTTGAAGGGTAAAAAGGTAATATTGACCATAAATAAAGACCTATGTAACTACATCTATACCCACAAAATGAAATGTACTTGGTTTATGTTAATTTTTTTATTCAAAGTGGGTTATTTTAACACATTTCTTTGTTATTTCTGGAGGTGCTGAAAACTGTCCAAAAAGCAATTTTGAAGATGTTAGAAGCAAACAATACCATGGACCTTTACTTACATAAGAATAACAATCTTTAAATTGCTTTCCTCTAAAATTACGTAAATGTCACTTAGTACCTCCTGCATTTAAACTTCTAAGACACAGTATGCATGTCGCCCTGTAGACGCAGGATGCATGACGTTGTTTCGTATATACGACAAGGTAGGAGGCCTTTTAGTATTATCGGCAATGAATTCCATTAACATTTGCTTGTGAGTAAGAGGTCTAGATACTCACAGAAAGTGTTTTGGGTCATTTTTTTATTTTTAAGAAAACCCATACGCAATCACAGTCCAAAAAAAAAAAAAACTTTCTTGAGTCAAGACGAGAAGAGGAAGACTGTGACAGCAATGTGGGCTTCAAGACTTGCAGGTAGTGCTTATACTTGCAGCATTGTGCTATTGCTTGTACTAATGGGCACTACATAGGAAATTCAGTTAATGAAAAAATCTGACTAATTTGTTATTTAGTTTATTATTGAGACTATTTTGCATTTTGACTTTATTGTTGCAGAATGTTTCTTACAAGATTAAAACAAATGTGCAGGTTATTTATTTCTTAGAAGCTAACAAAACATCTACACCATATTTTTTCACAAGATTTTACTACTCATTGTACATTGTGGGGTTATTAAAAAGATAAAAGAAGGTTTACTTCTAGTTATTTACATCATTACCCCATAATACTAGTATAAAAATTGGAAATATTACAGGATTTTCATCATGCATCTGGCTGATACAACGACAGCAATAACGCAAGTTCTTTGACGGTGGTCATCGAGGGTTAAGGACGTTTCGGCCCACTGTGTGCCGCGGGCGGCGACGCACCGGAAGCGACGAAGCGCGCACTCATCCCTTTACGTAACGTAAAGACGCGGCCGCGATGCCACGCGACTCGAAGCGACGCGATACGCAGCAAAGCAACGCGGAGGAATGTTAAAACCAGGGGTGTTTTCAAGGCCTCCTGTTTTTGACGTATTATTTTTTAATTTATTTTTAATTATTCACTCTAGCAATTGTCGTGGTGAATGATTTGAAATGAACTGATGATTGCAAATATCAAGTAAATGAGTTTAACTAAAATGGTTTCGAAGGAACGAAAAACAAAAACCTTTAGATGATTATGAAGATTTTCCATACATAAGTTTCAATATAATTGTCGTAAGTTCACTTAACCGTTACAAATGCTGCGAGCAACTATGCTCTGCACGAGTGTATGCTCCACTGTTTCTACTAATCACAATTCCATTTCAAATGAGTAACATTAATGAGATGAGGGAGGATTTTGATGATCTAAAACATCTTCAAAAATCATCAACAAAAGATTCTTATTTTTTTTTTAAATACCTGAAAAAAATAACCAAAGTTTATATATATTTCATCAAAACCAGTTGTGATGAACAACTTAAGCCGCTTACTGATATAATCCGGGCTTCTTCCTTTTGTTCAAGTGAACTCAGCTTGCAAACTTTTGGTTTGGACTACTCTTCACCAGGAAATCGCTGCCTTCAGTTATCGCGAAATCGGTCGAATAGGCAATGGCGCTGATAAGCGTTAAAGGAAGCTTAGATTACATACTCTCAATGACAGACCCGAGTGAAGAAATCGAATATGCTACTCAGAAATTCTCTAGAAAACACTTGTTACATCTCGTAAATATTATTTGAAGCACGTACTAATAAAATTATATTAAAATTAACGAAATCAGAAAAATGATTTAAAATGACGAAAAAAGTAAAAAACGTGTTATTTAGTCACAACTGACGAAAAACGCAGACTGTCATAAAAATGGGTTGTTTCCTTTTGCCATAACATGAAATTAATGTCTATACTAAAAGACTTCGTTCTAAAGTGAAAAGAAATAAATGACATTTCATTAAAATCCTCCCCTGTTAATGAGTAATGACTCGTCGCGCGAACCACAGAATCAGAGCCCCCATAGCTCAGTAAGCCCTCGGTTGCCACCGCCCGCCCGATGCAATACACTGGTTTCAAAATGAAAATACAATAATGATCCAGAGAGCACGAAACTATCATATGAACAGAGGGATGGCAAAAGCCAAATTATTTTCTATGCGTCAAATATTGTTGGCAGATGAGTGTGGACTAACTGTGAAACTCACAACAGTTGGCCTCCGGTTTTTGTTTCACTATATATGATTCTACCTCGTGTAGATTAAAATACAGAATTTTTCATCATCATTTCGACTTCATTAACATTCGACTTCATTAACGTCCAGTCGATACGCGGGGCGGACGTGCGACATAACGTAGTTACCGTCCTGTTTGAAAACAATAGGTTTTGTGTTTGTGCTTCATCACGACGCCGACGAAGGTGTGTCCCCAGAGGCAGCCAATTGCAGATCTGAGATAGTCCACCCGCCTGAACGTCATGATTCATTATTTACACCAGACTTCAATATTGTTATGTAATGTTGAAATGTCTTATCGTAATCGGACAATAGGCTGTGACGAATGCATTCTGGGTTTCAAAAAACTCAGCTTAACTGATATAGTTTTATATACGTAAAACATAAAAGCTCTCAGACCGCTAACACTACGCGAAAAAAGGGAAAGAAACATGAAACGAAAATAAAAAACCTTGAAAATAATCACTGAGACACTCTAATGCACTGGAAGGTGGAATAATAACTGTTCACACTAATCTCAAGCGGGGAGGACGGTCGTTAACAATAATTACATATGGATCTTCACTAACCAAAACTGTTCAAAAGCCTGCATCTTCAAACTCTTTTTGTAAATGTTTATTAACACAATTTTTAGTGAAAATGGTCCAAAAAAGCTACGAGTCTCCACAATCCTCTCTTCTGGATTTCTCTCGCTCCTTTGCGCAGCGAATATTTCATCCCAAAAACTAAAGGCATCTCATGTATAAACCTCTCCCATTATATGTCAAGCTTCTTCATACCGAAATACTTAACCGTCCTACATAATATCACACGAAACAGAAAAAAAGGATGAAATATCTTTTCAGTTACCACCCCTTCATTTAATTTACTTACTTACAAAGCTCAATAAACGAACGAACTAAAATTCTTAAGACGATCAAAGATTTCAACGAAATCATCCATGACAATTCATTAATTCGGCTAATAATAACGAATGATTACAATTTCATATCGTCACACATGTAGACACGAATTCTGAGCAGAATTATAATTTAAAATAAAAAATAAAGTTAAAAATTTTATGAATTCATTTTCAACATTTCGAAATGTCAAGTTTTGCGGTTTCGAGACGACATGGCAGAAGAGTCATCCATTATTCACGTCATACAAAACCATCACAACTCTTACACAAATCCACTGCAATTGCATAAGGTCGAGAACCTAGTGTTTCTGAATGGAATCTAAAAACACAAAAACCTCATACTCGGTAATGCTAATTGTTAAGTTAATGTGTTAGATATTACTGGAAGCAAACGATAGCTGATGTATGACGATGCGGAATGCGTCAAGCATTTATCAAGTGGTGCTTCAAATCAGGTCTCTTCGTGGCGATGAGACTAGCGTGTCCAGTAATGTCTTCACAAATTCACACACATTTTAATTTAATCTAGTGAACACTTAGCGTAACGATTCTTTAAAAATAACTGTGTATAACGGCGAAATATTTCCACAAGCGCAATTATGATGCAGTATTTCTTTTGTTAAAACAACTCAATTAGAGTTACTAATTAACTAAAAAAATCCGGGAAGGTTTATGTGAGTGGCGAGGGAATTAGTGATATAACATGAGACCTGCTTGTTTACGGTGGAAATTTGTCTTAAGAAAACCATCACGTGACTTTTTACGATCACGTCATTTTACTATTAATTACGCAAGAACCTTTGAAATAATTAAGAACGGCAAAAAAAGTTCCTTTCTTATTTCATTATTTGCACTCATAATTTAAACATGTAGAGTGAAAAAATTTGTATATTTTTTCTCGTCTACTATGTACTTACGTGGTAATGGTAAAGTATTGTAATGCTGAAGCGGAAGGTGGCGATTTTTCTTTAAAAAAAAAACGTATTGTGGGGCCCTGATAAGGAAAAATTTTGTTTTTATGTGCAGTAAATGCAACTTCCTCTAACACGTTGTGGAGTCAGAAGCCACGTTTTGTGGGACCGTGATACCGAAAAATTGGTCTGTCAGTCTGTCCGCCCGTCCGTCTGTGGACAACACCAGCGCCTCAACAAATGACACCATTTTCTTCAAAAATTAATATTTTCCGATCGATCTGGACGAACTCGACACCCTGTGAGTTACAAAAGAACATTTATTTTGGGGGAACTTTGCATGAAGCATCAAATGCATTTCAAAATTTTATCAAAAATGGCTCCAAATGTTTGGCTTCAACTTTTCTCCCGAAAAGAGCAAAGGAAGCTTAGAAACAGCCACTCTCAATTTCGTTATTAAGAGACAGGTTTCAAAATAAGGCTTTGTACAATTTTTCAAATATATGATTCTTCGTGTAATTTGGCGTGAAATAAGGCAATTTTTAAACAATTATTTTCTCAAAAACGGCTCCAAATTTGTTCTTTATTTTTTCTCGAGTAGGGCAAAATACGCAAAATGTCAGAGGTTTAATTTTCGCTGAACCCTCTGAATTTTCCAAAATTGCAAAAGTTAAAAAATGCGAGAAAGCACGTGCTGTTCTAGCATCAGACTTTTTCTTATTTTGCTCTGGCCCTTTTCTTCTTGTCAACACTCAGAATCAAGTAATTCTCAGCCCAAAACGAACGGCAAGTAGATTCTCGTGGCGTAACCGCGTAGTCCCGAGGGCTCAGCGACCGTTCAAGCGCTCAACCACAGCCTGGTCGACAGCTCGCCAGCCGTAATCGACATCGCTCGCCTCTATCGCAGGGATTTACTCAAGATCGTCCCAAGAGGAGAAATGGGCGCTTATCGGGCGTCCGTTGATCCTAATCTACTACCGGAGAGGGGGTGGTGGTGCCTGCGATCGCCCTGCTGCCCGGACAGAGCTTGCGCGATGAGAATGGATGTCTAATGAACCCGATAGAGGGTGCTGGAAGGGGATCGTGGAAAAATTCCTCTATCTCCTTTGAGGAGTAGGCTTTTCAGCGTTACAATTCCTTTTCTTTGTATATAAGTACTTTATACAACCTACTTGTACATAAAGATATAATATGGGTATTTTAAGATATATAATATCTTTTATTTCTTTTCTCCCTTTGTATTTACAAGAACACCTTATTACGAAACAGATGGTCAAGGCATTTCTTTTTTGCCATTTTTTACCATTTACTATTCATTCGAAAATTATCAACGAAAATCCAGTAGTTTTCCAATAAATTTTTGGGGAACAATGGGGACATATCTGAACTGGCAACATTGATGTGAGCGACGTTTTGAAAACGCCATCGTCATGCTGAAAGGAAAGGACAAGGATGTGGGAAATGTCAAGGTTCGACTTCATGACGTCAGAGACTGTACCGAAACATGTTTCTTTTCAGCATAATATTTACGATTTGGGTTTCTTCCGTGAAATAGCTAAATGTTCCAGACTGAGTTTAGTTTAATGTAACGAATGGATGCAATAATTTGGGCAGAGTTCACATAACTTCATGTTGCAGTCAGCTTAGATCACGGCGATATCTTGCAATTGTAGTCACTATGATATCTCGTCGTCAAGGAGCATGATCATAATCTGTATTTTTAAAAACAAGTACACAACAAATCAATTTTATAGTTCTTTATGATATTTGTAAATGAACTAGGTCGTCAGTCTTCCGATAACGCTAACCAATACGAGAACGTCTTAGAAATTCTTAACATTTATCCCATGTACACGTAAATTACTAAGTTGATTAAGTAAATTTAATTCAGGAATGAAACAACTATTGAGTTATAATAAGGTTGAAAAAATTATAAAGCTAATGCATTTTAGCAGGGAAACCTTCAAACACAGTCCTCAAATTGGGATGAAATCAAAATGGACGCGCAATCCCCATTAATTGTGTTGTGATAGTGTTCATCCGTTTTCCATGTTGATCGAGTAATGTAGCTTCAACAAGAAAGCATCCGGGTTACCTGTCCGTGGGACCTTGTAGCCTTTCCAGACTTTCCCCGATCGACTCTAAAGCATCTATAAACCCGAAGTCACGGTGAATCGGCACTAAATACTTCCCGCACGTCTCGAGGAAACTCCGGCGGGTTTCATCCTCCCACGAGGACGTAACACTGCCCGCACCCTGACCAACGTCGGTAAACAAGAAGCGTCACTAGCGGAAAGACCCCGGCCGCTGCACTGCTCTGCTTAAGAATAGAAGAAAGCGCTAGATTCACCAGGACCTACAGCAATTTCCTTTCGGAAACTCCTAATGGACTCTCGTCTCGTGAATAGTACCAATATCCAAAAGATTTCAAAAAGATGTAGACTAGTGGCGAATAGTGAACAAAGGAAAACATAATGGGAGAAAATGAGTGGAATTCACATGCAAAAGAATAGGAATGTAATTTTCGGGGAAAGCTTTTTGTTCACATTACTCCCCTATTTTTGCACGAATTCTTTTCAAAATTGCCTCTTTAAGGAAAGTGCAAACAAAGATAACATATAGAAAAGTAAATCCCGAAAAAAAATGAATGTTTCTTTAAAAACTGCCAACATAACTATTTCGTACAAACTCTTAATATTCCACAAACAGGATCGGAAGTACAAATTTTTTCTTAGATCACAAGTATATTATTTTACATTGTATTTTGACACACATATTTAAGTTAAAAAGAGTTCTGATCACGATACACAGAGATTACTTATTGTATTCCCACATCCATTGGCGATTTTTAGAGCTAATTGCTCGACTAATCAAGTCAATTTTCTTAATCATATGCAATTCCTTAACTCATAACTTCGTTCACTTGAATTGCTATTTACTAAGGAAAGGCATTTCAGAAATACATAACAGTCTGTGTGTTCGTTTCTCGATGTTAATGCCTTAATTAAATCGTCAGCAAATCAAAACATCAAAACGGAAGTAAATAACGATATTTTTTTAATTTTTAAAAAATTGAACTAAAATTATTACTTAGTACATCAATTATTTTTACACATTTCAAGAGAGAATCTACCCTATCATATTTTCCATCCAACCTGTTCTCCAATTTTTCACGCATTTCACGTCCAAACCAGGGGATGAGAGATGAAACCCCAAAGGACAGTCTGCTGAAACGCATCGGCATCGAAAGCCGGTAGCTCGCGAGTCAAAGAACTCCGGCAGAAGGCGTCTATTTCGGGAGCGCGCCGACGCAGCTGCCTAAAGGCGAGGGCGTCCTCCGGCGGTCCGTTCTGGGAAGCCGTCACGCGTGAAACTGCGCAGGCCAAATTCCTTCCGACAACTCGTATACCATCCGCCACGTTAGACACCGCCCGAGGCCAACTATTAAGCAAATAACCCCAAATGCAAATACGACCGCTGCAATTATGTCGCGTCGGATCGATCTCGATCACAAATTACGAGGTGCGAGAGCGGCGTTGCGAAGGCGAGCGATGGAGATCGGAATATATCGCAACCGCGAAGGAAAGGTGCGCCTGAGAAAGAAGGTTTACGAACAGGACGTGGGTTGTTAGATCGGGCACCGCGAATCCACTTTATTTTAGGCCCTTCGGCGGTGGACGGGGGCCAAAAGCCCCACCCACTTCGCCCGGCCGCGGCCGCAGACGTCGGCGGTTGGCTGTGGTGACGTACTGGGGGGGGGCAGCACACGGTCAAGGTGGTGCTCCCAAAAGGTTCAACAATAGAGAAAACAAAATCAGTTTTTTGGTGATTGATTTTAGTGATTTCGGGAGCGTCAACTGCTAAGGTCATTGGTCCCGTGAGTGTAGTGCATGATTTTTCCTCGTGAGGTGGCCGTGATCTTCCCCCGCTGGGTGACGAGATCCGCCGCCGATCTACTGTCGGCTAGGAGTTTTCCCCAACTAGGTATCTTCCACCAGTGGGGCACCGCCTCAGCCGGGGCAAGCCTAAAGTTCCCGTCAGGTCTCCCGGGAAGCGTGGTAGGGTACTGAAGTGTATGCTAGTGTGTGTGTAAGGAGTGTGGATAGGACAAGAGGAAGGAAAGATCGCGCACAATCCGTGGCCCGTTTGTTACGGTACAGCTCTGGCATTCGCCTGGTGTATGGGTTTCTGTGTATGGATTAGTTATATGTTGAAGGACACCGAAGGAGCGAAACCAATTGACAGTGAAAACGAACCTTATGGACTTGTTCATACCAGTGTGGTTGTTAATCCCGTCGTGACGGTAGTATAATGTTATGAGGTAACATGAGTTAATTTACTTTCATTATGTACTTTTTTTTTTTAAATGGTGGTTCGTTTCGGTGCTTTCTTGTGTCCAAAGCGATCTGTGTTCACATGTTAGGTAACTGGGATCTGGTCCTCTACTAAGAAGTATTTTTTTGACAATCGAAATTTTCAGAAAGTGGATCTTTGAAACAGAGACGGTTGTGGCGGCAACCGCTGTGCGATAAACTAAAGATCATGCACGGGAAATACGCCTAAAGCCTGAGTAACGTGGGTGTTTCCACCTTGGGATTGTGGAGATTAAGGGAATGGCATTTATTCCATTATATCAGCCATTTCATCATTCGTCAATTCTTAATTGCCTAGTGGCGTAAGTTCTCAACACAACCGAAAGCTAGAAAAAGAAAAGAGGCGGAACAACCTCTGGTTTCGTCTCTTCCAGTGCCAGCCGGTCTCCCCCAACAGTTCAGCAAAACTCTCTCAGCATAGAAACCGATGATGTTACGAGTGACGGAGAAAGCTGGAAAACGGGCATTCGGCAAGCGGGTAGGGTTGTCGCTGACTCATCTCTAGAGCGTCGTATGGAAAATGAGATTTTCGCTGAATGTTTCTTTCTCGGCTCGAAATGTGTCCACACTTCGCACGCCTATGTTTTGTTTCCCTTTCTGAAGCTGTATGCTGAATATAATAAAATATACAAGAAAGAATTTACTACTTTTCGTTTTTCAAACACAACTAAATCGAGAGGCACTTTTTTGTTGAAAAAATCTTTTTATCCGGTTGTTAAATATTTTCGCAATTTATCAATTGTTCGAGTGATTTCATAAAGTCTACATGGGTAAAGGAAATAATTAAAATAGAGCCACTTAAGTTAGAGAACATTGATTTTCTACCTGTTCGTTATTTTTGTTTTACCTCCGATTTGCTGAACCGAGAATTAAAATTTCACATTCAAAATTGTGAATTAAATTGAATGTTTTCACTATTTGCATCATATAAATTCAAAAATAATAAAAACAGTCGTAAAACGAAATTTACTTGGGTTCTTGCTCCCCATTGTTTCTTTAATCGTTATGCAATAAGTCACATAATTAACAGCCGTAATTATGCTATGGGAATCATTAGCCTTTTGTTCACTATGATTTCAAATGACGCTGGGAACTTGTTTGTATGCCTGCCTCTCCGTTACTTACCCAGTAGTTTTTCTCATGCCAGAAAGCTAACCATAACAAACATCACAAGTAATATTCATCAAGCAATATCGCTTCACATTGCTTGAAGTTATCGATAATCACTTGTGACAAGATGTAAACAACATGACTACGAAATCTATTGGACAACTTTTATCCATTTATGTTAATTTTATTATCTTACTCGTGACGTCAATTTTACTAGTCACTCACAAAACTAACGGTGACACAATATGTCCGAACTTGAATATGTATGAAAATTAGCTTCATCTTCATGAAATGGCTGTCGGATGATACAGGAAGTTTACAGGAATAATTATTTGTAATGTGTTCGGTAAAGTGGCGGGTTCCACACTCGCATATCGCTAACTACACGAAAGACGTTTGAAAATTAGTTAAGCAGATGAGCACAGAATTTCCTGGGTTCTCCGAAAGCGAAGGAGGAACTACTTTGTTTTGTTTTTTTGGTGATTTGAGTTTGATGTTGAGTTCATTACAGTCGAAAAATGTAACTTTGGCTTAGAAGACGCCTTTCTTCCAGCTGAAAGAATCCAACATTTTTGTTGCTGCTTCAAAAAAGTTACTTTAAAATTGATTTCGAGAAAAGGGAAAGCTTGTGCATCCGCTTTCTAAGTAGGAGAACTCCGAAACTGCATACATGCATTTGTGTAGTTCCAACCGGTTTTAATACGTAACGTAGGAAGAAATCAAACCCTTGTCATGGAGCAGGTATCCCAATATCCTGCCCCCCGTCTGGCAATTCACCGACAAAGAAAAAGTGACCGGATCAGTGCGACCGCACTGCGATACATAGCGATGGGAGCTAAAGGGCGCTTGCTGTGACCGCCGCCGCCGACGCTACCGCAACTGCTGTTGCTGCCGCTACACAAAAGCGCGCCACAATAATTCCGGTTCAAAGCAACAGATATAAAAAAGTAAAAGGTGAATATGTCACGAGTGAGGAATCATATTAACATTTGCCGTCTGTTTAACCTTGGCGGCTTTCATTCGCACAATCGATTAAACGGTATCGCATAACGGTACGCTATAAAAACAACTATGTTTGTGGTGCTGTCACTCACGTACGCGAACTGCCGTCACAGCGCGGGCGAAACGAAACAATGGGTGGCAGCGGTTGTGGCATTTTTATGAGTCGGCGACCACTTTTCGCCTCCCGATTATCGATTGCCTGGCCCACGGCGAGTAGCCGCACGCGTGTCAAACCTCGCGGCCTGCAGCGTCATCCCACCCGCCGAAAGAGAGGTTATGTTCGCCTGTGTGACAGGCGCCCGACGCGGGTCGCGCCGGGGGGGACACGCTGCAGCAGCAGCGGCGGCGGGCGAGCCACCTACCTTGTTGAGGGCCGGGTTGCGGAGGTGGTCTAGGCCGCGCACCTGCCCGGTGGCTGCGTCGCTGCCGTCGCCGTAGGTCCACTGGCCCAGCCTGTCGCGCCGCAGGTCCGACATTCTCAACGTTGTGGCGTCGCCGTCGGTGCTCGGAGCATTGACAGTAGGCGCAGCGGTCCTGACGCCATTAATGCTCATCCTGAAACAGGCGGCGGTGGCGTGACGTCACGGCGCATGCGCGTGGAGCGCGGCGCGCGGGCGGCGGCGGAGGCGGCGGCGCGGAGGTGCTGGCGCGCACCCCACCACGCCGGATCAGCTGATCCCCCCTCCCTTCCTTTGCGAACGCGCTCTCTCTCGCTCTCGCTCGGAAGTGTTGCGGTGGGCCGCCGTGTGGCGCGCGCGGCGTGCCGCGCAGTGTGGCCTCAGGCGAGCGACCCGCTGCCCCAGACTGCCAGCCGCCGAAAAGTCAGTCACTGGGGCTGCGCTCGCCTCTCGACAAGTGACTGGCTAAATATTTTTTTCTAAAAACCGGGATTTGGAAGATAGTTACCAATTACATTAAATGTTATGAAACTGGTACGCGTAATTATTGAGAATTTGAATACGTAACTTAGTTATAATATCACTTTCGGATTATTAACAATATTATATAAAACAATAAGTACATACATCATACGACTTGAGACTATTCAGCAAAAACGAACAAGAAAATCGAATCTACTTTATTTAAATAAAACTTGTACCTAACTCTGACATGCGTTTCATTTTTAATGTATATCCTACGGATGTCTGAACTTTCCTTTCGACGATATTTGTTACATTAGTTTTGTCCATGATGATTCTTGGGCGCATTCCTAGCACTTATTCACCACACTTCGCCTGCGTTTCCGTTTACCCCAAAACCTGGGATTATACCTCTCCACCGCACATCACACACGTGTTTGATGAAAATAAAAAAAAAATCAAACGTTAATCAGTTATTGTACTGAACTCACTCGCGACTTCCTTCATCAGAGCAAAAAGTCCACCTAAGAGAATATTATTTTAAGGACCCCTATCTACACGGTGGTCTATCATAATTATTCACACGATTCAACACAATAAATTGAAGCTGAATGTTCAGAAAGATCTTTTCTTTCTCACTTTTTAATAAGTCTACTACTTTCATTGAAGTTACCATGAAAAAAATTACTATTCACGAACTTTTCATCTCCCTCAACTTCCTCAGAGGTGCATCTAATCGGAGAACAAGAGACGTTCGCACAACATTTACAAAGCTGTACATCCCTAATATGCGACAATGAGTAACTGAAGGTTGAATTCAATTTTCATCTACAAGGGTCAATTTTGCCCCGAGTTATCACTAGATGGATGGAGAAGAAGATCGATGCCATTGCATGGCCGTCCCATTTCAATAACTTATGCAATGTACGATGCGGACTGCTTTTCCTCCTGAAGAGTTCCAATTCGGAAAGGAGTTACTTATTATAGACACCCGTTACCCCTATAATGGCCTAATTAAATTCCTAATTTTTTTAAGAAGATTGAACACAGTTTCTGATTACTTATTAGTGCTTTTGTGAGCAATGTATAATTGTCGAAATATACTATTCGCCGTTACAAAGACAAATCACATCATTGGAATAAAACAGCAATCATTAGAGTCCGAAAAAATACGTAGTATAGATAAATAAAAGGTATTTACATAAATGTATAAAGAAATCGATAAGAATATATAACAAATATGTACATTAGTGGTGCTACAACAGCACAAGCTTTCTCGCAAATTTTCTAAATTTTGCAATTTTCCAAAATTAAGAGGGTTCAACGAAAATGACACCTCTCTTGGTCTTTATTCAAAATTAAAATCAGAATATTTTTATTACCGTTCAGCCTAGCTAAATTCGGAGTGTTTTAATTTACTCTTACAGCGCTTAGTAAACAGAATCGCTCGCATCCACTCTATGTATTTGTAAATTATTCATTGCATTCATTGAATTCATTGCAAGCTTGAGAGAACAATAATACTAATGATGAACCGCAAATGTGGGAAATTACAATACAACACCTATTTTCGAAATTTTCTCGAGGATACTAATGCGACTTTCATTCCCATTAGCACTTTTGCATTAATATGAAACATATTTGTACGTGTAAACGCAACATACATACACAATCTGGCTTACGTACTGGAAGAAAGACCCCATTAAGTCCCACATGGTGAATAGTGTTAATCCTTCACGCCAGCTCCACAGTCAGCCTGTAACAACTCCTCAAAAACTACTGCAACACTATCGCCTAATCGCGGTTTATAAGGAGCAAGAAATCGCTTCATTTTCGTCTTATTTCTCAGCCTATCTACTAAAACCACGAGGTCACACACTGAGAAGAAGAACAGCGCAAGTGGTAATGTGACCGCTATCGCCAGAGGACAGACAACATGAGTTACCGGCCATCGTCCGATCGGCATCAGCTTCACATACCACTGACCTCTACGCCACGCTCTCCCCATGCAGTACTCTTTGTCTCTTTGAGATAATCTTGGGAATTCGCATCGATTTACATGACGATATCACTCGTTAGACCACGTAAACAGAGCTCACTTGGCCAATTCCAATCAATTCAACGGCACCGTGATCGCTGCGATTACGAAATACGACCTGTGAATACCTTTCTTCTATATGATGGGCTGCAGGAGTGATGATCAAGTGCTAGTGGTGCCGTCTGTGAGTCACAGGTCGACCATAACACGAAAATTTTCTTCCAAATGAAATTAAATATAATTACATTTTCTAACCAAATAATAGATAAAGAAATAAACATGTACTAACGGTCTCTATGACAACCCCTAGAACTGTAAACTAAATTCTTATAATTATTCAGCTCGGGCCAAAGGCCCCAAATTTTCTTAAAAATTCACTAATGGGGCAGACAAGCAACGCTTGAAGAGACATCTTGTGGCATAAGTTGTTCGGTGACCGCAGTTGTATTCCTCATGTATGTTGGAGTGCATTTGAGTGAAACTGTGCGTAGAAAGAAAAAATGACAATGAGTGAATCCACGTATGGAAATTTTCCGTGTGGGCTGGCATTACTCATGTCCCATCTTCTTGCCAGCTGTCATCTATCGCCGCCCAAAGTACTTTTTTTTGACATTTTCTCAATTTTTCGGTTTCCTAATAGTAGATGCGGAATTTTACTTTAAAAATCTTAAAGAAGAGTAAAACCTCGTCCTAAATAACAATTTTCATTGAAAAATTTGGAGCCGTTTTTAAGATAATAGTGTTTATCCGTTACTGTAAATGCAAAATTTGAAGCTCTTTTTCACAGAAAGTTTTTGAGTTTTCGGAAAACTTTATTTAAAGTCTTTTGTGGCACTTTAACTCATTAATGCAATAGTGTTTACAAATCGCCGGAAATGTACATATTAACTGCGTGAGAGATATTTAAAAAAAATACATTTCTGTAATTTTTGAAGAAAACAAAAGCGTACAGCAAAATTATCTTTATGTCATATTAAACAGTGCAATGAGCACTACACGTTGGAAAAAATCAAGGAAAAATATTGAGCCATCTTTGAGAAAATGGCGATTGAACGTTTCTGAAAATGCGGAATTTTGAGTTTATTTTAACAGAAAACTGTTGAGTTTTCGAGAAACTTTGTGACATTATTTAAAGTCCATGTACTCATAAATACAATAATACGAACAATTTGACGCTAATGCAAATATTAAAAACGCGAGAGAAAAGTAAAAAAAATTACATTTTTGTAATCTTTGAAAAAATAAAACAAAGGATAGAGCAATATGGCGTTCATGTCATCTTATAGAGTGCATTTAGCACTAGCCCTACGAAAACTTTAAAGAAAAAATTGGAGCCGCTTTTGAGAAAATATTGTTTTAGTAATTCACACTTCAACTTTTATCATCAGATTGTTGTGGCACGCGATTGTTGTGTAGAGCGCACTGTCGTCTAAAAAATCAATTTGTCTGTTCTATAGGGAAAAATTGAAACACTGAAAATTAACTCAAAGCGCACTAGTGTAGATTAAAGAATTCGTTTTGCTAATTCTAGTTATCAACACCGTTGCCTACATTTAAATATTTAATATTCCGATTTGAATATTGAAATATTTGATATTTTCATTTAAACTTGTCGATGTAGCTATGCCACGATTTCCCAAAGAGTTCATTTACACACAGGCATCTGATTAATGCTGGTATTGTTCTGTCTTCGCATTTCATGAGATGAAATTCATGCAATGCTAGATTTGTATTAGCGTGCCTTTACAGTAAATTTACTTCTGTTCACGTTTGGTCAAAGACAATTGAAGTCGAGCATGCAATAAACAGTCCATGCTATTATTCCGCAACCACTTACACACATTATTGTAATGAAGAATATTGCAATTTAAAATAAGCACCTGGTAGAAATGCTGGTACGTAAATGGCATGGATAATTTAGAAATATTATTTCAACAGGATACAGAACAACTCTGAAATAAATATAAGGTCCTAATAAAGAGAGGTTCGATATATAGAGAGAGATAATTTGAGACTAGTGGTGCTACAACAGTTTATACTTTCTGGCATTTATAATTTTTGCAATTTTCCAAAATTTCAGAGTTTTTGACGAAAATCGGAAATGCACCCTTTCTACACGTGTACTTCGCACTATTCGATTAAAAAACTTGATGAAAAAAGATGGCATTTTTGAGAAAATCTTGTATTCAAAATTGCCTTCATTTTACGCAAAGTTGTGCGTAAACTACTCATATTTTGAAAAAATTGTGAATGATCTCATTTAAATAATTAATTTTTAAGAACATATTTTATTAAGAAAATCTCCATCTTGAGTATTGTAGTTGGAAGAAGACGCCAAAAAACGGTGCTGTTTCAATTTTCGAAAATTCTTAGAATTAATTTTGTACGCATACTTTGCTCTCTGCGTTAAAAAATGTTATCCACAACTTTGGAGGCATTTTTGAAGACATTTTGAAAAATGTTCTTGAGGTTTCATGCAAAGTAACACCCCAAAATCAAAATATTCGTTTAAAATTCAAGGGTCGAGCTCCGTTCAAAAGCAATAGCCCGTATCGATAGGGGAATATCAATTTTGGTGATGGTTCTGTTTAAGGTTCAGCCGCTAGCGTTGTTCACAGACATGCAGACGTGACCTTTTCCCATTAACAAGTTTTTCGTTATCAATAACCCAAGTAAATTCTGACTACACAACATATAAGAGGAAAATATTGTCTACATATAGGAGCAAGAATTATCCCCTTTTTTTAGTATCAGGGATCTGCAACATGAGTTTTTCTGTTGAAAAAACACTTGTCACTGCTGGATTTTCACTTTCAGATTGCATTTTCTCGTACGTAAATAGTAAGCGAGAAAGTAAAAGAAGGCGAATTTGATAACAACAAACCTACGATCACTTAATATTCACAGGCAAGAGGCGTATTTTTGCGGTTCGGGTTTCATTTTTAGAGTACAAACGAAAGAATTCGTCCCGACCGTCGCGACCGGAGCGGCAAGATCAAAATCATGAACATCTATGAGCGTAAACATAAAGCAAGCGCAAGAACAATATAGCTATTATCATAAATATATAGCCAGAGGCACGGCGCGTCGTGGCTGCAACTTCCCTGCCGCGCCGCTTTACGTCGCATTCGTTGTTTCAACCTTTCTGATATCTAATTGTTCTGTGAGAAACAAGAACTTCCACAAAATTAAATTTAAAACATAGAATAAGTATACGTTTACGTTCATTATTTTGTCGTATATGATGGGTAATTACTAACAGGCGCAAAAGCATTCCGCATCGCATACCCCTCAACCAACATGCAAAGCTCAAACGGACGGATCCATTTCATTGTGATTTCTCGACTGATTGATTAGTGATTCCGAAAGCGTCGATTGCTAAGCTCATTAGCCCCGTACGTGTAGTGCATGTTTTATCGCGGGAGATGGCTGTGATCTTCCTCGCCGGATAGCGAGATCCAGCGCTGTCCAACAACTAGCAGGGATTTTCCCAACCAGGTATCTCCCACCAGCGCGGCAACGCCCCAGGCGGAACAAGCCCTAAGCTCTCGACTGGTCTCCCGACGTGTGTGGTGGTGTAACGAACGTGTGTGTAAGGTGAAGAGGAGGAGAAAGAGGAATGGAAAATTTGCGCGTGGTCCGTGGCCCGCTTGATAGGGTTCTGCTATGGAATTCGCCTGGTGTTGAGCGGAGAAACCATGGAAAACTATCGATCAGAGCAGCCGGCTGCTAGAATTCTCCTCTAGACTGCGGTTGAATTCGACCCAGCTGACAAACTACTGTCGAAATTCTTGCCACCGTCGGGACTCGAACCCCAAGACCTCCCGGTCAGAAGCACTGCAGTGACAGCAATGAAGCTCTGACCCACCTTAGCCGGTATGAGATTTCTCGGGTAATTATGAGTTTTGAAGAACGGAATTTCTAAAATTAGTGAAAAAGGAATGGACGCTTTGCCCTTGCTGAACGTTATCACATATCACGAGGTAATCAATGACCAGAGCACGCTGGTATTAATAACTGAATGATAAAGTTGCAATAGAAACGAAAAGCCTGGGGAAAGGGAGAAACTGCAAATCATTTGAATTTGCGCCATAAAGTTCACAACGATTAGTTTCGAATCGCTGAAGAAGTAAAAAACCAGCCGCCCAAAAACTTGACCGTCAAAATATTCAATTTATAACTAAAAGTAACTAAAAACGTTTGATTCATATCACAAAAATATAAGGTGAAATAAAAATCGATTACAGGAGTTGTCGCCTGATTCTGTACATCAGGAGCAAATCCGTTCTGATTCATATTGCCAAATTCAATATGATACATTGTCTACAATTATAATTACATGATACATGATTGTATATTTATTTACGATTGCACTTGACCATTCAACATACACATTAACAGATATTGTATTGTCATAATCGTCTTTATCGTCTTATCGACTTACCGTCCTATCGACTTTATAAAGGAAAGACAACTTATAGTGCGTCAGAAGGGTCAGATCGATTGATTGTTAGTGATTCCAGGCGCGTCAACTAACGAGGTCATTGGTCCTGTAATGAAGTGCATGCGTTTTCATCGGGAGGCGGCGGTGATCTTCCCCCGCTGAATGGGGATACCCGACGCCGTTCTACCGTCCACTAGTGGGGTTTTCTCCAACCAGGTATCTCCTAGCAGCGGGGCACCGCGCCAGACGGAACAAGCTCTAAGCCCCCGACTGGTCTCCCGGCATGTGTGGTAGTGTAGTGCATGTAAGTGTGTGTGTGTGTGTGTGTGTAAGCGGTGAGAATAGGACAAAAAAGAGGAAGAAAAGATCGCGCGCGGTTTGAGGCCCGTTTGTAGTTTTTTTTAACATCTAGGACCTTGATGTCAAAAAACCTAGAACCTCCCGGTCAGAGGCGCTGCAGTGACATCAGTTGATGCACTGAGCTACCGTTCCCGGTGGCGTATAGTTCTAAATTCACTGTATAAGATGACATAGAATACATTTCGTTGAATTCTTCTGTTTTTCAAAAATTAAACAAATGTGTCGTCTCCTATATTATTTCAGTAGTAACAATACATTTTGCGGCTCTCACAGGCAAACAATATTTATAAATGAGGTCTTTTAAGAAATAAAATTTTACGGAGACGTGACGAATTGCATTTTATTTAAAAAATATTAAGGATTTGTTAAAAAAATCTAATATTCATGTTAAATGCAACCCGCAACATACGGTCAGATATATTTTTAAATAAGTCCTAAGAGGGGTTCTAGGGGCTTAAAACTTAAAATTTTGAGGCTAAAGGTCTCAAAGAAACGTTTTTCGCACCGTAATCTAGGATAGGATAAGATACTTTTGAACATTCTATTACATTTTGGCCTGTCCGGCACTTATCGATATTATCCAATACCATCTATATTACTCGACGCTGGAGCAACACCACCTACACATACAAGGCCTGCGCTCTACTGTTTCTCAGAGTCAATCTGACGGCTAGAGAGGGCCGACTTGTTCGAGTTGAAGCGATCCTGTCGTGTGCTTAGAGTAGCACGCGTAGGTTTCGAGTTGTACGTAGACGTGAATAAAGGCAGTGTCCCCGGGTGAATTATGGAAAAAAGTGAAATGTGTAAATTGCTGAGGTCAGTGTTTACTTTCAGCTTTGTGAATTTCATTTGCGAACTTGGTAAATTGAGAAGAATTCAGTGTTGTATTGTGATGATGGACTAAACATCAATCTTCCTTTCAAACATACACGACTGTCTCGTGGAACTATGCGTTCTCTGTGGCCTAATTGTCCTGCTTCCTTGAATCGTCCAAGCACTTCCTACAGAGAAAGTCTTCAAGAAAAGAAATTGAGTTTAGAAAATGAGTATCAGCTTGCTTCTATTGAAAAAAGTGCAAAATAAAACATTGCAAGATTAAATGAATGATCTTTCAGTACTTTTGATGGACTAAGAAGCAAACTGGAGTTGCTTATTTTGGACGATTATTGTTCGATTGTTAATGAGGAAGACAGTATTATTTTTCTACATATTGATTGTAATTCTTCTTTTTCTTCTTTTTATCAATTATCAATTCAGTTTTGGTGGATAAGAAATTGAATCTTCGTGTTTATTATTGTAAAAGAGTATTAAAACTTGGATGCACTACAAAATCAGACACTCGTAGTATGTATAATACAAATGAAATTAGTAATGTTTTAGAAAAGGTTCGGTTAAAGTTAAGTATTAATACAAATAGAAGTAACAGTCCTCATGATGGTTTTGCTTTAATTTAGACATTGTACTTCATATCGATATCACAAATTCACAATTTCGAAAACCTGTTGCTTTTACGCTTGAACAATTAAAACTTCTTACCAAGAAAGAAATGCATATCAGTGCAGTTAATAGTTTTTCATATTGTCTTGTACGCTATTTACCATATAGTCAAATTCTTAAAAATATTTCAAACATTTAGTGTTCATAATATTTCCTCATCGTAGTGCAATTAGGAGATTGTGTTCATTTGGTTTAGAAATTCAACTGGAACAGTGAAAACAATTTTTAAAGTATACAAGAAATAAATACATAAAGTAAGTGTTAGTGATAAATTAGTGACTCTCAAGATGAACTCTCAACGGCGTGAGTTACACTTAAAATCAGCACTTGCAAAATATTTTGAAAACAAAAGTAGCACTGATAGGATTTCATGTACTGTGCGTTGTAAGTGATATCAGTATTAATATAACGTGTAAGCAGCTTGTTTCGCCTGAAAAAGAACATATTTATGTACAATCTTTCGGTAAATCCGGAGTTTAGGGTGGCACGGTTCCTTTGATTCACTGATTCGGTTCATTAGAAGAGAATCGACTCCATGAACTGAATCCTTGTTTATACATAGTAGTCGCGTGTAGTTAAGTTCATAATGTTACAGCAATAAATATAATTATTTAAAATAAAGGTAGATCGGGAGAATAGCTACCCTACTGCTCCAAAGCCCCCTGTACGTATAAATCTCCGTAGCAACCTACTCTCATTAAGTGAATTGATTATTCGTATTTTTCACGCTACAAATTTAATTTTATAACCAACACAATTCTTTAACCAACGCATTTTTTTCACCAAGTGGTCCGCGACGTGCTACCGCACGTCGCTACCCGACGGATCCAACGTGCTACGTTCGCGAGGGCCTTCCGGCCCTCGCTCTCGAGACCTGGTTCGCGCCTCCGCTGTCGCTTCGGCGCTCCCGTTGTTTTATATACCTCCCTCACGTTTAAGAGAATTTATTTTAAAGGGAACACTCACTTTTAAGAAAATTTCTTTTAGAGGGAATAGTAAATAAATAGACATTAAAAAATGTCATTTCCTACTAAGAAAATTTAAAAAAATATAAAAATAAAAAATATTGTACTCACGTCTAGTCTTTTTGTGAAGTTCCGTAAATTGATACTATAGATGTTAAGAATTTCCACATAATGTCACTAATACTTTAATACCATTAATTTTTGAAAACATAAATTAAAAATGAAATTTGATGAAAGTAAAGGTCTATATTTCTCTTAAAACATTGTTTTTTGGTGTAATTGATTTTAAAGACCTACATCAATTAAGAGAAATAATTCTTTGATCTTGTTTATTCGATTTCATTTCTTTGATGGTGGGTGCACTTCACTTTGATAAAAGGGAAATTCGTTGCAAGTCCTCATACTGTGATAAAAAGTCACGAAAGGAGCTACAGTGTACAATGGGACGACCGAAATTCAAAGAAGGAACCATCTCCACGAAATTGCCAGGGTGATCTGCGTGCGAATCCAATAGATAAGGCAGAAGGCTCAAGAAAATTTGAGATGGATCGAAAAGATCCTGTGTTTTCGCATGGACATCTTTAAGTAGCTTTCTCGAGAGAAAAATGCTTTTGTAATATTTTTGTGACTGTCAAGGAAAACGAAAAGCTAACTGCCAAGAAAGATTGTATAATTACTTCAAATGTTTTTAAGGAAGGGTTGTGAATTGTTCCAAGAACATAATACTGAATAAACCTTTCATTATTTTTTATTTTTATTTTAAATTCTGTGAGTACATTGCAAGTTACCTTACATTTTTTAAACCAATAAACACGTTTCGTTAACAACTTTCTCTCTTAATATGGAAAAGCAAAGATAGGGAAGAGGGTGAAATGTGGAACCCATGCGCGAGTTCTCGCACGAGTACGCTAGTTTTTTAAAATATCTCTCACGCCCTTAATTTTGCACATTACCAGGGATTTGTATACATTATTGCATTTGTGAGTAGAAGTGCTTCAAATGACTTCCAACGATGTTTTAGAAAACCTTAAAAGTTTTCTGTGAAAAAAAAAGCTTGAAATTTTGCATTTACAGAAACGCTTAAACGACATTTTCTTAAGAACGGCTCCAAATTTTTCAACTAAAATGTCCATATATAATGAGGTTTTACTCTTATTTAATATTCTTAAAGTAATGTTTCGGATCTACGGTTAGAAACTCGAAAAATTGAAAAAATGTACTTTGTGCGGCCGTAGATGGCGGCTGGGAAGAGGGTGGGGCAAAACCGAAAACTAGCTCACACGAAAGAAATTAGAAAACCAACTAGTACGATAAGATCTGTGAAACCATTAGTTTAATTAAACATCGTAATATTGTCTCATCCATAAGCTTTAAAAAATGCTACAAAAAATTATCTAAAATACATTTCAAATCATCGTTTGGCACCAAGTTTCGCACTTTGGACTTCAAACGGCGGCCAGACAGTCTAATCGACAGTTGTCTAATTGGTCAAAGTACATACAGGATGTCATGTAAACAAACACAGCACAAATCGTTTACGATGCAACCGGTTATAACGTCTTCCTGTCAAAACATGACCTGAAAGTACGGTATTTACTAAGTAAATGAGAAATTTCATATCATTAACATATAATAAAATACTTCATTTTTCATGAGAATGTCTTGTTCGTTAAATCGAATATCAATAATTTCTTTCAAATATCACTGCACGTTTGTAAACATATTTTATATTTAATTAATTTTAAATTGTACGTTCCTAGGACCATCCATTTATTTGTAATGCAATCTCCAGTTTGGGATATCTTTACTCTTAGTTATAAGTCAAGGCTATCTACCCCTGGCTCAGAAGATTTTTAATATTCTTAGAATATTTTCAACAAACATAATTCAAACTTTTTCATCCAAATTCTAATTTTCATTCAGGTTCATTTACACTCATTGTCAGTTCGAATTAATTATATTCAAAAGCTGACACAAAAATATTAGAATGCTTAACAACTAATGAATTAAACAACTCTTAATCGACACAATAGTTAATTTAGTGGTACGGATGTAAACTTGACTCCTAAATGTTAAGCTCATTGGGCAAATTCCTCACACACACACACACTACTCTAATCTTCTCTTATCTTCGAACTGTTTGTAGAACAAGCTGAATCGGAGAAGTTCATTTTGATGAAGTGCATTCACAATGACATAATACCTTACATAACTTGAATATACATTCTTGCATTTCCCAATACCAAAACACAAAGTCCAAGATTGCCTTGGCCACGCTACCCACAACTTACTGTTTTCCCTAATTCTCAACGTTTGTCACACCATCTAATCTTCCCACAAGAGATTTAAAGGTTGTTACTTTGGAAAACCATATGAATAATTCTCCCGTGCAATGTGTACACCATAAGTGATGTTCTCAGTAAAAAAAGAAACCTATCTTTTCTTTTTTGGAAGCGGAAAGAAATGTTATAACATGAAGGGCTCAAACCAACAGAGAGCCAACCAAGATAGGTGCAGAGTTCTTTAAGTATTTAATGTACTTTAACTTTATAAAACATGGAATAAAAATATGCGTTTTCTGTTACTATACATCTACAAAAATTCATCACAAAATCCTTCCTTTTTGTATCATTTATTTTTTTGGAAAAACCTCTAAAGGTAAACTTCTAGAGACTCTAAAGGTGACATGATAAGCAGTAAATGAAGAAAGCTCTTTTATCACCTAAGAAAAAAATATAACTAGCTTTCACATCTATTTTAAAACATATCGGTGTTTACACTTAATATTTTCACTTAAATTTGATAAATTTGTTGTATCCTTTTTCTCTCTTAACTTTTTAATTTTAGAATTATGTGATTCACTAATTAGAGCGTCGATATGCTATTTTTCTATTTCATTTCTTCATCTTCATACGACTCAACAGCACTTCTGGTCCTACCTTCGCCTATTTCCGTCACTAGTCGGAGATTTTTTTTCCAGACCAGTGGACCAGTGGAGGATGACCATTCCAGAGGGACTGCCTAGCCCATCTCTCGGACGGGGATTGGGGAATGGGGACTGGGGACGGGAGAGGGGAGGAAGGATCGCACGCTGTCCGTGGCTCTTATTGCAGGACCCTGCACCGACATTCACCAGGGAGGGAAACAACTGATCAGTGCAGTCGGCCTTCCAAATCGATTCCGTTAGGCGCCGCAAAGTCACAGACGCTAAACGTATCACGCAAATTTCCGGCACCAGGTGGGGGGGGGAGATTGAACCTTCAACCTCCTAATCACCAGAGCGCTGGAGCCGTAAGACGTTGCTTTAACGCTGGCCGCTAGTTACCAATGTGGGTATTTTATTACTAACGACGGATTATCATATTATTATTATTATTATTATTATTATTATTATTATTATTATTATTAATAATAATAATAATAATAATAATAATAATAATAATAATAATAATAATAATAATAATAATAATAATAATAATAATAATAATAATAATAATAATACCATGTGACAAAGGCCTCCAGAAAAGGCTGGGCCGGTTTCACAAACCTTTGTATATTCTCTCCTAGCCTCTTAATTTCGCAACCATCAAACCATGCATTTTCTTTCCTAGTCATACTCATACTCAATTTTAGAAACAACTGGGTAAGTACTCTAAACATTTTATTGTAAGGGAAATAACATTGTGTGAATTGACTTAAAATTAGTTTTGAGGGACAAAAAATCACGCCTTTCTTTTATGAAATTCAAATGTCTGAAAGTTTTCTTCTGTGCATTGGATTGCACCAGTGGAGAGGTTGAAACATAGAGGAGTTGAGAGTCGACCTCTTGACTTGGTTTTGTTTACTCGAAGATAAAGAAATAGCAACAGTGCAACTAGCCGTCCAGGTCAGTCTCATAGAACCTGAAAATTTTTTGTTTTTCAAAAGAGAGAACTCCGAATGATTGATTAAACAAAACATTTGATGAAAAATGAACAAAATGTGTGTAAACAATTAACGTATTTTTTTAAATAATTTTAAGTAACACTTACGTAACAAACATCCACATTATATAAAAATGACGGTTCAAAGTCCTTCACCAGTTTTTAAGTCCGTTTTACGTCTCGTCGCTACAGTTTTAGAGAGGGCCACTGCATAATTGGTATTCTACATTTATCTCCTCGCCGCCGGCTGGATTTATTCTCCAGGTGACGCCACTATTGTCCCATCTGATTTAGTCCGCGAGTCCATATTCTCCTCTTCACCACATTATTTTAAAGTTGTTGAATTAAGTGCATTAAACCAGTGTTCAGTAACTTGGAACTCTTTTTCTATTTATTATTATTATTATTATTATTATTATTATTATTATTATTATTATTATTTACTAGAACATAATAAAATATCTGAATGTACGTCAAAACTCAATTCAAAAACGGGATGGAAATGCTACATTTATTCCATCTCAGCATTTGCAACGGTCCATCTCAGCATTTGCCCTGAGGATAACAAAGAGGCAAACCGAAAAACCTCGAAGTCACTGACCTAATTGTTTTTAGTGATACTAGTGAGAACCCGTCAAAATATGACGGTGTGATCTAAGATAAATGTAAAATACTGTGCCCAGACTAATGTTCACAATATGTTGCATTGTTTGAATCTTCAGGGTATAACGAAGATATTCTGTGCTGTGAAGTTCACAAAATGTTGAACACGTATGGCCCATGAGCAGGTGGCAATACAATATCGGCACCAAATAACACAAAAGAAAGACCACTATTATACTGACGGATATTATTTCTAAAGTTTTTTGATGTGTCATAATCTCCTATAAACAACTGTTTGATTTCTTCTGGCATATTGCTCGAAGGTAAACTTATTTTCCCATATAAGCAACACACAGTAAACTCGTTTACAGAATTTCTCTGACATGGGAAGTACAAAGTAGAACAAAACTCACATTTCATAGACAATAACCCAACAGAAAACGAAATGACCTCACTATCACGACACATACGCTGACTTTCTCTTTCCCTGCTCCCAGTCAGTGTAGTGCGTTTGAGTCTTTTGGGGCGCGTGGGCAAGGACCGCACAAAACCCACTGTCCCACTGTTCTCTACAAAATACACTACAAAAGCAACAAATGTATATGCAAACTGTCATCTTCACAATGCAATTATTACACTGGAACAAAACCTTGACGAATTGTGAACAAATCTCAAGAATCAAAACAAAAACATCAAGCAGCACCATGAAGCGGCGGGGACGCACATCTATAATATATATCAATTTTGAAACAGCCACCCTTTGGAAGAAAACAATTGACTATTGATAAGCGTACTATTAAAGAATGATTTAATTAATTAATTTACACCGTAAATGTTGGTGAATTAACACAAACAATATCTGATAACACATCTAGGGATCACATTCTTTCATTTAAAGGAAAAAATACTACAATCGGTTCAGTAGAAGCTCTAAACGAAGCCATGGCAGAATACCTTATTTTTTTAAATATATAGATTAATTGCCTATTAACAAATAAAGCATAACTAAAAGTTAGTTTTCATTTCTTTATATCAAAACTTGTAATTTCCTACATGAAAATTTTTAAAATCTAAGAAAACAAAAAAATGATAAAAAATTCTGGGCTTATTACTCGTACTATGCTCTTGAAAGACAATGGTCAAAGAAAACATCGGTTCATGTTTTTCTCAGAAAAAAAAAATGACAAGAACCGTGAATCCGATCACTCGCACTCTGCTCTACCATCTATTGCAATTTCGATGGATAGAATTCGAAGTACGACTTCATTGAACTGTCGACACCAGTGGGTGGAGAATATTGTGTTTGCGTAACGCGAATTCGCCCAACAACACGCCACTGTTTATCGCGTCGCGTAACAGAAATGAAAACTCATAATGGAGGGTGGGAGTGAATAGCAAAAGCCAACACTAAACAGTTGCGTAGCAGTCTTCCAATGAATACTCGACCTTTGGTAGGTTCCAAAGTTTTGTCGATAATTCAAAAGTACTATTAGTAATGATATCGTCCAATTGAGGCACAATTGTATTACCATTATTAAGTGGAATAAGTAAACAACAAATTCAAACTGGTTACCAATTTACGAAACGTCACAGAGAATAAATGTTTTCGTGCCGATGATTTAATTTATAATAGCGAGAGGGAAAAAGAAGCGAAAGGGAGAAAGGAGAGAGGAGGAAAAGGAGAGAGAGGAGGAATAGTAGAGGGGGAAAGAAAGATAGGGAAGAGAGACAGAGACAGAGAGAGAGAGAGAGAGAGAGAGAGAGAGAGAGAGAGAGAGAGAGAGAAGGAAGTCTACCAGGATCTACTAGAGAAAAGAGAGAGAGACAGGGAGAAAAGAAAGAGAGGACAGGAGAGAGAGGCAACAAGAGAGAAGTAAAAGTGAGAGATGGGAAACAGAAAGGGGGAAAACAGAGAGGGAGAAAGAGAGAGAGAAAAGAGATAGATGGAGAGAGAAAGAGAGGGAAAGAGAGAGAAGGGACAGAGAGAGAGAGAGAGACAGAGAGCAGGGCAACATCTACTAAGTTCTGCTAGAAGTACATAAAAGGTGAGAAGGAGAGGAGGGAAACCGATGAAATGAGGAGGAGAGAAACAGAAGTACAGAGAGGAAAACAGTAGGGGAGTGTGAGAGAATAAAAGCGAAAGGGGTAGAGAGAGAACGAGAATTTAGAGAAGAGAGTGAGGTGAGAATCAGAGAGCTAAAGAAAAGCGATAGGTACATACTTATAGCCTGAAGTGGGATAACGATATTTGGACTGTGCTCCATCCGCGTAAGGGAGAGCAAAAATTGCGTTATGGAGAAAATCATCTGCTCAGGAGACATTCTTCACCTTTTACTTTTTCTTATCAAATCGACCCGCAAGCGTACATGCTTTTGCAATTTTTTCCGTACAGCTTCCGTCAGATATAGTTTCATAAAAGGGCAAAAAACGACGTTTCCCATGTTAACTTGAATCTTGATTATTTAAGTAACAAAAAATGTGCATCATTTAAAAAGAAAAAGTTATTGCGTCAATATTTCGAAAGGCCTACTGCATTCTCTTGACCCAAATCTCAGCCTACCTTCACCCAAAAGAACTTTGTAGAAGTGTCCTGAATTAAGGTCAGAAAAATGTGATCCCCTTACTTTAAACACATATCAACATCACTGTGCCCGTAGTACTTAAGTTGCATTGTTCTTTGTCGCGACTCAGGAATGTTAACAAAACGCCTGATTCATCTACTCGCAAATAATTCCATTTCCGAGGGATAATTTACTTTTTTGATCTATTTAATTGCTACGCAAAATTTCCCGAACCAAGACAACAAAACAAAACTACAATAACAAAACCTACAAGACTGATGAAAGATTTCGACTGTGAAAAGTAAAACTGCAATACAAATGCATACAAAAATAAGCCCCAAAATGAATTGAGGGGAGGTCCAAAGATGACGAAAGAATAAAGATAATGGTGTAATGGACGTTGGATTGATTGATTAGTGATTCCAGGCGCGTCAACTGCTAAGGTCATTAGTCCAGAAACTGCAATGCATATTTTTATCGCGAGGGGGGCGGTGATTTTCTTTCACTGGATGGCGAGATCCGGCGCCGATCTTCCCGACGGCTTGAGGGGTTTTTCCCAACCAGTTACCTCCCACCAGCAAAGCACCGCCCCAGATGAGACAAGCTCCAGGCTCCCGACCGATCTCCCGGCATGTGTAGTAGTGTAGTTCATGTAAGTGTATGTGTTTGTAAGGGGTGAGGATAGGACAAGGAATAGTAGGAAAGATCGCACGCGGTCCGTGGTCCGTTTGTCAATGTACTGCTCTGGCATTTGCCTAGTGATGATCTGAGAAACCACGGAAAACTACCGATCAAAGTAATCGGCCACTAGATATCTCCTCCAGAGAGGAACAGAATGCGACTTAGCTACGTAGCTTGAGTCGAAAGTTCTGCCATCGTCGGGGCTCGAACTCTAGAAACTCCCGGTCAGAGGCACTGCAGTGACTTCAATTGATTTCCTGAGACACCTAAGTTGATTGAAGGTACATAAATTCATGGTTCTTTGTTCTTACTGGCGTTATCTCGTGATTACTCGCAAGCATGCGGTGTCCACGACACATCATAAACAGTAACAAACAGAATGGCTTGCCTGAAGGGAAGTTTGTAATGCAAGATTTTAAAGATTTTTCCATGAAAAATCTTCCTATTCAAAAATTTAAAATTAAATACGTTCCTATTAGCGCGCCTGACGAAGTTCTTTTCATCATTATCAAACAGCCACTTAAATTTTCAACCACGTGTACGGCTACCTGAAATATTTTTTGCACGAATGGATAAAGAAGTATTGGAAAAGTCGCTACCATATGGTCACGATAACGTACCCCACCACTTGAAAAAGCAAGTTTGTGATGCATTATTAAATCGATACAAGCACACTCTTGACTTAACAGTTTTTAATATAATCGACAGGTAAAAATGCATTTTTTTCAGATCCTTTCCAATTTTTATGAGGAGAACACGACTTAGTCTCGTACACATATCTGAATACTCAATATATATCCTGCTAGTACGTTGAGTTTTGCTAAGTAGGTCCTAGAGTGACAAGCTACTAAGACCTTAGCAGTCGCATACCAAAAACATTATCGAAGTCGGAGAATATCAATGCAGGGAGGATGATCAAAGCCCAGAATAAATTGAAATGCAGTCGAGGAATAATGATATATGTCTAAAAACTAATAAAAATATTTAGCAATAAACAACAATAATTTTCTGAACGTTTATGTTAAAATATTTGCAGTTTCCGAGATACAGAAAATACTGTATACACGTTGGAAAATTTCTGTAGACATGTTGAACAATTTCTGTTCATGCGGTTCTTTCCGCGGCGACAAATGGCAATATCTATTCTTGAAAAACTAGTTCAACATTAAGATGTTCCTTTGATTGTACAACTGTTATCTACATCTACAGACACTAAAATAATATCTCACCGGGTTTATTAGGCAGGTCTGGCTGCAAGAGAACGACAGAGTCTCCATTAATACGATTTAAGCATGGCCACGGTTTCCATTTTTTTTTCTAACCATCTGAAAAGTGTTGAAAGACGGAATTATCAGTTACGTTTAGGAACGGTCCTTAACAATGAAACTGTAACTTCTTACCCTCTCCCAATGGTATGAGACGTAAGATTTCTTTCCGTATATCAGGTGTTGATGTACCATCTCTGCTCCCCAAGAAGTTGTTCTACTTCCAACTTTGCCTCGAACGCTCGTTCCATTAACGTAATATTCAGAACAAAAGAGAGTGGCTGACAACGAAGTGTATGGATTACTTGCTGTGACGACACAAGTTGCACAAATTTCTGCCACCCGACCTCCACTGAATGATATGATATCTGCCCCGTAAACATGATACCAGAAGCAAACCCACTAACGTGACACAACATATGTCACTACCAAAACTAGTAACACACCCCATCAAGACAGTCAAAATAGAAAGTACAACGTTGGAATATTTTCTAGTACAGGATTGCTAAATCTTAGTACATACAAAGGCGCCAATATTATCGTTGTACGTCATAACGCTTTTCTCTAATGTAGTGTATTTATACTACTGACGTAGTGTAAATTACTGTCATTTAGCAGAAAATGCTGTAATGCAATAGCAGAGATTATTCTACAGAAAAACTCGTATTATGGGTCCCTACCACCGAAAAGATGGATAATTCTTGCTCCTAAAGTAGTAAATAACTTCCTGTAGAACAACGCGTAGTCAGAATCCGCGCTTTGTGGGCCCTTGATTACGAAAAATTGGTTTACGGCAAAACGTCTGTCTGTCCGTCCCTATGTGAACAATGCTAGTGGGCAAACCGTGAAGAGGATTTTCTTAAAAATTGATATTCCCCCATCTATTTGGCTGATGTAACGGCCTCTAGAATTTAAAACAAATATTTTGATTTTTGGGAGTACTTTACAAGAAGCCTCAATGATCTTTTCAATTTTTTTTTCTCAAAAATGGTTCCAAATATTTTCTTTAAATTGTTTTCTCGAATAGAGCAAAGGGCACTAAAATGGTGCAGATCCTATTTTCGTTGAACTCTATGAATATTCTGACATGGGAAAAGTTCAAAATATTTTTTTTGATTCTTTTTACAACTACGATAGTGATGATAGAGATATTTTTCGTAATACAATCTATTCTTTAAAAATAGAATAATACCATGAACAATTTTTTCATACTAAAAGAAGTTTTCGCCAAATTTGCGAGTAAGACAACAAATTTTAAAACAAGATTTTCTAAAAAACGGTTCCAAATTTTGACTTTATTTTTTTTTCGCGGATAATGCGGAGTTTGCTTATTAAAAATGAGCAGATCCGATTTTCGTTGATCTCTTTGAATTTTCAAAAACTGCAAAAGTTACAAATAATTCGATAAAGTATATGCAGTTTCAATTTTAAAGCCATTGTTTTCCACATTATTTTGTTATTGCTGTAAAAACTCTATTGATGATGGGGGAAATTGTTCCGTTTTAGTTTTGTATCTATTTAATTTACTAAACCAAACACAATTTTGTCGTGTTTTGATTTCCTCCGACACTCATTCTAATTTAAACTACAAGGAGATTTATGCTGCCACTACTGGATTCGGTACTTACTCGCGTTTTTTGGCACACATGATTGTGATAATATTAATAATAATAATAATAATAATGATAATAATAATAATAATAATAATAATGTTAATTATATGCGCAATAATTTCATTTTTTCTTCTATTCAGTTGAATTTTTATTCTAATTTCATGCACCAATCACTTGCAATTTTTTTGAGAGGACTTTTCCTTGCTTCTCTGCAAAAGGACTTTCAGCTTCACAACATTATATTGCAACGACTTTTTGATTAACTTTACATTTTCGAGAGTGCAAAGGATCATGAATCAGTATCGGAATGGGGTATTATCTCCGACAGAAGAACTACTTAAGAGGTCGGCATTACGCAACGCTTCGACCTTGCGACCGGTTTTATCCGGAAAACAGAACGATAAGTTCATGACATTGAAAATTTGTTTCCAAACACTACAGATTACTCGATAGAAGCAAATAAGCTTGCACACGAAATAAAATTAATAATTACGGCAATATAATTAAATAATTAAATCTCATTTAAATGCTAAATAAAACGCGTATATTTTGTAGTTTGTACACGGCTTACTCAATTTATTTTGTATTCTTGAACACAAATGTTGTAATCAATGATACGTAATTTACGTATTATCATTTGCATTTGATTGTAGAATGTGTATTTTGTAAATAACTGTATGTTTATGAAGGTGTGGACTGATAATTAATAAATCTGCGATAAAATACATCGTTTACTATGTAGAGAATGGTTTGTTAAGTTTGTTAATAATTAAGATTATTGTATCGCTTCTTGGAGTTTGTCCAATCCATAGATACTGGCGTCGAGCCCCCGAGTAGCTCATCGTGCTACTTTTCAAATTTTTTGTACAAAGAGTGTAAAACTCAGATCTCTATTTGGAATGTATAATTCACAAAACATATTCGCGTATTGTTAAATCATTACCATCAATATCAACGTATTCATATCTACCCCCGTGTAAGCTATAGAGATTCTGACGCTAAGAATCGCTAACAAATAAATGCAATGTGTAAGATAAAAATAGAAACAAAAGTGTGTAAACGTATACCTTGACTGCATATTAAATTGCTCAGAAATTGCCAGTGTTGGCGGACATCTGTAAAGACAAAATAGCTAAGTGCGTCCCCCGAACCATCCACAGACAAAATTGAGGACTCATTTGAGAGCTTGAGTTCAGGGTTTCAACTGGGTCTCCACCACCCGCCCCCACCGACCTGCTGGAAGAAAGCGGGCTCCCAAAACCTTTTTTTTTGAGGGGGATGAAATAATTTTTCCCCCTTTAGGCAATCCGAAATGCATATAGGTATGACTGTTTGCAGCGTAGCTGAGCTAGCGGGTTAGCTATGGACGGAGTGCGACAGGGCGATTGTAGGGGGAGGCGTGGATTGGGGTGGAGGATGGAGGGTAGGGCAAACAGGACGAAGAGCAGGTTGGGGCCGAAAGGGAAGAGCAGAGCGGCAGGAACAGGGAAAAAGGAGTGGGGCGTGGATCTGTTCTCAATTGTTTTGCAAAATGATCACATTTGAAACCCCACAAGACTATTCACGAAACGCATTTCCGCAACTTCTGCCCCCAGTTGTCTAGCCTACGTTTCGCGTACACACAAACCTACTGACACAGCCTTGGCCATAAAAAATTCACTCGACTCTCGTTTCTAGAGGTATTTATCAAAATTCGTTTCGTGGTGCCACCATATAATTAAACATTTAAAAGAAAATATAATGGCCTTGTCTCTTCCCACAAATAAGATATCTGAAAGCTCAGAAATTTACAACCAGTCACATGTTCAATAATTTGTATTTCCCACAATAACTTCCAGAATCTCACGGGCCATATTTTTACAAAAGACACTACTTCTTTATTTAGAGGAGATTAAATTACATTTCTATGTGCCAATATTCCTTAAGAATGGTAGCACGTAGGTATAGCTCTGAAGATTGGAGGCAGAGAAACCAGCAACCTCAATCAACGTGGTTGCCCAGCGCAGGTCCTGTGACTCGGACTGGAGGCATTTCAGTTAGAGAGAAACTCCGAAGGAATGTCATCGGGTTGTTTTCTTTAAAACACATCCGACTTAGCCGGCTAACAGTGTACCTCATGCCTGGGTCTAGTTAAATTCCCATGCTTGGGAGTAAGAGCAACATGTGGCGAACATGACGTATTCCCTTCACCTTAACTACCAAGATCCGACTGCCTGGGCTTTTCTTCGTCACACAGCTACAGAAACTAGGACGAGTTCAAAGGAAATCTACAACTCTATTTTTGCCTTGCCCGGGAATCGAACCCGCGACCACACCACGGAAAGATAGTACGTTGCCCATGATCCATCCTAAAAGGACACGCTTTAAAACATTCCTCACGCAAATAGAGAGGGAAACATGAACTCCGGTGCAACAGCTCTATTGGTGGAGCAGCTAAGCTCATGCGCGTTTGCACCATGGTTTCGCCGAGACGGGCGGGGCGCCGCGGGGCGGGGGCGGGGGCGGGGGCGGGGGCGGGAGCGAGGCGGCCGTTGGCCTCCGGGCGAACGGGGCCGAGGCCGAAGTTGGGTGCCGAGCCCTACCTAGCCCCGTTCTGTCAGCAGCGCTCCGCCTTCGCTCCCGCCTCCGCCCCCGCCGCCTGCTCCCGCTCCCGCCCGCGAGCCGACCGGTTGCCTCGTACGCACTGCTGGGTTCGGGATCTGAACCGCGGCCCCCGCAGGCCAGAGGAAAGCCTCCGGTTCGCTTAAAGCGTAAGTGAGAAACGAGCTCAACCAGATGGGGAAAGTGCAGTGCGAGCGAGACGAAAACTTACTATATTATTCTCATCATATTTTCACTTTCTGGAACCCTTTGGAAGGTTATGATCTTCCTCATAATTTATGGGCCCGTCCGAACAGGATTGGTACGAATCCTATGGTGAATCGCTATTTCGGTGGAAAATATTACAATTGCCAATCGTGATTATGGTTTTGTGAGGCATACCAAAATGCACCACTTCTGTGGAAGTCTAGAAACTGAGCCTTCTATGGATGTGTTGAAGACTTTATCTATGTAACAAAGTTTTCTCTGCTAGATATCAACTTTAAATATTGCAATAAGATTTCTCTTGAATTATTTCTTTTAATCTTTGTTTTCACCGGGGCGTCTCAGCATTTTCTCAACTCACCAAGGGAAACTAGACGCAAAACCTGATCAAGCAGGACGTCATTGATCCAGAATCTTTGAAACAGGCATATTTAGTATTTTAGAATTACATAATACAAATGGAAATTATTGCATTTATATTATCCTTAAAACAAAGATTTCGTATACGTACGTTGATACGGAGTAAAGAACTTAGTATATGGTAAGTTATGTAATGCTTCAGAAAATCGATTAAGAGGTTTCAACGGAAATACACGTTTTAGAATCACCTGAGAACGAGAAATAAGCCGAAAAAACTTCAAAACTTCGAAATTTTTTCGGCTTATTTCTACTATTACAAAATTGAAGATAGAGACTTTTCCTTCAAATACTTTTTTAATGTAAACTCTATGAATACATGTGCTTCAAATGATGTCTCATAAAATTTCTCGAAAACTCAAAATTTTTCTGTGAAAATGAACTCAAAATTCCGTGTTTTCAGAAATGTTTAATTGCCATTTTCTCAAAAAGGCTCCAAATTTTTTCTTTGAATTTTTCAAACGAATAGCGCTAGTTGCACCGTTTAAGATGATATAAATTTCATTTTGCAATATTCTTTTGTTTTTCAAAAATTTCCCAAATGTATTTTTTTTAAATATCTCTCACGTCGCAACATTTACAGCAATTTGTGTACATTGTTGCATTTGAGTGAAAGCGCTTCAAATGATTTCCAATTAAGTGTTTAGAAAACTCTAAAGTTTTCTGTGAAATATAACTTCAAATTTCGCACTTACAATAACACTTAAACGTCATTTCTTAAAAAGGCTCCAAATTCTTCAACGAAAATTTCAACGTGTTTAAAGGTAAAGATACATTTATTTAAACTGCAATTGGTTGTAACCCGGTGGCAGTTAATTACATAAATAAGATAATAGATGTCATGCAAATAATATAATAATGGTAATAATAATGCTAAAATGATAATAATAACAATAACAGAAATAATAATATAAAATCTGATGGTTCTTAAAACATTAAATTTCATGAAAAGGAAAAGAAACGTCATCTAAAGCCGTCACAAATAGAACGCACTTCACTATCCTTCACTTCACTTCACTTCACTATATCACTAAAAACATTTTCCTTCATTATTTTTCTGCTCTACACTGCACGACACCTCACTTCACTGTATAACTTAATATTCTTAGTTAACAACCTCATAAACTTAAAAATATCCTAAATTAATTTCCTAAATTGTTGAACACTTCGAGGAGAGGGTTCAAAGTGTTTTACTCTTTTATCTTATTTTTAATGGAATTTTTCGGTTCTACTATTAGACTAGTTGAATGAAATTAGTTCCCGGCATTCTCAGTAAGATTCCAGCGCCAAAACACGTTTCTGGAAATTTATTTGAATCTTCTGGCCGGTGCCGAAATCAAATTATCAGTTCCCATCAGGAGACCGGGACGCGTGGAATGACATTTCGTATATCTCGATTGGTGCACGGGAAATGGTCTAGCCGTGAGTGACGGAACCGCACACCCGCAAACACGGGGAATTGCTCGTATGCTGTATAGGGACAAGCAAATAATTGAGAACATTTCAAAACAATTTACTTTGTCAAATGAAATTGGAAAACTAATACGAAACAGTCTGTGCCATTCTGTAGCACCACTAGTTGTTTTGGTTTGTTTTTGAGACTAACTAGTCTCTAAATGCATGTAAGCAATTATACAGAAGAAAATATTCTATTTGGAATTTAATTTTATTGATCGATTTTAATTATTTAATGTTGTCTGGGAAGACAACTTCAATGTATTGTACGTGGATTTCTTATAGTGGCTTATACATGATGAATATGATTCTTACGACGTGTGTTGTAATTGTATTCACCTATGTAGGATAAATCTTTCTACCCTCGAGTAACTGAGTTTGACAAAAATCACTGATTTGTAAATGAATAAGCAGGAGAATGCCAGTATTTCAAGTTCAATGAAGAGAGGCTTGCAGGAATCATGAATCGCATTTGATTATTATTCATACATCTTCTTCTGTAATCTAAAAGTTGGTACTGTTGGATGCTTTCTCCAAAGAACACCTTATTGGTTAAACTTCATTTTTCACTTCTTGTATACTAAAGTTGTAGAAACTTCACAGAAGACTTCTATGTATAACTAAAGTTCAAAGTCAATACATTTTATTTATTTTTATTTAATTGGAATAGCAAAATAAATTAAAATTGAAGCGTATGGGACGTCTACTTTTAATGCAATTTGCAAGGAGTTTTACTCAAAATCCTTGGATGTTGTACGTAAATGTGAAGATGAAACTTAAAGAAATGTAGTACACATCTTCGTTGTAACTTTCGTTTGTGTTTTTGTCTTTTGCTCATAATCAACACAGATCTCAGAACATTTGATAACGGATTAAATATTACGGTCTGGTACGTAACCAACATAAGTTTGCTTTATTATAAACATAAAGAGTTAGATCGGAAGAGACTAGGTCGGAATCGTAGAATTCCATTCGGTTGTACAAAAAAAGTATCGTTCCACAAAAATGAAATTGTTAAATGTCTTTTAGAGTAGTCCGATTTTCTGCTCTTTAATTAAACGATTAAGTAATTAGCAGAGAGTTACTATACAATCAGTCAATAAGATTCTTCGTTAAACGAATACCTGCTTTATGAAATCATACGTATTTCGGACAAGTTAATCCTTCAAAGTGCGATGAAGCAACAGTTTGCCCTTCATTAACCAGAGAGAGGGAGCGAAGAACACCTCCCCTTGTACCCAAATCGCACCCTTGTTACGTACTTCACAAATGTCCTAGAAGCAGCGCCGACGAAATAATTTTCAAAAGTGGAGCAACGGAACCTTGAAGGCTCTGTGAGGAAGGAGTGGTTACCTACTCTCAACAGCCTCACCTCTTACGTCACGGTGGAAGAAAAATATCCGTTTGGCAAGAGGGCGATGCATATGAATAATCGAGTACGGCCTTACTCACACGACAGGGACTAGCTGCATTTGACGCACACCACCATCAAATTCTCATTAGGTTTTTTCCTGAAGATAGTTTCAAAGAAGCTCGTTTATGGTTTTGTACTGAAACGGTTGCAGAGTTACAAACGATGCTTAAAACTTTGATCAGCTTGATCTTTCTTTACATTGGATATTCTATTAAAAGAGTGACGGGATGCTAAGATGAAATGGAAATTGCCGTTTTGCCTAACATTGTTTAATTATATAAGCATTATATGTAATTATAATGATCATACAAACAATTAATACGATGTTGCGAATTGAGAATCTAAACATGGTAGTAAAATGATTGAACTTCGTTATTAATAAGATGCAGTCCTTTATGAGAAAGTATTCCTTATTAAAACAACTAATATCTGGCCAGACCAATAGAATTTTAAAACCAGATGTAAGGTGCGTCAGAGATATGCAAATAGGCTGAGTACGGTAGATCCGGGCCCAAGGGCCGACGTTTGAAAGGCACCAATATTCTATAAAGAGTAACATTAAGCGACAAATCGAGATTTGAAATAAATTACATAATTTTAACTTTTGTCCATTTAAATAAAGAAAATTTCTTGATCGATATTCGCTAGTACTTATTTAGACCACTGTGTTAGGCTTTAAGAAGGAGGTCGGCAGGTTAACTAGGTGTAGGAAGAGAGAAACCGAAAACCTAACCGGCCGAATACTTAAAGACACTTATATGCTTAAGTGGTAGAGGTCGTGTGACATACAATTGTTTTTGTTATTTTAAAATTACCATTTCAGAATTTTAAAAACATTTTGTAATTGTAACTTGGAGGCAATTAGTTATGATGGCCCTTAATGTTCTCCGGTCAGAGTTGAATGCGTTACTGACGTCACTAGCGTGTCATGGAAATTTGATGTAAATTTTCCACAAAATGATATTTTTGTGTCAGTCGATATTTTCCAAGAAGCAGAAGACGCAAGCTATGTTTCCATACCTTCGAAATTGACATTCGAAAAGATCGAACGCTTCTGGTAAAATGTCGAAATAAATGTTCGGTGTGTAAATGAAGACTAGAGTATCCGTGCGAGACCTCTGGCATGTTAAACTCCAACTTCTCTATACTTCAATTTCTATATCAAGAGGAAAGTTGTTAAGGAAAAATTCGTAAAAAATGTATAAAGGTAACTTCCAAAGTACTTATTTATAATATCAAATAAAAATTACAAACAATAAAATTGATGTTTGAAACACATTTTGAAAAAAGGATTATTCAGTTATTGACAGATTTTGTTTGAACAATTCATAGCAATTCCTTAAAACATTCTGAAGTAATTAGACAACCTTGCTTGACAATTAGCTTTTCGCTTTTCTTGACAGTCACAAAAATATTTGAATAGTTTTTTACTTTTCAGAAAGCTACGTAAAGCTGTCCCTCCGAAAACACAGGATTGATTAAGTACAACTCTACTCTTTGGAATATTATTTAACCTTATTACCGATTTGCTAGGTATGCTTATGCAATTTAATTGTCTAGGATACCAAGTAATTCGTTTAGTTTCACATACAGTTGCAGATTCTGCAAGTTTCTGAACACGTGGTCTAGTATCGAGAAGCGCCGAACCAGCAAAACGTGAAAGAACGTCCAAGAAGTTTTCCTCCTGTACATTACGAGGAACGTATATATTGAGGGCCACTGGCCTGAAAATTCCATATTTTAAGGCCCCAGAACGCTTTGTTTAGGAGAAATTTAACTAAATAGATTTTAACAATACTGCCCGAGTGTTGCGGATTGCATTTGACTTGAATATTTAGATATTTTCAACAAATTCTTCATATTTTAAAGTCAAAGTGCAATTCGTTACGTCTCCGTAAAGTTTTATTTCTTTAGAGGCCTCATTTATAAATATTGGATACGTGTGAGAGCCGCAAAACACATCTGTACAACTGAAATAATAGAGGGAAATTTATATAATATAAACAATAAAACATAAGGTGACGCAGCAGCATCTGGTCTGTCGTATGCTGTGTCAACTATAATTCCACTATTGTTGTCTAAGAAAGATTTGATATAAATTCCATCAAACATTAATGAACCTATGCAATCTGATTCCTGCAATGTTTTGAATTTCTCCTTATCACACTTCAAAATATTCTTATCTGCTTGCTCTTACTGTTTGTAATTGTGGAGAGACCACATATCCCAATTTCCTCAAACATTTGTGTGCATGCGGGGTAATAGAAAACAAAATACTGCAGTAAGCAGACAAATCAGCACTGTATCTGTAACACTTGTTCAGTGATTAATAAATCGATCCATTTAATAATAAATTTAACTTGCTTGCATATCATCTAGATCTTTTACTAACCTGTTGAAAGTAGCATTTGCAGCACTGAATGTACTACGGGAATAGTCCTCCTAGTTTTCTTGCAAATGCTTCAATTTGTCCAAGATAGGCCTATAAATTAACTTGTTAGAAATTACTAATCACTCTAGGGAAAGTATTAATTCCCAGCTTTTTCAATGCAATATCATGACTGAGCACGCTGACTTGAAAATTTTACCGAATCACTCCTGATAACGAAAATACTGACTCAGGTAAAATACAATCAAAACTAACAAGACACAGTCTTCTCTCTTAATTGTACACAATCGTCCATTCTTTGATAGTATTGTTTCCTTTTTCTTTTTGACGTACAATATCAATGATAATGCAAATAAATCTCGTCAGTCTGAAGTTCTCGTCAGTCAAAACATGTTGTAAACTACACAGAAAGCGTAAATATTAGATGGATGAATGTACCTCTTCTAAGTGTGACGTCACAAAGATGGCCACCAGCACCAAGGGCTAAAATAGGGGTGGCATTGGTAGTATCGTTAAGCACTGAACCGGAAAAATTTAATAGAATGTCCAAAAATATCTCATCATGTAGATTACGGCGTGAGAAACGTTTAGTTATTAAGGCTCTACAACGCTTCGTTTAGGTGTTATTTAACTATGTAGATTTTGACAATGCTTTCAAGCGTTGCGGGTTGCATTTGCTATTAATATTTAGATACTTTTTTTTTTAAACAAATCCTTTACATTTTTTAAGTCAAAATGCAATTCGTCACGTCTCCGTAAAGTGTTCGTGTTTAGAATCTTCGTGTCTTTGTTTAGACACCTCATTTATAAAAATTGGTTGTCTGTGAGAACTGCAGAAGTTATGTATACCACTGAAATAATGTAGGAGACGATATTGCCATATCAAATTGAACGATCAATGGGAGTAAAGTCACGTCTGTTGTCTTATTTTAATACATGAAAAATTCAATAATATATACGAAAGTATTAACGTGTCCATATAACTTCTTTATTTTCGTATCATGCATGGTAATTTGAAACTGGTGGTGCTACAGAATGACACAGATTTTCTCGTACTAGTTAGTTTTCTTATTTCCTTGGTCAGGGCTATCTTTTCGTTACTTCCCCACCCTCCTATAAGCTGCCAACAATCGCCGCCCAAGGTATATTTTTTCACATTTTCTTAAATTTTCTGTCTTCTAAAGGTATAACTGAAATATGATCTTAAGAATATTACAGAAGAGTAATATCTCGTCCGTTACGGTCATTTTCACTTCAAAATTTTGAGCTGTTTTTGAGAAAATCTCGTTTAAGCGTTTCTGTAAAAGCAAAATTTGAGGCTCTTTTTTACAGAAAACGTTTGAGTTTTGGAGAAACTTAATTTGAAATCATTTGAAGCACTTCACTCACAATAATGCATACAAATAGCTGGTAATGAAAAAGTAACGACGTGAGAGATATTTCAAAACAATTACATTTGTGTAATTTTTTAAAGGAATACATTAAAGTGGCATTTATGACATGTTATTTAAGCACATATACTCATAAAGGGAAATATGTATACAAATCGCCGGTAATATAAATATTAACGACGTGAGAGAGTTGCCAACAAATTACAATTGTGTAATGTTTGGAAAACAAAATAATACTGCAAAATGGCGATTATATCATTGACATTTAGCAATATCCCTATCAAAAGTTCAAAGAAAAAATTTAGAGCAGTTCTTGAGAAATTCTTGTTTTTGATTTTACACAAAATTTGCAAAAATTACAATTGCCAATCTTATACAAAATCTTGCAATAACTACTGTAATTTTAAAAAATGTACATGATTTTAGTAGAACTAATTATGGAAAATAAATTTAATTTGAAGGGAAATAGCAGTCTTTAATCTCGTAGTTGTAGGAAGATTTCGAAAAAATTCAAACTTTTGTAATTTCCGAAATTTCAGAGTTAAGGGTCCCACAAACCAGCCCGGAAGATCCGCAGCGGGTGCGGCGCGGAAAGTTCCGCGCTAGACGCGGTAGAGATATTCACGGGACCCTTCCCACCGGAGCGTTTTCACCCGATAAAGAAGAGGCGCTCGCTTCTATTCATGCAAGGGATAGAAATGCTAAGTTAAGGCTCCCACAGACCGGCGCGGTAGACACGCAACGGGTGCGGCGCGAAAAAATCCGAGCTAGACGCGCCCGCGGAATTCGCGGGACAGTTAACACTGGAGCGTTTGGTGACGGTTGGCAAGGTCGCTCGACTCAGAGGGGAGCGAAGACTCCCGAACACGGGCGGACTTCCACGAAACTCGAACTGTAGCGGAAGAAATGCGTCTGCGTTACAAATTTCGCCGCCGATTCAACGCTGCCAATCCGTTGCCACGACGCTCGCCTACCGCGCAGGTCTGAACGTGCTCATAAGACAACACGTGACGCGAAACTTCCGCTGCGACCAATCTGCGTAGGTTACGGAACTTCCGCGACGGTCTGTGGGAGCATTTACTCATAGTACGTTTCCTGAGCACATGCCGTATGGTATATTTTCTTTTTTATACACGATTTTCCATCAAATTGTTAATATCGCTTTAGAAAACGTAGAAAAAGGGATCCATGATTTTTAAATAAATGAAAAAGTGCGAGGAATTTCATACCTTGATGCCACAAAGGATGACAAACGCTTTTAATTTACTAGAATGACCCATGAAATTTTGAATCTGATCGCAGAATACATAAGGAAATCTGACTCTTAACAATCATGAGGCTATCTCACCAGAAGAACAACTTATTGCACTCATATATATTTAATAGAAATCGATTGAAAATTTTCATCAGTAAAATGTACAAAAGTTTAAGAACAAAAAATGTAAAAATTGACTTTTACTGTTATATAAACTGAAATAAATTACTGTACACGATTAGTATTTTTTCTGACAGTTCTGTCATAGATTCACTGTCGAGCTGAAAATTATTCCAGATCTGACGAGTTTGCCTTCGTTTCCGCAGCAAAACTGGAGCGGCGGCGGAAAAAACGGGTCCGACCACGAATGGAAATCTGCAGCGAATAAAACGCTGCCAATCCGCCGCCGCGCCGTTCGCCTGCCGCGCTGGTCAACGTGCTCAGAAGTCAACACGTGACGCTAAATTTCCGCTGGCTTTCGCGTAGGCAGTGGATGTTCCACACCGGTCTGTGGGAACCTTCAACAGTGAAAATCGGATCCATACACCTTTACGATTGTATTTCACACTATTCTTACAAGAAATTTGAAACAATCATCTAAAGTCCCTAAAAATCAAAGTGTTTTTCAAAATTGTAGAGCTTCGAGTGGGGCCATATCGACCGGGGAGTATTCAGTTAGGAGAAAATCCTGTGCATAGTTTACGCGCTGTTCACGGGCGACAGACTGACGGACGGATGGACGGATGGACGGACGGACGGATGGACGGATGGACGGACGGACGGATGGACGGACGGACGGACGGACGGATGGACGGACGGACGGACGGACGGATGGATGGACGGACGGACGGATGGACGGACGGATGGACGGACGGACGGACGGATGGACGGACGGACGGATGGACGGACGGACGGATGGACGGACGGACGGATGGACGGACGGATGGACGGACGGACGGATGGGCGGACGGACGGATGGACGGACGGACGGATGGACGGACGGACGGATGGACGGACGGACGGACGGACGGACGGATGGACGGACGGATGGACGGACGGACATGTTTTTGTCGAAAACCAATTTTTCTGTATTAAGGACCAACAAATCGTGGATTCTGACTAGACAGAGTGTAAGAGAAAGTGACTTACTACATATTGGAACAAGATTTATCCGTTTTTTCTGCATCATGTGCCCACAATACGCGTTTTTTCCGTCCAAAAAACTTCGTTTCGAGTCGCAACATTACATAACTTTCTCTATAATACGTTTACGAGAACTGTCGGTGCAAGTGTGTTAATTTAAACCATTTTATTTGCAATGCACGCTCTTGTCACACAGTACATCCCAGGCCTGTGTAAATAATTTATTTTAATTTGTGCATTTACATATTTTTTTGTATACCATCATTATAAACGACCCTTTTCGATACCCCGAATCGTGGATAATCCAGTATTTTATCGCACGCTACATGACGTCATCACCATTATTAAACGCGACATGATGTCATCACACATTCAGCCAATAGTAGCGAGAGAATCGTCGGGAGGTAGAAGAAGACGGAACAGCCGACCACCGTTTTCTCGCACGGATGTCAACAATGCAATCATGAATTTGATTTCCAGAGGGCGTTGGATGTCAAGCACCCGAGACGTCAGAAGAAAGTTGTTTCGCGAAATTAAGTTTGATTCTCTTGTAAATTTATAATGCTGTTATATAACAAAAAATAGCGTATGCAACTCGTTTATAATGTTGCTTTATTGCATTCGTACAAATTTGAAAACTCGCTCCTAACGTCGCTCGTTCTCAAAACATGTACTCATGCAATAAAGCTTAACATTATCAACTAATTGCATAAACTACTATAACCGTTTATGCTAGTGGCAAGGTGCAATCTGGCTACGCCGCTTCTCAGTATCCGTACCAATCGCGTCACATTTCTAGGAGACCATCACACAACTTATTTATTTGATCATATTACAACTATAACATCTTGTCAAAAATTCTAAATTAAATAATTACTCTTACACACCCTTCTTTATCGCATAGAAGATTGATTTACAATAATTGTAAATTCAAATAGCTAAAAACAGAACTCCGATTGGCTCAGAGCTCTGGCAACCGCCATTTTTTCCGCTCCTACAATCTTTCAAACGGAACGGCGTCTTGTTCTTGGTGAGGACACATCCATGTCTGCCTCCGGCTCGCTCTTTAACATGTACGTGTGTGAATATTCTACTCTCTAATCAGTAGCGAATTCTCCGATACACTGCCTATACCGCCGAGACACCTAATTCGAAGTGAATAAGAAATATTTCATAAATTTGGTAATACTTTGGTAAGTTATTGAGATTTTGAAAGCTTTGAAACAGATGCAAAAAAATAACTGTTTTGCTACCGAAAGCCAGTCAACCTTCCGCATCCGTAAGCGCGATGAAGTGCGGTAGAGTGAGAGTTTCAAACAGTTCTTAATGCTGTCCAGAGAATATACTAGCGCAGGCAAAGGCACCGTATGCCAGTCGCGATAAGCTAGGGATCCTCATGTTTCAAGGGCGGGGAGAGGGGAGGATGCGCGTCTGGACGGTCGGTGGGCACCGCGAAATATTGCGATGAACAAGCCTTCTCTGGTCGTTCGTAAGTAACGCTTCTCTCAAGTTTTTGTAAAATTGGAGTGTGTTAATGATCCAGAAGTTAGTGGTTTGTGTAATTGTCTTATAGAACAATTATTAAGGACGGACTTTCGTAGTATTAGGATTTTAGAAAAGCTCAAAATGACAACGGTAGAGGTAGCTCCCTTAAAGTGCGGTATACTTGAAATAATGTTCAGGATTCGCTACTGTTTCTAATGTGTTATTTATTTACAAACGCTCTGATGGAACTTAGACTAGCTCCCGCTGTTGTACGGAACATATCCGTGTCTGCTGCTCGCACCATAATTTTTATATGTGGGCGTACGAACATTCTACTTTTCAATGTACTGCTCGCACCATGCCATTTAATATGTGCGTGTGTGAACTTTATGCTTTCTATCTTCTAGAGTATCTATCGTTTAGCATGTGCTAATTGAAGACTCTTTTACATCACTTATTAATATTAATGACTGCTCTTAATTAGATGATTCAAAAATTCAGTGTTCTTAGTGATTATCAAGAACAAGCGCCATCCTTACTTGCAAACGAATGTACTATTGTGACCATTGTAACAATTCACTTGATTCTAATTATAATTTGTTTAAACAAGTTTCATAGTCTATCAATCTCCCTCCACGATAGCTCCCAGTAGGATGTCATTATCCAAAGGCGCTCACTTCGCCTTATCACAAAGCAGATGATGGTCATTCGAACGTAAACTTCAATCCTGAGTTTTCAAGGTACGTAGTGCGGCAAGCAAATCTACTGCCTACAATCCACTGCTCCCCTCATCAACTTGTCTACGTACGTATACAAGAAAGTAAAGAAATACTAGTTTGATAAATGTGTACCAAATGTAGATTTCACTCAAATTATGTTCTGAATTCAAAACGTAGGCTTTTGCGTTCGGAATCAATAGAGGTAACATTTCCGCCAGAAACAGGTTGCAGTACGGCGAGCGAAAAGTAACTGTGCCTAGGACGCGGCATCCCCCGGTGGAACAAGAATTTAAGTTATGAATTATTCGGGAGGATACAATTTTGTAACAAGGAGCAGTCTACGATATAATTTATTATGTAAAGTATTTAAGAGCAATGGTAAGTTGTGAACCAAAAAGTACAACCCCAACTATCTTAACGACCACAACACTAGTTCAACGTCCGCTGCTTACGGGGACTTAATTCGTTGTTTAGATGGTTCATGGCTATGGGACTAGGCGCGTATAGGCACATGAAAGAGGTGCTACAACAACACATACTTTCTCGCACATGTCAGTTTAAGAAATGTCGCAGCTAATTATATCACAAACTTCCGCTAATAATTATTTAAAAGTAAAACTACTCAGAACAATTAACTAATAACGACCAACTAAAGAACCAATATTAACTTCAACATACTGAAACAACTAAAAGGAAACTCATATGTCACTAGATTCTATGGAACAGATCAAAAAGAAAGTAACACCTATTGAAAACCTCAAACCACAAGGTATGCCTTTCAGATGATCTTATTGTCGCAAGCCAGGATGGTAGAAATGTTTCTTTTTTGCATCCACAGATTTACTTAAGGTATATTTTGGAACATTCAGTGGATGGTATAAGAAATTACACAAATTAATAAAAAAAATTTCCTTTTTAAATGTTAGGTAAGTCTAAAACGGTTTTTATAAGTGCGTATACCGAGGTAATTGATACTTCATAAAACTCGGTCATATTTATGAATCCGCAGTGCCTCACGTATAGCCGAGTCCATTCACAGAGACTATACAACCATCAGGTCACATGTCATTACGAACCACTCGGACTTGGTTTTATCAACTACAGCAAGCAGCTTTAAACTCACGATCCATCACTAGTCAACTCAAATATGGAGCTCCTGGTAGACACGTGCTGCGCCAAAAGCCTAAAAAAGCAATCCTACAAGAGCGGACTTCCAGGCCAAGCGCGTCGCAGCACGTTAGGCTGTGCAGACTGACTTGTGCCTGCATGGCTGCCAACCCTTGAGTCCGGAGGAGGTCGTCTCTGCACTTGCACGGGCGCCCGGAAGGCTTGGCGGGGCTGTGAGGAGCGCTCCTGGCTGCACGAGGACGGTCACTGGGCCGCCTGGTAGCACACGCGCACACGGAGCCATGACGTGAGGGCGCCTCCCCTTCTCTTTTCATCTCCCTCTTGCTTTCCCGAACATTCTCGTAAACGGAGTTTAGAATGAGTTATGTAATCGTGAAAATAATTATTATAAGAATTTGACTCAAATAAACATTTTCTACAGTCACCTATAACTAAAAGTATTTTTTAAAATAAATAAGTACAGTCTATTTGTTCAATATTATGTCCATCAGTGAGTCCGTGAGTGAGGGGGTGAGTTTGACCAACGGGGGAGGGGCAGAGATGTAAATAAAATAACTTCAATTCACTTCATAGCTAGATATCGTCCCTTTTCTTGCGCAATAGGTGAATGGAATAAATAACTAGCCGGGCAACATCAGTCCCCCAGAGTTAGCTCAGAGCATTAACGTTATCTCTGCAGGGACTCTTATCGGGAGGTCCTAAGATTCGAGTCCCGACGGAGGCGGATTGTCGGCACTAGCAATGTGGCTGGGTCGAATTCAGCCGCTGCCAGGAGGCGAATTCTAGCGGCCGATCTCGTGTGGCCGAAACACCGCCATTTACCAGGAAAAAACATTCGAGTCACTGACGTTACTGATATCCATATCTATTGCTGATTAATTGATTCGGGTTTCCGGGAGTGCCAACAGGGAGTGCCAGTAGTCCCGTAAGTGTGGAGAATGTGTTTTGCTCGGGAGGTAGCGGTGACCTTCCCCAGCTGGATGGAGATATCCGGCGCCGACTTCAGTGTGCTAGAGGGTTTCCTCGACCAGGTATCTCCCACCAGCGGGCATTGCCCCAGCCGGGACGAGCTCTTCGCTCCCGACAGGTCTCCCGGCATGTGCGGTAATGTATTGCATGTAAATGTAATAAGTGAGAGTAAACAAGGGGGAGGATACGGCAAGGAATGGTAAGGAATGATCGCGCGCGGCCTGTGGCCCGTTTGTTAGTGTACTGTTATGGCATTTGCTCGGTATTGATCAGGAGAAATCACGGAAAACTACCGATCAGAGCAGCAGGCCGCTAGAATTCTCCTCCAGTCGGTTGCCGAATTGGACCTTGCTATCTAACAATGCCGAAAACCTTGCCACCGTTGGGATCCTAGGACTGTCGAACCCTAGGACCTCCAGGTCAGAGGCACTGCATTGACATCAGCTGATGCCCTGAGTCACCTCAGTCGGTAGTTCAGATATTAGACGACCAGAAAATACATCATTTTCAAGCTTGCAACAGCACATTACAAAATATATTATAAATATTAAGACATTCGTCAGGAGAGCAACAATTGTAACTGTTTTATTGAATTTATTGTTCGTTTGCCGCTCTTCCTTTCATACAGCATAAAGTTTAGCTAATTTCTCTTAAATATACTTGATGAATTGAATATCTTTTTAAATCTCGTTTTGAGTTATTAGGGTTGACTTCAATTTTAGTAGTATGCTGAGCCTCATTTTTGATATTATTCAAAGATGTGTGAAAATCTATTTCAAATTTAATCTGATGTGTGTAATTCTGCTTTTTAAGCATTTGTTTGAGGTGAAAACATAAAACACTTGTCCATGGGGAGCAAAAAGTACAGACTTTTTCAATTATTGTTTTAAACAAACGTTTGCATTCTGATTTTCAATCCTCAACAATTTAAATAAGAAGTAACATATATATATATATATATATATATATATATATATATATATATATATATATATATATATTATGCACACATTAAATAATTAAAATTAACGAACCCATAATAAAGCAGTAAACAACTGAACGGCCAAAGTAAGTGAGAAAGAGTTTCATTGAACATATTAGTTTCAAACTTAATTCTGTTTCATTAATATTTGAAAGAAAATATGCAGTCTTCGTTTTATCTACTTGTATTTTTGGGGTAGAGCATCTTTTATTGTAGACTTTATTATGCCTGAAATACTGTATCATCAATATCCTCACAAAATAAAGAAAGGAAACTTTCTAAAACTATTTTAGAAAATATGAAGATTTTGATTGAACCTTCTTCAAACATTCTTCAAGATTAAAAAAATCAACAAAACTATTTACAGAAGCTAAATTCGTTTACATAATTACCTTACATTTTTTAAATTATTTAGCATACTTCTTTATATATTTCTAAAGCTGATTCTACTTTCTGATTGTTTATAACCTCCAATGGAAAGGAATTTCATAATGAAATATTTTCGCAGTTAAAGGCATATGCACTCTGATAACTATTTATTTATATAAATCATAATCCAGAGGCAGATACTTTAGTCTTGACTAGTTACAAAGTGATACAGTGAAGAAAAACGCAAAGTGCGTAAGATTCAAAAAGAAACAAAACAAAGGCTCACCTATTGAGACATGTCTCCGGTTGAGTAGCGGAGCGAATTTTCTCATCTCCACCATCCATATTAATAGGATTCGAATTTCTGTTCAAAAAAGAAAGAAATAAGAAGGCAGGTAATCACAAAGGGACGGTGAGATGTGATGAAATGTTACTCACATATCGCGTTGCAACAATGGACAACGCCCCCCATCTGACACGGTTCGCTGCCGGACTGCCACAAGCTGTACATCGGCAACGTAACTGAAAGGTCAGAGAAAAAAAAAACAACTAAAAAATGCAGAAAAAACTTGCAAAAAGTTGTTTTATGCAAAGGAGATTTTGTAAATCGTGTTTCAAAGGGCAATGAATGAATATTATTTCCAGGAGTATTCGCTAACTGAGCAGATGTTTTAAGATGATAAATAAAAATAAATAAACAGAATATTTTTCATGGTTATGTTTCAAAGCAAAAGAGGGATAAAATTTACCAAAATTTCATTTTTTATTAAAAATATTAATACAAAATAAGTTTAAAAATTGAATGTAGAAGATTCAGATAATTTAAATTGTTCAAAGTATTAACAATCAATAAAGTGGTTAGATGTAATAATAATAATAATAATAATAATAATAATAATAATGAGATAATAATAATAATAATAATAATAATAATAATAATAATAATAATAATAATAATAATAATAATAATAATAATAATAATATTCAGGAGAAGAATTTAATCATCGTAAATTGTAATTTATTGTATTCTAGTGAAGCGAATCTCTCTTAAATGCTGTCTGTGGTAAATGAATTCAGCAACGGTTTCTGCATGAAATTTAGGCTTGACATATGTGCCAAAGTCACCTTGAGGAGAGGCAAAGTGGTAACGGAAAAGAGAATTCAAGTTTATCTGCACACTGTGATTGCAGATCTTCAGTCAGACCAAAACTACGAATATCTAAGCATTGAAGAATGTGGGAACATCTCGCACGGCATAATGAACAAAAGAATTCGCAAGCAGTATTACAGGAGCATGGCGAATAGAAGAGATGCGCGCTATGACAAGAGAGTAAGACAACCCACTGTCCTTTCTGAGAGAGAGAAATGACATTTCCCCAATAGGTAGTTTGGCTGTGCGTGTAGTCGTGTGTGGCTACGGACAATCGTACTGGTGGACTCGACTGAGCAAGAAATTCAAACCATGGGCCAAAGAACTAGAAAATAACTTACAATACATCACGTTGACCACTCTCGATCTGATGACTTTCTGAATCACGCGAAGTAGGGAAAGAACGCAATTTGAAGCCTCTTGGTACCCTGCAGTAAGAATGGGAAAGTATGTGGTCAGGTAGATGTGCATCAAAATGCCCTACATACGAAACAAGTCATTACATTTGATGGAAGGAACGGGAATAGAGACATTGTAAGTGCATCAAGAGGCAAAGCAAAGAAAACGAAGCCAGAAACACAGAATATCAAAGATAATGAATTATTGATACTGTTTCACATGAAATGTGAAGCAAAACATGTTAATGAAATCGTGGAAATATAAACCTCTCTATGGACAATATCGCAAAAGAATGAAGATATGGACCAAGGAAGACCAATAATGCATAATGGCTTAACGGGGTAAGAATGAAACCAGAATCGGGAAGCAGCTGTAATAGTTGCCCACGCACATGCATTGAGATACGATGACGCATTGCAATTATAAGCGGGATTAAGCGGGTCTCAATAGATACATGCCGTATTTGCCAGGAAGAAATAGAAGGTATTGAACACATTGTCTCAATTAGGTAGTCCATTCATAGTAAAGTGCGAAAACCTGACGACTGGGTCAGAACTCAATTTCCACTGGTCAGTGGTCATCGCTCTCAAAGTTTGAAACGTATGTTCCTGGTAGTATCTCCAAAATCTGGACTGTGAACAATTTTCTAAGACTAAGAAATCTAAACTTGTCGTAAGATAGCAACAAATAAACAGCGTATTTGGGATTTGAGAAAAACTACGTGTCTACTTGTAGATTCATAATTAAATTAATTTTAAAAAATATATTCACGTTAAGATCATATCATTGTTTCAATTAGTACTCACTAACATATAGAAAAACCTGTAATTTAAAATTAGCAATGCCACACCGAGTAGTATCTCGCATTAGTATTGGTTATTTCATATTATTGTACAGCAGTTTCTGACCATATTAACACATATCGGCGATCAATCGTAGAACTCACAGATTGCAAATCGTTGCAAACGAAATGCGTAAACGAAGTCTTTAAAACCTAATACATCAACACAAATTCGACAATTCATACAGCCAGAAATTACATAAAGCAATAATTATTAATTCTGAGAACTTGAACTACGGTGTTGCCATTTTCCTATTTTTATCTGATAACTCTTGAAAGACTCACAGAAGAGGGCAGAAGAAGCTCAATAATTCGAACATGCAATTTCGAAGATCTGAAAATAAACAACAAAAAAACTACTTATTTTCAAAGTGTAGATGTAGTGTAGATGACTTTATTTGAAGACTGAAGAACCATTTTCAATATGTAAAAGGTTTTTATCATCAATATTTTAGTGTGCAATGTTAATTTTATGGAATTTTTGAAAGTATATGCCAAAAATAGGTCCTGCATCGTTTTTAAAAAGATACTTTGCTTAATTCTTGGAAAAAATTAAAGAAAGGTTTTGGAGACGTTCTTGAGAAAAGTTTTGTAAAAATTGTCTTTTCATCAAGCAAAAATTAGGCCAAAACTACAAGTTTTTCCCCAATTCGTACATGACCTTATTTAAAGGACCAATTTTTTCAACAGATTTTATTAAAAAATTCTATTATCAATATTGTAGTTTTTCAATGCTAATTGTTTGCAATTGTCGAAAACCTAGAGCTTTTGCTAAAAATGGGACCCCTCCATCTTCGTAATCTGAATCCCAGGAAAAATTTAAAAAAGAATTTAGAGCTGTTTTGAGAAAATAAGTGATTGAAAAATGTCTTTATTTCACGAAAAATTAAGGTTAAATTACTCATATTTTCTATGATCTTATTTAAAGACCTTCATTTCATATTTCATTAAAATAACAAATTTCGATGTTGCAGTTGTAGAAATACGCAGAAAATATTTGAAGTATTTCAATTTTCGAAAATTCAGAGTTTAGAGCCGATTCAAATTCAGAGCCGATTTTTAAGCGTTTCTCACTCTATCCGAAAAGATAAAAAATTGGAGCTTTTTTTAATTTAGAAAATTGTTAAATAAAGTGCCTTTAAAAATCAAAATGTTCATTTCAAATTAACAGCACCTGAGCTGGGTCAGATCGATGGTGGTCGACCTATTTTAGAGAAAATTATCTGAACGATTCAGGTTCAAGCGTTTCATACTGACGGACGGACAGACAGAAATTTTGCCGTCAACCAACTTTTAGGTAACAAGGACCCGTCAAAACATGATTCTTGATTGCACAATTTTCTATATGCTACATTAAATAGCATACACTTCCCACTTAAAGTTGTGGTAACTAGATATATTCTAGGCATTGTCGGATCCCCTGGGTTCCCTATACATCCCCATGGGACCAAGAAGTTCATTTTCTGCATTTACTGCCAGCAATGCTAAATTGCTCCATCATAATTTACAAATTGTGTGTAGATCTTAATATAGCAGCTGAGATCAATTAACGAGATAGTCAGTAAATCGCCTTGAGGGCACTGAAATGCTCCCCAACGTCTTGAGGGCACTGACTGTTGATCGCGGCATAGCCCCAGAGGTTCCAACCACCACAGGCAGGATTCTGGCGTTGGGCGCTCCATGAAGTTGGGCTGCCAGGGGATTGACTGGTTGGTACTTTACCTCTTTTCCTCCTCTGCTTTTAGAAGGTTAGACCCATCCTCGTGGCGGACAGTCACATCGACCACGTGGACCCCCTCCCGGCTTTTTATTACCAGGTCAGGTTTGAGTCTCTCTTCGGCAACGGAGAAAGTGGCTTCCGTGGACACCGCAGTGTCTGATTTCCGGAGCATCTTCCCCTCTATAAAGTTCTTTATCTCGTCATGACGCTTTATTATAGCTGGTTTTGTAAAAATACACAGACCGAGGATGTGATTCATAGTTTCTACTGCTGTATTGCACTTCCTGCAGTATACATCCTCTCTGGACCTTCCTCTACTAACAGTAGTTTTATTGGCAGCAGTATTTGATCTCAATTCGGGTGCAGTGATAAAAACACCAGGTTTCAGAAGATTATAGTCTTTCGAAAAGGTATTTCCAATCGGATCGTTTAAATGCGCCTTAACCGCTCTCCCTTGGGATCCCAGCTTCTCCCAGGCGGCTACATCGTCATCAGTGCATTTCTTCTTATAAGCTCTTAATTCTTGTTTGGTATAGGGCCAGTTGAGTCTCAATGCTTTGGTGGTTTTAAATGTCCGTTGGTAGAAACTCGTACAGGAGCTTAGCCATCTGCAAATGGGATCTGCAGATTTTTCTAGTCGTAACCCTAGGTTCAGCGCTACCCTAGGAATGTGTTGGGCGAGCCGCAGCAATCCCAGTCCTCCATCTCTCTTGGCAGAGTAAAATAAGCCAACTGCAGTACTCATATGCAGGTGTAGGAACTGTTTTGACTACCACTCTGATTTGACAGTCCGCTTCCCTGAGCATCGACATAGATGGCATCGATAAAACTAATTGGTACAGTTAATGTGGCATTATGTAGGTGGGAAGTAATGCCAATTTCTGAGTGGGCTTTAAATGCGCCTTCTGTAGCCTCGTCACCGCTTCCACCAAATTCTATATGGATGCTTTACATGGGAAGCCGTTCCAGATAGAGTAGTTCACTCCCAAGTATGTTAGGATATGATCATCACTGACCAGAGGAATTCTCTCCCCCAACCTTTCCAGACAAGGGTCTTCAATGAACCAGGATCGTTAAAAGGTTGTAATTTGGAATGATGAACACTTCGCGACGGACAATGTCATTCCGAGGGCCCCAAGATATTCCACCACAATATCAACCAATTCTTGAGCTCCTGGGGCATCTTTTGCTAACAGTACCAGATCGTCAGCAAATGCTAATACGGATACTCCAATAGCGGGACCAGGGGTCCACCTGTTTTACTCCTCTACGAATTGGCACCTCAATGCCTTTCTAGGGATGCTGAATGACTGTGGAAACGTCAGCGTAAGAGTCCATTACCAAATTGGTAAAGGCGTCGGGAATCCCTTTCCTGGACAGAGCCCACAGAATTGCCGCGTGAGGAACAGTCCAATGCTTTAGATAAGTCTAGCACAGCGCTGACACCACCCTCTACTTTTTTCATGTCACTGACTGCTTCATGAAGAATTTGAACGTTGGCGAAACAGCCAGGTTCTGGAATAAACCCCTTTTGGCGTGGATTGAACTTCACCACGGATCGAATGCGTTTGTTCATAATGCCCCAAAATATCCTACACAGCAGGGAACTAATTGTGATGGGGCGATAGTGACAAACTCATTATCCTTACCCTCTTTTGGTATAAGGATGGTGCGATTTGCTTTCCACCCAGAAGGCACAAAACCAGTGTATAAAATTTGGGTGTACAATAGGGACAATATGTCAACTTTTGCTCTTGAAGATATATTGCTAACTTTTATCTTTTCTGGTCCTGAAGCTGTGGCATTTTTCATCCCAGCCAGACGACTTTTAATTTCGGCAACTTGCACCGCGAATAGAATTGTATCTGGGTCCATTTCAGGTGTCGAAAATTTGTCATCCTATCTTAATTCGGAAAGCCGAATTGGGAGCGTATTACCCCAAATAGATTTGTACAAGTCATTAACATCATCCCTGTTAAGGGGCTGTTGGTCGACACTAGTACAGTCAATGCCCGTTCTCATGCACTTTGCCAAAACGCTGTATCATTCTTGAAACGATCCTGCGCCCTAGTATAAGAGTAGCTCTTCCGAGCGCGTTTGCCTCCATGCCTACGGGGCTTTTTAGACCTGGTGGTGGTGGTGGTGGTGGTGGGTACAGAGGAGCCGCCCAAAATATCTACCAACCTGGGATAGGTCTCGTTCAATTGGTTCTGAGAGTGAATATTTCTTTTGAGTTCATTTCCCACCTCAACGAGTTCTTGATCTACATTAGTTTGAGAAATACCCCAGGTTCCTATCCAAGTTGAAATGTTTTCCTTCCAGTTAGGTGTGGCATCTAGTGTTGCCCTGTTAAGAATAGTTTCAGTAGTTGCGTCTCCGGGCGTCATAGCAGCCGGGGACTCAATACAAGTTTGGTCCCATCCTAACCGACCAGCGGTGTCGGAACGGGCCGTGTCAATAACAGATAAAACAGAATCAAAGAGGACGGGTAAACCCGAAAGCTCCTGATTCATCTCTGAAACTGTAGCGGCCTCCTCGTAAGGGAATCGCCCCCTATCTGCTTCTGGGGAGGCAATGCGTACCTTTGCAATTTCTTCCGGGTCTGTGGGCCGACTTTTTGGAAGGGAATCGACACGAGGCTGTTTCCTTATCTCTACTTGTAAAGACGTTTCGGCCCCCTTTGGAAGAGGGTCAGAACAGGGGATCACCGACTTCCTTCTTGGTTTGAGGTTAGGCCTTCGATACAGGGGAGAAGAAGAAATAAGAATAGGAATTTGGTTCACTGGAGTTTTCGGAGGGCTAATAACCCTGGGAGGTGATGTGATAATAGCAGCATTAGTAGAAGGTCTCACTAAATCATCGGACCTCCGACCACCAGATGGGGACAGTGATGATTCTGTAGTCACAGTAGCTACAGCTCCAATGGCTGGTAAATATCTTCGATATGAAGTCTCTCTCCTTTTCTCACCCACCTGTCGGGCGGTCTTACCTAGCAGAGCAGCCAAATTCTCGTTCGACACCTCTGGTTGCTCTTTCTCCAATGCAACCATTTTCATAATATCATCAGAAGAGAAGACTTTACATGCTCTAGGCACAGCAGTCCTACCACTACGTTGTGCCTTGGCACCTCGAGCTTTATTAGCTGTGTCTGGATGACCATGGCGCAAATGTGAGAGCCCTGATTTAGTTGCAAAGTTGGCGGAGCATAACTCACATATAAAATCTCCTTTAGTTGATTTCGGACCCGGACATTTAGGAAAATGACTCAAAGCGGAGAGCTTACCTTTGTAATTCTTGCTGCATTTGGAGCATTATAGGAAGTAATTTACTACATGTAGAACCACAATTTATACACTTTTTCGGTATCTGAGATCCACAATCAGGGTTTTTCTGACGAAAAACTCGCTGTTTTTTGCCGCAACATTACAATACTTTCTCTATACTACGTATGTAGTAGTATTCAAGAAATTAAATATTAAATACCTTATCTTATTATATTTCCTTTATTGAAACTTCTTGTAATTTTTAAGTACCTGAAGTTAGAGTGACGCCTGAAGAGGCGTGGAGTGTTGACACACGAAACGTGTAACCTTCACATAGAAAAACATAAACCTTTTTAAATAATGGTTTATTTTTTTCTATCGCTATTGTCTTTAATGGAAGAAAAATAATAATAATAATAATAATAATAATAATAATAATAATAATAATAATAATAATAATAATAATAATAATAATAATAATAAATTGCGTAACCGTGCTAGAACTCTCGCATTTTTCGGTACCCACCCTAACTTTTGCTTAGGGTATAGTGAAACTGAAACTTGGGAACATGCGATCCGTTTCCATTGTAGTTCCTTCCACAATTAAGTGCACATCACTTGTAGACAAACGTTAAGCAAAACGTTAAATGAATGGTTGCAGTACATGCATGTGAAACAAATTTCATCTGTTGCTGCGAAAGCGAATCTTAAATGAATAATTATGTAAATACACTTCGTCAGTCTGCGCAAACCCACGGTGTACACAAAAAGCTTAAATAGCATTAGATAGATGAATCTAAAACTTCTGAGCGTGACGTCACAAAGATGGCAACCAGCACCAAGGGGTAAAAAAGAGTTTCCTTGTATATATGAAACTGGTGGCCAATGGCCTCAAAAGTCATGTTTTTAAGGCCCCAGAACGCTTAGTTTTGGAGTTACTTAATGACATATTTGATTGAGTATTGCGGGTTGCGTTTGACATGAATATGTAGATGCGTTTTTTAAACAAATTCATCTTTTTAAAGTCAAAGTGCAATTCTTCACGTCTACGTGAAATTATTTTTTAAACACCTCATTTATAAAGATTGGTTGCGTGTGAGAGCCGCAAAAGGTATGTATACTACTGAAATAATATAGGAGACGATAATGCGTGAGAATATCCCTATCGAAGACCATTAAACACAACCCTAGAGCTTCAGTTGAATGTGTGACCCTCCCATCACACCTCGGCGGAAGAGGAGTTGCTGAGATCAACATGATTTGCAAGTGAGTGCTTCATAAAATTCGTCCATGTCAAATCTAGTTGCCAAACTACACGCAGCAACTTGCGTAGTGGGCGAATGGACGCCTAAAATTACGCCAGTCAGATGTAAGTCTTACGGTACTCAGTATACAATAATCCCATATATAGAAGACATTAAAATATCAGCCTAACCCACGTCGACACAGAAGCGTCGAACTTCTGGTTGATCACAGAGCAGATCTTCCCTGAAACTGGGAGATTCGTGGACGCCATACAAGATCAAGTAATTCCAACATGCAATTGTAGAAAATGTATACTTCAAGATCCAAGTGTGAATAATGACCATTGGAGGTGTAGTTGTGAACAATCTGAATCAATATAGCACATTATATCAGGCTGCATAGGTCTAGCTGGATGAAAGTACAGGAATAAGCATGTTGCGGTAGCGAAAATCATCCACCGAGGATTGGACCAGAAGTACCAGTTAATATTTGCTGCCCGAGTGCCGCACTATATGTATATAACGTAGAGAGTGTTTTGGAAAGCCGTTCCTCTCAATTGTGCTGGGATAGAACGATATTCACAGTTATAACAGTCAGCACCAATTGACCTAATATTTTTTCATTCATAAAGAAAACAAGCAAGTTGATGTTATTGATGTATCAAAACTTCAAATCTTCAAGTTTGAAGACCGATTATGTGGTCTTCTCAGAATGTCTCGAACAAAAATGGCATGCAGACTAAGTGAGAATCATTCGTGTTCTTATTTCGAGTATTGGATCCATCATGAAGAACTTGCATCAAATTCTCAAGAAATGAGATCTTCCTGAAAACCTGTGAAAGCTGGTACAAAAGACTATCAACAACTAACATTTAGAATCGCTAGGAAATGACGTCAAAAAACGTAATTCTATTTCAAACATATCCATTATGTGTGCTTATATAATCCATACAATTCATGTATGCACTTGCATATAGAAATGTATGTACGAGTATTGGCATTTTGGGTCGATTGTCCGACTTTGTCGGCCAGCTAACGGTGTCCCCCATGCCTGGGTCTAGTTTAATTACCATGCGGCGGTAAGCAAGACTTTGACGAACGTGATGTATTCCCTTTGTCGCTTCTAGAAAACTCTGCCTGCCTAAGATTTTCTTCGTAACAGAGCTACAGAAACCGAGACGATTTTAAAGGAAAGCTACAACTCAATTTTTAGCCCTCATCGAAAATCGAACCCGGGATTGCATCACTGAAAGCAGTACGCTTTCTATGAGCCACCGTAGGGGTGGTGCAACAAAGTAATAATTAAATAGTTGTCAAGAGAAGAGGAGAATGAGTGGATGTACTGTAACTTTTCCTCGTTTGTCTCTACATTAGGTGAACACGATACATACAGTAGATACGACCAAAATTAAATTTCATTTTTCAATTAAGGAGAAACAATGAAGCGTTCCAGCCGGTAGATATGTTGCTGTTTAAATGTGAATGCAGCTAATAATTTTCATTCCAATACGCACTCATTTTACATTATCTTATCTGGGAAAGAATGAAGGATCATCAGTAATGCAGCATTCATTTAACCTCATTTTATCCCGAGTATTTCATCAATCTATAATCTTTAATAAAAATTTTAGGTAAGATAAAATAGATATGTTGTAAATTTATTAACGTGTCTCTTCTCAATTTAGGGGTATGAAAAGTCATTCATCATTCAACTTCCAATTTTGAAGAAACACTTAATAATCAACTACGGTAAGAGCTGGAGTAAGTGAAATAAGCATTTTTGTAGATAACTTACCATTCATAACAAGACATATAGTGTTTCAATTGACAAATTAATTAGAGGGTATACAAAAAGCTGCTGTCAGCGTGAAACAAGGAGTAAAAGAGCATTCTACGAGAAAATATAGATGCTCTAAACTGCATGAGAAATTTCTCATAAATATAAGATAAACATGACATTAATGGTTTATAAGAACACAAAACATAAATCTGACAGACTTACAACTGTACCTGAATGATAGTCAAAAATGAAAGTAAGTGAAGCTACAGAATGGAATAAGCTTTCTCTTAACAATTATTTTCCCTTTCTCTTTCGTCTGAGCGAGTTTTCGATTTTGCCATACACGCTTCCCAGTTACTACTGGCGCCGAAAACATATTTTCTCACATTTTCTCAATTGATCGGTCTCTAATGGTAGGATTGATTTACGACTTTAAGAATATTGCAGAAGAGTAAAACCCGGTCCTAAATGAAAAGTTTAATTGAAAACGGTGGAGCCGTGTTAGAAAAAATGTCCTATAAGCGTTTCTGAAGAAGCGCAATTATGAGCAAAAAACATTGTGTGTTCGAGAAAGTTTATAAGAAATCATTTGAAGCACTTGGGCTCAAGAATGCAATGACCTAAAAGAAACGCCCGCAGTGTGAATATTAAAGACGTCAGAGATATTTCAAAAAAATACTTTTGAGTCATTTTAGAAAAAATCAAAAGAATACATCGTGATTTTCTTGATGTTATTCAGTACATTTAGCATTATCCCTAGAAATTTCCAAAGAAAAAAGGTGGGACAGTATCTGTTTTTAATATTGCTCGTATTTCACTAAAAAATTGCGCGAAAACTAGTTATAATAAAAAAATGAACATGACATTAATTACATGTAAAGTACCCCCATAATTACAGGAATTCTTTTCAAAATCGTGAGGCATAGAATCGTGCTAGATTGATAAGGGAATAATAATTTTGGATAAACTCGAACGAAATGTTTAGAAGGTACTGTATTTCACACACGATAGGCAATCGGACGGACGTTTTCAATTAAGAAAAAAAAACATTTTTTCGGTATCAGGGGAATTTCAAATGTTTAAACTGAAAAAGTTGATTTTTATTTTTTTCAGGAGCTACCGTGCACATTCTATAAAAATCTGGGGGGAAAATATGTTATCAGGGGTCCCAAAACGTGTATTTCCGTTGAAATCTCGAAATCGATTTTCCGCAGCATTACATAACTTTCTCTATACTACGTATATTATCCCCGTATATACGTATGTATACGAGAAAGTAACTAGAGGTGCTTCAGAATGGCACACACGTTTTCGTAGTAAAGTTTTCTAACTTCCTTGGTGTGGACTGGTACTCTACAGTCTTGTCCCTCCTTCTTGCCTGCTTCCTTCTATTGCGGCCCAAAGAAGTTTTTTTTTAATTTTCCCAACTTTTCGGTTTCCAAATAGTAGAACCTAAATTATATTTTAATTATATTACAGAAGGCAATAACGTCGTCCTAAATAGCTATTTTCATTGAAAACTTTTAAGCCGTTTTTTAAGAAAATGGCGATTAAGCTTTACTGTAAATGCGAAATTTAAGCTCTTTTTCACGGGAATCTATGGAGTTTTCGAAAAATCTCATTTCAATTAATTTGAAGTAGTTTTACTAACAAATACAATAATGTATACAAATCGATGGAAATGTGCATATTAATGCCGTGAAAGATATTTTTAAAAAATTACATTTGTGTAATTTTTGAAAAAACAAAAGAATACAGCAAAATGTACTTTACGTCATATTAAACAGTGCACTCAGCACTATCCATTTTAAAAATTTGGAGCCATTTTTGAGAAAATGGCGTTTGAGCGTGACTGAAAATGCGGAATTTAGAGCTCATTTTTACAGAAAATTGCTGAGTTTTCGAGAAACTTTATTTGACATTATTTAAAGCACATGTACTCATAAATATAGTAAACTGAAGAAATTGCATCTAATGTGAATATTTACGGCGTGACACAGAAGTCAAAGAAATTACTTTTTTGTAATTTTTGAAAGAACAAAAGAATAGAGCTATAATGTGTCAATGTCATCCGATAGGGTGCATTTGGTACTATCACTACCACAAATTTAAAGAAAAAATTTGAGGCCGTTTATGAGACAATCTTGGTTTTGTTATTTTATATCATTGCAAATATTGCATGCACTATTGCACAAAAACTACTAAAATTTTCAAAAAAGTCTTCATGACCTTTATGAGAGGTATATTTACGAACAACAATTTCATTTGTAGGAAAAATCTCTGTCTTCAATTTTGTAATTGTAGGAAGACGCCGGAAAAATTCAAACTTGTGAAATTTTCGAAAATTCAGAGTTAACCGTGGCAATCGGAACTATGCCAATTTTATAAGTGTATTTTGCTCTTATTTTACAAGAAATTCAAAGAAAAAAATTTGGAGCCTTTTTGATTGATTGATTGATTTTTCGTGTTTCCGGGCGCGTCAACTGCTCTGGTCATTAGTCCTGTTAGTGTAGTGCATGTTTTTTCTCGGGAGATGGGGGTGATCTTCCCCCGCTGGATGGCGAGATCCGGCACCGACCTACCGTCGGCTAGTGGGGTTCCCCCTAACCAGGACTCTCCCACCAGCGGGGCACCGGCCCAGCCGGGACAAGCTCTAAGCTCCCGGCCGGTCTCCCGGGATATGTGATAGTGTAGTGCATGTTAGTGTAAGTGTGTGTGTGTGTGTGTGTGTGTGTGTAACGGGAGAGGATAGGACAAGGAATGGGAAGGACAGATCGCGCGTGGTCCGTGGCCCGTTTGATAGGGTACTGCTCCGGCATTCGCCTGGTGTTGATCGGAGAAACCACGGAAAACTGCCGATCAGAGCAGCCGGTCGCTAGAATTCTCCTCCAGACAGCGACTGAATTCGACCTAGCTGAAAAGCTAGTGTCGAAAGTCCTGCCGCCGTCAGGACTCGAACCTAGGACCTCCCGGTCAGAGGCGCTGCAGTGGCATCAGTTGATGCACTGAGCTACCGCTCCCGGTTGGAGCCTTTTCGAGAAAGTTTTGAAAATGTCCGCGGGCTCATGTAAAGTACCCCCAAATTTTAAAGAATGTGTTTCAAATTTCAAAGCTTCAACTAGAGCCAGATGGACATGGGTTTCTTCAATTGGGAAAAGATCGTACGTGTGGTTTGGGTGCTAGGTTTGTTTACATACGACTGACGGATGGACGAACAGACAGGCAGGAGGACAAACAGACGGAGAGACGGACAGACGGACGGACGTTTTGAAAAAAAAAAAACACTTTTTCGGTGTCCCCAAAACGTGTATTTCCATTGAAATCTCGAAATCAATTTTCCGCAGAATTACATAACTTTCTCTATGCTACTTGTATTTCTCCCGTATATACGTATGTATACGAGAAAGTAAAAACATAGCAAGAGCAAAATTCTTTGTACCTTCTTAGTTCTTACTAGGCACCGTAATGAAAAATATTTAAGAGATTTCCTTCCTTATTTGAGACTTTAACCATTTCATTTAAAGAAAGGTTTGTCAGGAGGCTAATATTCATCTTCCCAAATGAATGGATATTAAAAGCATTTGAAGTTTCCTGAAATCTTTTAGGAAATTATTTATTTGAATTACAAATAACTTCGAAAGAATAGGAGTGGGAAATACTGTGACAAATCTCTTTAGTTCTCAGCTCATGAAGGAAAATGAGTGAAACAGCCAAGAGAAATATTTCTCGACAAGAAATAATTTTGATTGAATGTTTTCAGGAGTTCATGAAGATCAGGGACAAAAGATTTATCTCACTGAATATTTGGAATGTGGAAATTAATGTGCCGTCAGATCTTCAAGGAAAGCTTGACAGAAATTGAAATAAGGTATGTAAAATATTTCGAACATATGAGTAACTTTGTGTATTTTTTGCAATTCTTCGGAATTGCAATTTCGAAATTTCCGCGTTTCTTTCGCTGAAGAAATTTATGAGATACAAGGTCACAATACAATGGGAAATCCGCGGCATGGCTGTTTGAATTTCTCAGTTACTTCCCAATTTGGACGATAATGTTTTTCGCTGTTTGGAATACGCTTCTGGATTGATGAATACGCGCATATGCGCTTACAAGCTTCAAAATAATTAGCTTTCTTACCTCATCCACTAATATTGGTAACTTGTTTTACAAGAGATACCTGAGATTTATTAAAAAGGACAAATTACGAATTATAACCGTTACAAAGCGGTAAAATTTGTGCTGATGTAGAACACTAGTTATTTTTATCGCGCGTTGTATTATTCAATTGCGTTTATTAAAATTGAGGTGTGTTTAAAGTACCAATTCTAAGTGATTTTTTGCTCACTAAAGGATAGCTTTCCTCGTAGCTGTACCTCCAAGGTTTTGTAGGCGCAAAGACCTAAAATTTTAAATTAGTTTTCTGAACAAGTCTATGTTGCTATTCGGGGAGGCTCCGACCCAAGGCCGCAGATCAAAGAGCCCTTCTTTAAGCACTTAGGTCTATTAATTATGGTTATATATAGTACATAATAAACCTAATGAGGTCTTCTTTCCTTCCGTGTTTCAATACAGTTCTATCTCCAGTTCTATCTGCAGTTCTATCTCCATTAATTGACACATCAAAGAACTAACCGCGATTTTCAAACATGCAACCGTTCACTCACAGCAAATTCCTACTGTTTTTCTTATCTGTCAATATATAACACGAAGAGGATTTCCCCGGATATCATGCTCAGTCCCTATATTATTTTAAAATTTATTTTACGTCAAAAAACAGTTGAAACTGCGTATGACGTGCTATGGGGCGAAGTGAATTCTGTGCACGTTTTCAAAATTCTGTGATCTCTACACTAAGTTATATACTACATAAATTTTGAAAATTAAAAAGAAGCTCTCATGTAATAAAATCTATTTTCAAGGATAAATAAGCAATAAATTTTGGGCTCTTATACATGATGTCCTTCGTCAAGGAATAATACTTCCTGCCGCAACAACATGGAAAGGATAATTTGAATAACTATATTTCCCAATGAATTCTAGAAGACGTGCACAGATAATGAAGTTATATTTATGTCCAGAAGCAAAACAAGGGGCCATCTCAGCATTTGCTCAATGGATCAGGGAAACTGGACGAAAAACCTCATCGAGATGGGGGTTATTGACCCGGAGGCTGTAATACAATACTTGTTACAGGTTGTTTATACACATTTATATAGTCCAAATGGTAAATAATTCATTATGTATCATAGTTAAAATTAATGTTACTTTTCTTGTGATGCTCAGTATAGTCTCTAATTGTATAGAAACAGTTATGCAGGAGAAACGATTTCATTTTGGATTTAAACTTTTCCATTGAATTTAATCGTTTAATGTCATCTGGCAAAGTGTTGTAAAATAATGTACATGTATTGTATGTGAATTTTTTGTAATGAGCTGTTGATACTGTCACTTGATGAATATGATTTCTACGCCGAGTGTTATAGTAATAGACTTCGGCATTTTCTGAAAATATATTCCCGCCCTTAAGGAAGTCATTTTTGACAATAAACACTGATTCGTAAATCAACAGACAAGGTAATGGTAAAATTCCTAGATTAATGAAGAGAGGCTTATAAAAATCAATATATTCTTTAAACAGGTTTATTCAGTGTAATCAAAGTGCAACAAAGGTTAAATTCCAGAGGTAAAAATGTCAGAGATATGGTCATTCACAAGCAAACTGTGGCTATCATCCCAGGTGCGTAAAATGCATGGGAAACCATCATTATTTGGAATGCAAAACGTCTAAAGACGCCGCACCACAGTGTGCTAACAGTCTAATTATAGAGGTAGTAGCTATTATAAAAAATATATTCAGTCATTTATTAAAACTTCCCAAAAAGCAAATGACAGTAAATCGAACAACCAAGATACTTCACAATCCACAGATTCTTCAAACCCACCACCACAATCCAGTTAACATTTCCCACCCTTCCTTGCACGGCAGCCAAGTTCAAACAGCCAAACAATATTTACTGTCCAACCTACGAACTGGTCAAATATTATACCAACAATAGTTTCCCAAGTTGTATATGCAATCGTCCCACAAATCCAATCCCATAGAGAAAATAGTGATATCAGTATTAAATAATGGCAACTATTCTAGAGGTAAATAAGATATTAAACTGGAATGCCAACGGTCTAATAAGACAGGAAAATAGTTTCCGATATTTCCTGAAACATCACGGTATTAATATTGCCTGTATTACGGAAACCCATTTAATTCAGGGTGAAAGATTCAATATTCCGGGTTTCATCACGTATCGTAAAGACAGAGAAACGTCACATATAGCGTCAGGCGGTGTAGCTATATTTATATCGAAGAACGTTAAACACGCGCAAGTTCCGACACATACGTGAAGAAACCTGGAATCGGAGAGCGAATGGAAAGTAATGACAAAACTTTAACTATTATAGCAGGATATAAACCTCCTAACAGAACCTTTCCGCAAAACTCATACAGACGTATATTCAGTGATAACAATCCGACACTATTACTAAGTGACATCTATAGTAAAAATATAACGTGGGGTTGCAACTCGGCATCGTGGCAAGGACAGAAGCTATCAGATTTTGCAACTGCGTATAATATCAAAATAGTAGCTCAAATGAACCAACAAGATATGCGTCCAATACAAAAATCATTCCAGATGACTTAGATATTGCACTCACCGAAAATGTTAATTTTCCCATTCATCAAAAAGTTTTACCGGAACTGGACTCTGACCACTTCCCGATACTAATATCCTTATCGGCACAAATCAATAGAATCCAGCTCGATCAGGTAGTAAGAGGAATCGTAAATTGGAACAAGTATACTAATCTAATGTTATATTTTACTTATATCCAAACAGGACATGTAATAATGTAATACCTCGTCTAAACCGCATCCCGTCCAGATTCCCCAAAGATAAATTCCGCCCTCCGTAACTCCTACGCTTTTTCCATATCATAAGCGCCCTTATCTCACCCATTCCACAAACCACCGCAATAACTCCCAAGCACCCCAACCTGATTTCTTGTAGAGGAACCCAGTGGGGGTCATCCTTCCTCTTATTTTTGTCTGTATTGTAACCGTCACTTACCTACCTCCTGATTGGTAGTACGCCGAATTACTAAAGTAAATCTTTCATTTACTTATTTCGTGACGTGTGGTTACACCGTCACGCAAACCTGGGAATACCTCAATTGATGGATAAAATTCCCTATCGGTGGTGGGTTCGTCTTTGCTAAACTAATGATCAAATAACAAGCAAACACAATTTTGTAGTTTTAAATAACAGATAACATGTATTCTAACGAATGAAATTCTCTGTACAATGGACTTCACATATCCTCCTATGTTCTCACTTTTTTGTTAAACTATGGTAGCTAGTTCCCTACCTAAACTGCAGTTTTCACTAAAGCGATAATAACTTTGATCCCCGTTTACAAGAAACAAGCAACAAATACATATGTACCCTTCACAAAAATATCACTTATGAGACACACAAATCACAGTTCAAATACTCATCCTGCAAAAAAAAAAATACATACAAACAATACTCAAAATTCTCTAATACCTTTTAAATCATTAATAATGTTACACTTAATATTCACATTTGACATTCGGCTTCTACGTAGCCTTTCAGTACGAAATTTTGTTTTATAACGTCTTTTGACTGTCCATGAAGTAATACTTTAAAAGAAATAATTGAACGGCTTTCACTCCTGTTCAAAATTTCACACAGGCAATTTCTCTTAAATGGTTTGAAACAGCATTAAATCAATTTCATATGAATCTAGATAAATGATTATGTACAAGAACAACTTTTATCATTAAACACAAGGATTACTCTGATCTGATTCCTCTTACGACTGTAGAAAAGAAATGAATTTACTGGCTAGCAAGACCAATGTTCAATGAAACTTGCCCGAACAACGTCTGTTATTGAGGGAAGCTCACATTGCAACGTTTTAGCTAGTACAATTATAATTCTATCTTAGAAGTTTTCCAGACTGAAATTCAATGGATGTTCTCTCTGTTTTTATGTGACTCACGACCGGCGAATTCCCCAAGCTGATCCCGCGCTGTGTAGTCGGCTGCCGAGCGATGCTCACGCCTCAAGGTCGTCGTTCTTCTGCAACGGTCCGTGCGCTGCCTGTCGCATCGAAATCGGAATATTTCCGAGCGCCGTCTCCTCGTTCAGCGAAGTTTTACCACAGCTTTCACAGAGGCGATGGTCGCCTCAGAATGCGAGTCCGAAACTCCAAGTTATGACTTCGTAATAGCAAAAGTCAATCTAGTTGTTGGATAAACCATACTTCTAAGAATTCTCAAAATTCTATAATAGGATTTCCAAAACGAAATTCCAAAAATAAAATAAAATAAAATAAGATAAAATAAAATAAAAGCTGTAACGAAGAAAAAAAACATGTCCTATGTTACAATAATCCTTCATTTTCTAGCAACGAGAATGCAGCAACGTGGTTTTACAAATTCATTTCGATCTATTACCACTGTCGTTCTTTCATTTGTTGCATTCTTGTTTAATATTCATTTTAAATTTCATGTAATCTCGTGACATTTCACAGTAAGTAATTCCATGAAAAATGTTCAGGCATTTACCTTTTATTAAAGCTTTTACATTCCGGTATCTTCCGCGTGTCCCTCGTCGACTGTGTGGTGTACCTGTAGCCTTCCGTTCACCTCGGCGACTCGAACAAGAAAAAAACCAGCTCTTCCGACACAAGTTCATGCCGCGTCCGTATTTCCACAAAAGTTTCTGATTGGCTATAGTCTGAGTGCGTTCAGAAATCTTTTTCTGGCTGACGCCATCTCTTCGCCACTATAGAAACTACGTGTAGGGCATGATGTCGGGTATTATCGCTTCTATTTTTTGTTGGTCATTAATGTAGCCGACGACAAGCGGTTACAGTATATTATTGTATACATTATATAACCAAACAATTATGTAAAGTGGCTATGTACGCTGTATCAGAAAATATTTGAATAAAAAAAATGTAATACGCGCGACATTGACGATGAAGTTGATAAATTCTCCAAAGCAACTAATCACACAGTCTACACGACCTCGTCGTACGCCAAAGCTAAACCGATCCCAGTTAACATTCGTAATTTAATTTAATCAGAAAATAATATGAGACGCTACTGGATAATTCATCCAAATTCGTGCCACCATATATAGGCGAAATTCATCCAAATTCGAGTCACCTCTTGTCATCGGTCAAGCCCCTAACCAAAGAAAAATCAAACATCCCACTCCTGAAAATAGGAATGAACCAAGTCTACTCAGTCGATAAAAGGTCATCAGTAATGGCGAAACTCCTTGAAACTACCTTCAAACCGCACCCCGTGACCAACGCACCATTTAACTCCGAAATCAAAAATTTCGTCAACTCCACTTTTCGAACCGCCGCACCACCCGTTAAATTCATTACTCCATCTGAGAGAGCCTTTGAAATCAAGCGTCTGAAAATTAAGAAAGCGCCTGGAATCGACGGCATAAATACTGCGTGCATGAAAATGTTGAACAGGCGATCCATTGCAGCCTTGACGGCAATATTCAACGCGGCTTTAAGGCTTCACTATTTTCCTGCAGCGTGGAAAAAAGCTGTAATAATTACTTTCTGTAAAGCTAAAAAAACGAGATATGTTGAAAGCTACAGACCTATTAGTCTATTGCCAACCATATCTACAACTTTTGAAAGACTAATACTGTCTAGACTTATTAAATTCCTCAGTTCCACCAACGCTATTCCGTCTATTCAATTCAGGTTCAGGACCAATCACTCAACAACGCACCAATTACTACGACTGACTGAAGAAATAGCACAAGCTATCAAACCTAAAGCTAAAGAAACATAAAGCATCAGTATTTTTGGATATAAGTCAGGCGTACGACTGAGTCTGGCACTCGGGCCTAATTTATAAAATGCGACAACTAGGAATCCCGGAGTCTTTACAAAACTTTATCAAAGTTTTCTCACCAACAGATCGTTTATTGTAAAAATCAACCTCTTAACCGCGCACCATTGATGCAGGAGTGCCACAAGGATCGACACTCTCTCCTATTCCGTTCAACATTTTTAGCTACGATATCCCCATTGCGGGTGACTCTTAGCGCTGTACGCAGATGATGTCGCCCTCTTCGCAACACACAGCGACATTGCCGTAGCCAAAGACTATATTCAAAACACACTAAACGAGTATGTTAACTGGACTCAAAAATGGAGAATTAAAATAAACCCGTTCATAAGCAAAATAAAATAAGCAAAAAATCTTCACGTTACGCCGTCCGAAAAATCCTGCTGAATTATATCTTCACAATACATTTATTCCGTGAACCTCTTCATCGATAAAATACTTAGGTGTGTGTGTTTCTTGACAAAAGATTAACTTACCGCACATAAATGCAATAGCCAACAAAGTATCTGCAAAAATATTAAAACTCTTCCTTCTAATCAATACACATTCTTCATTGAACTTCTACCAACCATGACTTATGCATGTCCAGTTTGGGGATGTGCTCGACTAGCAATCTCCAAAAATTAACAGCCATTCAGAATATATTTTTAAGAAGAACTTTAAATGCCCCCTGGTTCATTCCAACCATCCAGAGTCGCAGAGAATTGAAAGTGCCTTCATTAAGCGACCACATAACCCAAATAGCTCAAAATTTTTACCAAAATCTTCACACTTGCCCATGCTCCTTAATCTTCAGCTTCAAACCACCGTAAACCCCATAATTGTCAACAGTTCAAACTGAGTCTTCAACCTCCCTTCATTTACTTTAGCACAATATTTACATTCTTCCGAGTAATAAAAACCACTGCTTATGGATGACCATTCCCAAAAATCCAAAAAACTATGTAATGCATAATTTAACCTCTTCGAAAGACAAGTACATCGAACGAGAAAAAATAAATTTAAAAAAAAGAGTTACTTCCCATTTTGTGTGATATTGTTTCTCGCTGAGTGGAACGCAGTTGAGTGGCTCAGATCTCAAACATTTATTATTTTTTTAAATTGCAGAAAAATAACATTGCAAACTACAGTATTGAGGATAGAAATAGTTTACATAATTAAATCTGTTCTTCAAAATTATGTCATTGAAAAAGGACACTCACATTTTTTGGAAAAATGTGTGTTTTTTGTTTTTTCCGCGCGTCTTTTGCTGAAGAGTCACGAGATATCAGGTCATGGAGTGGCGGCCTACGCCGTAGGCGTAAGGCAATCTCAGAAAGCTGTGACCTCTTGTGATTACTGTGGGCACTCAGGCTTTCAGGCTGAGAAGTTTTATTTGCTCTTATTATTTTTAGTTTGTTTTTAGTTTAATCTTCATTATAAATAAATAAACAAGGTCAATGAAAAATTAAATGTTGTTGCCCATGAATTTTATTTTATAGATTACTAAACCACTTTTAAAACATCACATCGATGTTTAAAAACATAGATGGTTTTTTGATCGATGCTTTATTAACATCGATGTTTCCATTTTAAACATCGATAATTGGAAACATCAATGGTTTGTTATGGATGTCGTATCACTAACTGGCACCACCAATAGAATTCTCTACCGGCTGCAACTGCTTATTTTTGTCGTAAGTATACTTAGTCGTTTTGTAGGGGCAACTATTGCAATTTTGGATTTGTTTCATGGAGTACTACGCACGCTGTATCCAACGCAAGGGACGTAGTTTGAACGGCTCTTCCTTAAACAATAAGCCAATTACGGGTATAATTAGTACATAATAAACGGGACAGATAGTGTTTTAACTCCCTTTTTTCAATAAGCGCTATCGCAGATCCATCTCAATTAATAGTCACATCAAAGAAACCGCTATTTCCACACACGCAATCGTTCATTTCTAGTAACAAATGAAATCCCACTATTTTCCTTGTCTGTAAATATTTAACACGACGAGGCTTTCCTTGGATATGTAGCTCTGTCCCAGTATTTCAGTTTTTAGTGGCTCCTCAGATGTTTCAGAACCTCATTTTCTCCGGAATTTTGTTATATTCGATTTATTATCATTAACGTAACCTCCAATAACATGGGGATTTGCAATTGTTAAAAGGTAAGAGCAAGTAAAGACTAAGTGATTTATAAATACCATCGAAAGATACACTGAGCTGACAAAAGTCATGTGAGTCAGCTTCTAATATCGTGTCGGATGCCAGCGAAGCTACTTTTGCCAGTGAAGTACAGATACTCTGCATGTCATGGATTCAAAAAAAACTGTAAGTCCCTTTCAGAAATGTCAGTCATGTCGCATCTGTAGCCGTCCACAGTTGCGAAAGTGTTGCCGGTGCAGGATTTTGTGTACGAAGTGACCTCTCGATTATGACCCATTATTGTTCGATGGGACTCATCTCGGGCGATCTGGGTAGCCAGATCATTCGCTCGAATTGTCCAAAATGTTCTTCAAACCATTCGCTAATAATTGCAATCTGGTGACATGATGCATTGTCATCAATAAAAAAATCCATTGTTATTTACGAACGTGTTCATTAACGGCTGCAATGGTTTTCAAGTAGCAAAACACAACCATTTACAGTCAATAAACGGTTCAGTTGGAGCAGAGGGTCCAGTCCATTCCATACAAAAACAGTCCATATGGTGCCCCCATTCGCTCGCACAGTTCCGTGTTGACAACTTGGGTCCTTGAGTTCTGTTCCACACTCGAACCCTGTCATCAGCTCTTACTAACTGGAATCGGTACTCATCTGACCAAGTCACGATTTTCCAGTCCAGTCGTTAGGGTCACGATCCCAGGAGAGACGCTAAAGGCGATGTCGCGCTATTTGCAAAGGCAGTCGAATCGGACTTCAGCTGTAATGGCCCATTAAAGCCAAATATCGCTGCACTGGCCTACCGGTTAGGTTCGTCGTACGTCCCACGTTGATTTCTTCAGTTTTTTTCACGCAATGTTGCTTGTCAATTTGCACTCTGTGCAAACGTCACTTTTTTCAGTCAAGTGAAGGCTTTCCCCCACTACATATTCCGACGTGAGATGTTAAATCTTAAAATAAGTCGACACATTCTGGACCCTATGGGTCTCGGAATATGGACTTTCCTAACGATTTCCGTAATGGAATGTCCCATGCGTCTAACTCTATTAGACCGCGTTCGTGTCTGTTAATTAACGTCGTGCGTCCATAATCTTATCAGTTGGGAATGGAATTTATTGCAATAAAAAAGTTATATATATATATATATATATATATATATATATATATATATATATATACACGTCGATGTTTTCTAAAATATGTAAGAAAAAATAGAAAATAAGTCAAATAAACATTTGATATAATGTTCAAAATTCCATTCCTTAAGCGTTTTCCGAACACAGTACTTCGCCGATCAAATCTTAACATGGATTCAGAGATGCCGAAAGAAAGTTGTACATCTAGAGAAGCAATTTTTCACTAGTTTCAGCCGAAATATATAATACTTTCGTAGTATATACAATGTTGCTTACGGGAAGCTGGCGCTCAAATGAATTGTACCGTGTAGCCGGTAATAGAAAAGGGGATCAAGGGTGCATACGCCCCCTCCCCCGACTCGAGAAAAGCGATAAGACAATGATCTGAAAAAATCTGTTTTATCGAGTTACGCATAGGGTCTAAGAATAATGGAGTGTATGAAACACGTGGTTAACGTTCCTTCTGCTTTACATACATCCGCACATCCTTGATCCCGACTATGCGGTTTCCAAAAAGCAGAAGGGGGTGGAGGGGCAGGGGTAAGTTTGACAATTAATAACGAAGGTCGGCGTTAATACACGTGCATTGCGTGGCTTTGTATTTCAGTAACAAAGTTAGTTTTCTAGTAACATATATTTCGTACTTGCATGTGAAATGTTTATTCTCCACTTATAAATGTATTAAAATGTAACGAAATATGTAGCAATAGAAAAATATGTAAAAATATGTAATTATACCAAAATATGTAAAATAAAAATGGTTTCAATTCGTTCAGTATCTCTTGTTAAGGCTAAAAAAATATTAGTGAATGCAGACATGTTGTCCCTGTAAAAATATGTATTTACATGACAATCCGTTTCCTATTTATAAGAAAGCTTTCCACAAGAATCATATGAGTTGTAAATGAAATCTCTGTCAATGTACTGGCCATTTGTATACAATACTACTTACATCTGTATATTGGAATATTTCAACCCCTGACTTTTGTCATCTCAGTGTATAACTTCATGGTAAATCGAGACGACATCTAATGACATTAACAGCACAAATAACATATTATTATACAACATAATTTGAATATATACATGATGTACGCCAATTTGCGTGTTTTATTATTGATGTTATTTTTTCAGGAGAAAAATAAATTATTAAAAATTCCATAAAACGCATTCAAATATCGACAGACGGCAGAAGATTAAAAAAGACGACGACATTATTAAGTACAATGTGCAGGTCAACGCTTTTTAGTGAAGGGATGGTTTATTGGTGGCGCCGAGCATCTATGCTATGCTTAATAGTCTTGAGTTGCTGTGTTGGTTGGGGAACGCCCACTCAGATATCTCCCCCCACGGAGGGAGGCGAACTAATTGCGACTTCACAAGCGAACCAAATTGCCACCCCAAGTGCAGTCAATCCAAGTGAAAACCCACTGAAGAATTGCATGGATTTGTTTGCCCTCAATGCAACCGCGGCAAGAAATCCAAACATTCGCTTGCACGCAAGTATCAATGGCACTGTCTGCTTCTTTGATGTTTACATGGATAATATGTCTGGTGAAAGTGATCGACGGCTGAACTTCGGTCGTGAAGACCTTCCAAAGGCGTGTCTTGACCTAGAAAATAGTCCACATACACAAGATAAGTTGCTATATCGTGTTGTACATGTGGAGGGAATGATATGTGTATTGAAGGCTCACGTAAATGCTCTATTGCGTAAAGGTCCTAGAGTACTCACCGCGAGACTTGTAGCCAAAACCTGTACAAAAATTGAAAATCAGCCTTTTGAAACAGACGTTAATACTTGGTTTGTATCGAAGTATCGCCTCATGCGATGTTTATTTGAGGTGTTCAATATCATAAAATCGGCTCTACCCAAGCACCCTCCCCTCCAAGGGACAACGGCATTGATCCCTCTGCGAAATATTCTTGACTGGCGCAGAAAACATTACGACTATTCTCGAGAAATTACGCCAGCTTCGTACACTCAGCTCACAAGGAAAATACGGGTTCTCGGGGGAATATTTGTATATTGTAAGCCTAAATGGATTAATAAAAAATTTAAACAGTATGAAGTCGTAAATATGAAGCTGTTGAAGATGGTGGCAGAGCGTCTGGGAGTATCTTCCTGTGCTCATATTAATTATGATGGAGAGCGAATCCTACATAATGATATAATGGACATATATACAACTCCAGTATTCCCGCAAGAAGGCTCACCTCTCCATTTTCTGTACCCTCACACGGAAAACGATATGTGTATTTTGCTTCGTAGGATACTATTTTTAAGATGTAACATCCTCGAAGCCTTTTCACGTGTAACATGGATCGCGACAGCATGTGCGTGGATGGTTTGCAAAGGATCGTTAAGATTTATGAAGATATATAAGCGCTTTCAGCCTTTCCTAATAACCTTAAAACGTCAGGAATGTTTGTACAATTATCTGCTAATCCTGTTCGAAATTTTTGGATTTTTTATGCTGAGTGCTTTTGAGACAAAATTCTCAAGTTTTTTAACAGTACCCGTGATTCCGAGACAACCTCTCACTCTAGAGGAAGTGAACAACCGCGTGTCGCGTGTGTACTCCTTGCGCAATGCAAACCTCATGGTTGTAAAATTTGATTCATACGATGTGGTGTGGCAACTCCTTCACAAACTAGCGACTATAGGTAATAAGAAAGCTAAAGATATCATGGAGTCCGATGAAGTGGCATTAATGCTTCCTCGAAAAGATCTCGAAACCTTTCGCCAAACACGGGAAACCGTTGATAAATACGGTCGAGAACTCACTCACATCGTTCCGCAGTGTGTACTTCAACCTGCCTATCAAGTATTCGCCGTACGACGAGGTTGGCCACTTCGCCACAAAATGAGTGCGATATTGCAACGACTGGTGGAAGGAGGTATACAAAAAAAGATAGATAGGTAAGTATGGAGTATGAACTATTAATATTATTAATAATCTATTAGATACTTTTTACTCGAGAACGTCCTCGTTGAGTTTAGAAGAAGATAATTTCCTAAATTAAGTAAACTAAAGATTAGCATCAATTGTGGCGAGTGTTAAGACAAAGCTTGGAAATGAAGTGTTCATGACTGGAGTTCGCGAATTCGAGCCCAACGGGGCGCCAGATGTTGATTAGAAATAATGAACAATGTCGTGTATGAGTGCTTTGTGAAGAGATTCAATTCATTGGTCAACTTTTCCGATCAGTGATTTCTCTAATAACTGCTATTAGAATGCGAGAGCAGCATAATGTACACCAAACGTCATATATGAACAATCAGGAGACCAGCAAACTACTAAGATTAATTACGACTGAAAGTAATAATAATAATAATAATAATAATAATAATAATAATAATAATAATAATAGTAGTAGTTGTTGTAGTAGTTGTAGTAGTAGTAGTAGTTGTAGTAGTAGTTGTTGTTGTAGAAGTAGTAGTTGATGTAGTAGTAGTTGTTGTTAAAGAAGTAGTAGTTGTTGTAGTAGTAGTTGTAGTGGTGGTAGTGGTTGCTGTGGTTGTAGTGGATGTAGTGGTTGTTGTGGTTGTAGTGGTTGCAGTGGTTGCGGAGGTGGTTGTTGTGGTGGTGGTTGTTGTGGTGGTGGTTGTTGTGGTGGTGGTTGTTGTGGTGGTGGTTGTTGTGGTGGTGGTTGTTGTGGTGGTGGTGGTTTTTGTGGTGGTGGTAGTTGTGGTGATTGTTGTGGTAGTGGTTGCTGTGGTGGTGGTTGTTGTGGTGGTGGTTGTTGTGGTGGTGGTTGTTGTGGTGGTGGTTGTTGTGGTGGTGGTTGTTGTGGTGGTGGTTGTTGTGGTGGTAGTTGTGGTTGTGGTGGTAGTTGTGGTTGTGGTGGTGGCGGTGGTGGTTGTTGTGTTGGTGGTGGTTGTTGTGTTGGTGGTGGTTGTTGTGTTGGTGGTGGTCGTTGAGTAGGTGGTGGTGGTGGTTGTGTTGGTGGTGGTGGTTGTGTTGGTGGTGGTGGTTGTTGTGGTGATGGTTGTTGTGGGGGTGGTTGTTGTGGTGTTGGTTGTTGTGGCGGTGGTTGTTGTGGTGGTGGTTGTCGTGTTGGTGGTGGTGGTGGTGGTGGTTTTTGTGTAGGTGGTGGTGGTGTTTGTGTTGGTGGTGGTAGTTGTTGTGGTGGTGGTTGTTGTCGGGGTGGTTGTTGTGGTGGTTGCTGTGGTGGTGGTGGTTGTTGTGGTGGTGGGGTGGTAGTGGTGGTTGCGGTGGTGGTTGTGATGGTGGTGGTAGTGGTGGTTATGGTTGTGATGGTTGTTGTGGTTGTGGTGGTGAGTGTAGTGGTTGTAGTGGTGGTGGTCGTTGCAGTGGTGGTTGTGATGGTGGTTGTAGTGGTGGTAGTAGTGGTGGTAGTATGGTGGTGGTAGGTTGTGGTAGTATGGTGGTGGTGGTGGTAGTATGGTGGTAGTAGTAGTAACATGAAACATCTAACATTCGATGTACATAAACTACGAATCACACAATGATGAAGCCGTGCAAAACATTGATTTCAGTTGGCCGCGCGCTTCCATGATAAATTGGGGGTCTGTGGTCCGAGTCTGCTCAACTTTATGGTTTTGAACATTTTTGGTTCATGCGGTGAAGTGGCTAGAACATGCGGTGAAGGGGCTGTGTTGCTTGTTTCAGCACCTAATGGCACGTGAGACGCAGCAGGGGCTTATTAATGACGTAGCGCGTAGTGGCTCTCTCTGAGGACGTGGACTAGAACATGCCGTGAAGTAGCTGTGTTGCTTGTTGCAGCACCTACTGGCACGTGAGACGCAGTAGGGGCTTATTAATGACGTAGCGCGTAGTGGCTCTCTCTGAGGACGTGGACTAGAACATGCGGTGAAGTGGCTGTGTTGTTTGTTGCAGCACCTACTGGCACGTGAGGCGCAGCAGGGGCTTATTAATGACGTAGCGCGTAGTGGCTCCTTCTGAGGACATGGACTAGAACATGCGGTGAAGTAGCTGTGTTGCTTGTTGCAGCACTTACTGGCACGTGAGGCGTAGCAGGGGCTTATTAATGACGTAGCGCGTAGTGGCTCTCTCTGAGGACGTGGACTAGAAAATGCGGTGAAGTTGCTGTGTTGCCTGTTGCAGTACCTACTGGCACGTGAGGCGCAGCAGGGGCTTATTAAGGACGTAGTGCGTAGTGGGTCTATCTGAGGACGTGGACTAGAAGATGCGGTGAAGTGGCTGTGTTGCCTGTTGCAGACCCTACTGGCACGTGAGGCGCAGCAGGGGCTTATTAATGACGTAGCCCGTAGTGGCTCTCTCTGAGGATGTGGTCTAGAACATACAGTGAAGTGGCTGTGTTGCCTGTTGCAGCTCCTACTGGCACGTGAGGCGCAGAAGGGGCTTACTAATGACGTAGCGCGTACTGGCTCTCTCTGAGGACGTGGACTAGAACATGCGGTGAAGTGGCTCTGTTGCTTGTTTCAGAACCTAATGGCACGTGAGGCGCAGCAGGGGCTTATTAATGACGTAGTGCGTAGTGGCTCTTTCTGAGGACGTGGACTAGAAGATGCGGTGAAGTGACTGTGTTGTTTGTTGTAGCACCTACTGGCACGTGAGGCGCAGAACGGGGTTATTAATGACGTGCGTAGTGGCTCTATCTGAGGACGTGGACTAGAACATGTGATAAAGTGGCTGTGTTGCCTGTTGCAGCACCTACTGGCACGTGAGGCGCAGCAGGGGCTCATTAATAACGTAGCGCGTAGTGGCTCTCTCTGAGGACGTGGTCTAGAACATACGGTGAAGTGGCTGTGTTGGCTGTTGCAGCACCTACTGGCACGTGAGGCGCAGCAAGGGGCTTATTAATGACAAAGCGCGTAGTGGCTCTTTCTGAGGACGTGGACTAGAACATGTAGTGAAGTGGCTGTGTTGCTTATTTCAGCACCTACTGGCACGTGAGGGGCAGCAGGGACTTATTAATGACGTAGCGCGTAGTGGCCCTCTCTGAGGACGTGGACTAGAACATGCGGTGAAGTGGCTGTGTTTCCTGTTGCAGACCCTACTGACACGTGAGGCGCAGCAGGGGATTATTAATGACGCAGCGCGTAGTGGCTCTCTCTGAGGACGTGGTCTAGAACATACGGGAAGTGGCTGTGTTGGCAGTTGCAGTACCTACTGGCACGTGAGGCGCAGCAGGGGCTTATTAATGACGTAGCGCGTAGTGGCTCACTCTGAGGACGTGGACTAGAAGATGCGGTGAAGTGGCTGTGTTGCCTGTTTCAGCACTTACTGGCACGTGAGGCGCAGCAAGGGGCTTATTAATGACGTAGCGCGTAGTGGCTCTTTCTGAGGACGTGGACTAGAACATGCGGTGAAGTGGCTGTGTTGCTTGTTTCAGCACCTACTGGCACGTGAGGCGCAGCAGGGGCGCGTCATTAATACGTGTTGCCTGTTGCAGCACCTACTGGCACGTGAGGCGCAGCAGGGGATTATTAATGACGCAGCGCGTAGTTGCTCTCTCTGAGAACGTGGACTAGAACATGCGGTGAAGTGGCTGTGTTGCCTGTTGCAGCACCTTCTGGCACGTGAGGCGCAGCAGGGGCTTATTAATGACGCAGCGCGTAGTTGCTCTCTCTGAGGACGTGGTCTAGAACAAGCGGTGAAGTGGCTGTGTTGCCTGTTGCAGCACCTACTGGCACGTGAGGCGCAGCAGGGGATTATTAATGACGCAGCGCGTAGTTGCTCTCTCTGAGAACGTGGTCTAGAACATGCGGTGAAGTGGCTGTGTTGCCTGTTGCAGCACCTACTGGCACGTGAGGCGCAGCAGTGGATTATTAATGACGCAGCGCGTAGTTGCTCTCTCTGAGGACGTGGTCTAGAACATGCGGTGAAGTGGCTGTGTTGCCTGTTGCAGCACCTACTGGCACGTGAGGCGCAGCAGGGGATTATTAATGACGCAGCGCGTAGTTGCTCTCTCTGAGAACGTGGACTAGAACATGCGGTGAAGTGGCTGTGTTGCCTGTTGCAGCACCTACTGGCACGTGAGGCGCAGCAGGGGCTTATTAATGACGCAGCGCGTAGTTGCTCTCTCTGAGGACGTGGTCTAGAACATGCGGTGAAGTGGCTGTGTTGCCTGTTGCAGCACCTACTGGCACGTGAGGCGCAGCAGGGGATTATTAATGACGCAGCGCGTAGTTGCTCTCTCTGAGAACGTGGACTAGAACATGCGGTGAAGTGGCTGTGTTGCCTGTTGCAGCACCTACTGGCACGTGAGGCGCAGCAGGGGCTTATTAATGACGCAGCGCGTAGTGCTCTCTCTGAGGACGTGGTCTAGAACATGCGGTGAAGTGGCTGTGTTGCCTGTTGCAGCACCTACTGGCACGTGAGGCGCAGCAGGGGATTATTAATGACGCAGCGCGTAGTTGCTCTCTCTGAGGACGTGGTCTAGAACATGCGGTGAAGTGGCTGTGTTGCCTGTTGCAGCACCTACTGGCACGTGAGGCGCAGCAGGGGATTATTAATGACGCAGCGCGTAGTTGCTCTCTCTGAGGACGTGGTCTAGAACATGCGGTGAAGTGGCTGTGTTGCCTGTTGCAGCACCTACTGGCACGTGAGGCGCAGCAGGGGATTATTAATGACGCAGCGCGTAGTTGCTCTCTCTGAGAACGTGGACTAGAACATGCGGTGAAGTGGCTGTGTTGCCTGTTGCAGCACCTACTGGCACGTGAGGCGCAGCAAGGGGCTTATTAATGAAGTAGCGCGTAGTGGCTCTTTCTGAGGACGTGGACTAGAACATGCGGTGAAGTGGCTGTGTTGCTTGTTTCAGCACCTACTGGCACGTGAGGCGCAGCAGGGACGCGTCATTAATAAGCATTAATGACGTTGCGCGTAGTGGCTCTCTCTGAGGACGTGGTCTAGAACATGCGGTGAAGTGGCTGTGTTGCCTGTTGCAGCACCTACTGGCACGTGAGGCGCAGCTGGGGATTATTAATGACGCAGCGCGTAGTTGCTCTCTCTGAGAACGTGGACTAGAACATGCGGTGAAGTGGCTGTGTTGCCTGTTGCAGCACCTACTGGCACGTGAGGCGCAGCAGGGGATTATTAATGACGCGCGCGTAGTTGCTCTCTCTGAGGACGTGGATTAGAACATGCGGTGAAGTGGCTGTGTTGCCTGTTGCAGCACCTACTGGCACGTGAGGCGCAGCAGGGGATTATTAATGACGCAGCGCGTAGTGGCTCTCTCTGAGGACGTGGTCTAGAACATGCGGTGAAGTGGCTGTGTTGCCTGTTGCAGCACCTACTGGCACGTGAGGCGCAGCTGGGGATTATTAATGACGCAGCGCGTAGTTGCTCTCTCTGAGAACGTGGACTAGAACATGCGGTGAAGTGGCTGTGTTGCCTGTTGCAGCACCTACTGGCACGTGAGGCGCAGCAAGGGGCTTATTAATGAAGTAGCGCGTAGTGGCTCTTTCTGAGGACGTGGACTAGAACATGCGGTGAAGTGGCTGTGTTGCTTGTTTCAGCACCTACTGGCACGTGAGGCGCAGCAGGGACGCGTCATTAATAAGCATTAATGACGTTGCGCGTAGTTGCTCTCTCTGAGGACGTGGTCTAGAACATGCGGTGAAGTGGCTGTGTTGCCTGTTGCAGCACCTACTGGCACGTGAGGCGCAGCAGGGGATTATTAATGACGCAGCGCGTAGTTGCTCTCTCTGAGAACGTGGACTAGAACATGCGGTGAAGTGGCTGTGTTGCCTGTTGCAGCACCTACTGGCACGTGAGGCGCAGCAGGGGATTATTAATGACGCAGCGCGTAGTTGCTCTCTCTGAGGACGTGGATTAGAACATGCGGTGAAGTGGCTGTTTTGCCTGTGCAGCACCTACTGGCACGTGAGGCGCAGCTGGGGATTATTAATGACGCAGCGCGCAGTGGCTCTCTCTGAGGACGTGGATTAGAACATGCGATGAAGTGGCTGTGTTGCCTGTTGCAGCACCTACTGGCACGTGAGGCGTAGCAGTGGTGTGTTCGTGGCGGCGCGCGTGGTGCCGCACTCGGCGGGCGTGGCGCCGCTGGTGCCGCACGACCTCAAGGAACCTGGCATGCTCCTTGGCACGGGATTGGCCATCGCAGCCTTCGTCTTCGTCGTCGAACTCGTACTGCATCGCTGGATGCACAAGCGGCGGGCAGTGGTAACCTCGCACCCGACAAACGCAGTTGTACCAAGGCAAGCAAGAAATAAGAATATAAATAATTCTGCGCGACGGAAGAGTAGAGTCAATGTCGATACTTTCCATCCATTGTCAACAATCCCAACAATATGAAAAGCAATATTGGCACATTGAGTCACAGAAGCGTAACGAACCGTACATATTATTCTGACTTTCTGTCTGAACCACATGTCCGAAGCGAAATACGTTTCTGATCTTTTGAGATTGTGTTGATAATACTTAATAAAAGGGTGAATATTGTAACTCGATGTATGGCATGGCTGAGAAATATTATATGCAATTTGGAAGCTGATTTTTAAAATTTTACTGGTACGTTTAGTGACAATGAAAGCGAGGTAAATTATTATTTTTTGAAGTTTATCTTTTGCTATGCATCGGACTTGATAAAGGTATTAAACGTCATAGAAAAAATAATCTACAGTATATGATATTGACATTTTTTGGAAATTTAAACTGTGTCAAGATATAGCTTTCGAAATTGCGATCCAGTGTGACGATATTCTCTCTTAAAATAATTATTTAATGGGAACGTGCGAAGGATCTAGCTAGTTTTTTTCTTCTTTTAATGCTTCAGGTATTTTGTGCAGTGGCGCACCCAAGTGGAGAGTGTATGGGCGTTTAGCCCCCATCCCTTCCCACGAAATTAACATACTAAAAAAAAAGTATTGTAACATTAAAGAATATTACCTTTTACTAATTTTTGTAGTAACGGAAAAATGTATATACCTCATTATTTAACATTATAAATATTTGCTATAAGGCATCAAAGAAAACAAAATAAGAAATATTATGTTGAGCATAGATGCAAAATTGTTTATAAGAAAACATCGATTCGCGTGAACAACTGTGGACCCCACACACATACACACCGAGAAAAATCATGGGTGCGCCTCCGGTATTCTGCAAAACTTTTAAACTGCGTGTAACAGCACCACAAATTTATTACATTGTAATTTCTAAAACCTACTTTATAAATACAAGTGACATTTGTGCTGTGTTTATATACCAAAAGGGAGTGAGGAGTTATCTCAATTATTCACAATTGGATGTATTGCTTTGGCAACAAATAAAAGTTTTTGGCATTAAAAACTTTCATCGCGTTCATTAATGAACACATTTCTAAAAATTAGCTAACTACAGAAAAGTTTTGTGGAATACAATATTTCTAATAGAAATCTTCTCAATTAAGCAGATGTCGGAACTAACGCCTGTTTTACGCGGTTATTTTTCCATTTTTGTGCGTAGAAAATGGATGAACATGGACTTTCGTTTCTTCGCGATACTGTTACGGAATCGAAACTGAACGAATTGGAGCGTATTACATGGTCATTTAGTTTACTGCACGTGATTGTGATTAAAATATTTCCTCTGGAGGCCGTAAACAGCTCTGAAGATCTAACAGTTGAACATAGCATCGATGGTAACCAATCAAGTTCGGCTATTTTAGGACTGCGCACGGAACGAGACATTAGAATACAGTGCACGTTTTGTTTCTCACTACATAATCATTTCACATTAAACACATCAGAACGCTCTCGAAACTGTTCAAAAGAAACAAAACAATCGCACCACATAGCATAGCAAAACAGAGAAAGTTCCGAAAAGTGATTCCGGGAGCACGGTAGTCAAACTGGATGAAAGCTCTACAGAAAATGAACAATGCATACTTTTTCTGCACAAATTACATCTTGTCTCTTCCGTCATTTTTCTACACCGATGAAAAATGATGAAAAAATAAAACGTTACGTACGGACGTGAGAGTTTAATATTTAATTTGAGCGCAATCAAAACACCTTTGTTTTGACATTACAAATGAGGGTTGAAGACTTCTGTAAATAACACTAATGCATTTAGTAATATTGTAGGTCAAAAATCACAGGAATTGCTTCTTTGCAAATAACATCTCCCTATACATAGGTGAATGTTGATATTAAATTATAGAAAACTTTACTTACAACTTTCTCTTACACTGAATAAACAGCAGAAGAAGTTTAATGCTCTGAACACCACATATACACAACACAAAATAGATACCAATATTAAATATAAGTTAAAAAGTATTATATAGAAACATTTAAATAAATCATAATGCATTCAACAAATAACTGAAGAAATCTAATTTACCATAGGAATATGTGGAAAATATTAATGAAACAATTGTTTATGAAATATTGTAATATTTGTAATGAAGGTGATTATCTTTAGTGATTTATTCTTCATTGGCCATTAATTTTAGTCAATCTATAGTGTTAAAAAAGACTCTTATATTCTATTTAATATCAATATTTTGTTTAAATTTAAAATAAGTTCCGTAGAGGATGGGATTGGCATCATCAACATAATATTTTCATGTACTTTATTTTATTTCATTATTAAGTTTCATGCATTTTAATGCATTGAATTATTTCAATCATACCAAATACTTTGTAATTCAAAAATATATTTATATATTTATGCAAGAAAATATATACAATTTTACTCTGTTATAATTCATGCTCTTTCCTAATCGATAATTTGTGATAAATATATGCCTGTGCAACGCAATATGAATCACGCTAGTATGAATAACGTTAGTAACGACGATAATGCAAAATTTATGTAGACGTGCTGAACCTAAAATATACTAGAAATATACTACTAAAATATATAGCAACTAGATTTCTATGCTACATTTTTTTCTTTATATCAACCTGTAATACTTATATATCGCACATTTTACTTGTGAAAATAAAGTATACTACAAAACTAAATTATATCTACAATGATTACTATTAAACAATACAAATGGTTTTATGTTAACATTTTTGCAGAGCTGACAGAAAGAATCTTCCCTAAATGTCGTGCAGCAAATAAACTAATTTACTGGTTTTGAGGTATTAATTTATATTATTGTGAAAATGATTATAATTAATTATATTATGTTTATTATGATTTTTAAAATGCTTTTACTTACGCATAAAATAATAGTGGTTGCTAATAAACCCAGCTTTTTCTAAAGTTAAAAAATAACTGTCAGTTTAAATAGGGAAAAATCCACGGATTGAGAAAGTTGACGGAAATATAATGCTTTATAGCGTAGGACTATGGTGCCCCTTTTGTTCAGGGGCCAGACGACCCTCCCCCCACCCTGTGCGTACTCCTATTCAAATTAATCATCAAGAAATATTTGCTTCCGGGAAATATGTGCATTGGTAAGCGAGCTACTGACTTTGGCTCTTATTCTTGATTGTACCGTAAGTGAAAGAATCGACTCACTACCGTAACAACATGGACAATGTGATGAAGAAATAACTACCACTCCACTAACACCAAACAGATCTGAAGAAAACATCCACAGAAAATGAAGCAACACTTGTGCCCAAACCGGGAGCGGTAGCTCAGTGCATCAACTGATGCCACTGCAGCGCCTCTGACCGGGAGGTCCTAGGTTTGAGTCCTGACGGCGGCAGGATTTTCGACACTAGCTTTTCAGCTAGGTCGAATTCAGTCGCTGTCTGGAGGAGAATTGTAGCGGCCGGCTGCTCTGATCGGTAGTTTTCCGTGGTTTCTCCGATCAACACCAGGCGAATGCCGGAGCAGTACCCTATCAAACGGGCCACGGACCGCGCGCGATCCATCCTTCCCATTCCTTGTCCTATCCTCTCCCATTACACACACACACACACACTTACACTAACAAGCACTACACTACCACATATCCCGGGAGACCGGTCGGGAGCTTAGAGCTTGTCCCGGCTGGGGAGGTGCCCCGCTGGTGGGAGAGTCCTGGTTAGGGGGAAACCCCACTAGCCGACGGTAGGTCGGTGCCGGATCTCGCCATCCAGCGGGGAAAGATCACCGCCATCTCCTGAGAAAAAAACATGCACTACACTAACGGGACTAATGATCAGAGCAGTTGACGCGCCCGGAAACATGAATAAATCAATCAATCAAACCCTTATACCCCTTCTACCATGTCTTTGAAGCATTCCGGGGGCCCCTAACGGGCTGGTCCGCAATTAGAAGAATGGAGTGGGGGGTCATGGCAGTATCTAAGTAGCGCCAACTACGCCCTGGAAAGCCGTACTGATCGTGATCTGGCAGCACCAATTCCACACTATTGCCGTTGGGGAGCAGACACTTAGGGAACGGCGCTGACAGGAGCAACACACTGCGACGGGTACATGCCACAATGGTACATGTCGCTAGCTTCTACGCCACCGGGACAAGCCAAGAAATACGAGAAGTTAAAAGTCAATGCACGGTGGGTGGGAGTGCCCATCACACCACAAGACAAGTTAAATCATCCTTAATCAAGTGGATTTCGAATCAGCAATCCTGTCGAAACTGCCTTCGCGTTGCTACCTTTGTGATTTCGGCCGCCGACACTCATTTTTTAGGATAAAGATACAATAAATTGGGCCCTTTATCTCTCCACTGATCAGTGTCCAAGCGTGCGCAAGGACCGAGAAGGCCAGCTGAAGCGGGGTCAGAGGTGAGAGATGGTCGGTGATAGCGCGATCACACCAGCAGTTGCGAGGCGCCGTGGCGCCAGCAGTCGTGCCAGCGAGGCGCCGTGGCGCCTGCGCCAAAGACGTTGGAATCTAGAACTCACTCACTTAAACTAGACTCACTGAGAGCATTGCTGTCGCCGAATAATTAGAAAGCTGCCAATGTAGTGGAAACGTCCGTGCCTCATAGACTTCCTTCCGCTTGTGTTAGGAACACGTTAGTTGTTTAGAATAACGATATGTTCTTTTCGATGCGTGTATTATTTAACTATACGAATATACGCGTGATATAATATGGTTAAGAGTTGTATACTTTAAATGCATAAACAAATTCATTGTTCCAAGTTCAAATTCAGTGAACAAGTTCGCAGAGTTAAGACTCTTCAGAACGAAATATTATGAACAACACATATGTGTTGTTCTTTATTCGGTGTTTAATTGTAAATGTTGAAGACCATTCGTGTAAAAATTTGCATATCTGTATTGTTAAAGAACAATGGCAGGTGGCATTATCCATATAATGCTAATGTTTTGGTTTTTTATTTTATATTTTTATTTGTGTTACACTCACGCAAAAACGAAGATAATGATGAAAACGCGCGCAATTGCAATCAGATTTGAAACCCACGCGCAAATAATCTACTACAATGGTGGCCACGGCATCTTTCAATTTATCCTCTGTCCTGAAGTGTCTGTCCAAGGAATTGTAGGGACTCAGCCTGCATTAAGGACGAAGCGCCGCCACCACACGAACACTCCGATGTCCACCATCTCCAGCCATATTTCTTCTACTATTTGAAGTCCGGCCCAATTCTAATTTATATCTAACTAATACATCACGCAGAGAGAAGCTCATAAGCTGTCACATTCTAAAAATAAATATAAACATTTAAAATTACCGGTCACTGCATTTACAGTAACTCCTTGTGAATATTCAAAAATACGTTTGCAAAGTTTTGTTGTAACCCATCTCTGTATCATTTACAATTCTAACATTTCCAACCAAATGACCCGTTGATGTGGCTCAGGGTATCTATGATGTCACTCCAATGCCTCTGTCCGGGAGGTCCTAGAGTTCGAGTTTCGACGGTCCCAGGATTTTCGACACTAGCTTCATAGCTAGGTCGAATTCAGCCGTTGTCTGGAGGATGCTGGCCGGCTGCTCTGATCGGTAGTTTTTCGTGGTTTCTCCTATCAATACCAGGTGAATGCTGAAGCAGTGCCCTAACAAAACTGGCCACAGAGCGCGCGCGATTTTTCCTTCCCCTTCTTTGTCCTATCCTCACCCCTTACCCTTACACTGTTACACTTACATGCATTCATAACCACATAACGTTCGGTGAATACAATATTGGTTCAACTAAAAAAAAAGTAGGTGTGAGTTTGAAATGTTCACCTTATATTCAAATGTATTATTTTTGCATTCACACTTTTGCTATTTGTTGGTAGAATACTGTACTGTAAGATATGCTGCCTGTTGCTGCTGGAAAGTAGACCAATTTGCAATTCTGGCGAGTGGATTAACTCAAAATTCATATTTTTGAGTTGCGCCACTACTGCATTCCACGAGCGATATGTCGAGACACCAGTCGGACGCTTTTTCCCTCTGGTTACCACCAGGTGCCCCTCTGGTGGGAGATATCCGCGAGCCAACATGTAGGTCGGCGCCGGATCTCAAAATGCAGGGGAAGATCATCGTCTTCTCCCGTAATAAAACATGCACTTCACTTACGAGACTAATGTCCTTAGTCGTTGACACGCCCGGAAACGCTAATCAATCAACTAACACAAATTAATGTTACAATTACCCCCTCTCTCGTTTCGAATAAATATAAAGGAACATCTTAAAATCAGGGGAAGTTTATTTACCATAGGGCACATATTGTGAGAGCGATCTTTTTTTCCAACTTTCTCGACCACCTCCGTTCGCATTCGGCAGTTGTGGGGAACCCTCTCACCTCCTACTTTTAATTTCCCCTTGCAGACGCATATCTTTTAGGATTATATTTTACAGAGACATAGTCCGTAGTACGGTTTACAACTGCACAAGAAGTTTTGCAGCTTCACTGGTATTGGTCAATTCTAAAGTAATAGCAAGACATACTCAGAATTGTCGATGTTTAAGTACATATTGTGTCATATTATTTGTTTGAATTTATTTTTGAACCTTAAAATTACATTAATTCAGTAACACGTCATCATGATAAAAATCAATAAACGAAATAACTTGATTGATATAAGTGAGAAGAGCATGTGATGTTTGTTGTTTGAGAAGACCTTGTGGCTGGTGACGCATGAGCAATCAATCTGCCGCTCCTCCATTAGCGTATGTCACGTTAGGTGTGATAACGCATGTCACTGTCATTGTCGCTCTTGAACTGCAAGCAATTACTTTTTAAGCATACTTATTCATCGAGGTTCGTGAAATAAAACAATCTAAATGTGATGGATAAATTGAATACGAGAGCTACATACGGCAGATTTATGTTTAGTAGAATAAAGTTCGACACCTTATTAGTTCACGTCTAACTCGTAAGATGCTGCTGTACATAGAATTTTACAACGATAACGGTCCTGAAATCTTGATGGACGTAAAACCATCATATAACGACGAAATGATTCCTATACTCTCTAATACTACCCTTTTTGTTTATTCTTCCTTACCAAAATACCAGACTGCAGTTCCAATGTTTGAATTAATAGTTAAAGACTAGATAGCTGAAGACGATATTGTCTTCACAAGCCTGTTAATAGAGAGATTATGCCCGCCTTAACGGACAACGCTATCGATCTTCTGCGCATGCACAGATGCAACAAAATTGATTTGAAAATTGAACTGCGCATGCACAGAAGATAGTGCTTTAACATTCGAGGTTGCACAACACTCAAGCTACGATTCTACGTAAAGACTTTTTTATTTTAGTCCATGCATCAGTGTTAATCAAATAAAATTAAACACCCTTTATAAATCAATAAAATTTAATAATAACTAGCTGAAACCCTGTGATTACATCGAACGCAAAAGAAATACAGAAGTATTACAGCAGAAAACGAACATATCCACTAGAAGGAAAATCGAAAACCTCAAAATATTGTTTAATATTCTGGAATTTAATTATTATTCACTGTAAAAGTAGAGATATACATGTTTCTGTAACTGTAATTTAACTCTTTCATATTTACAAAGATCTGAACAGGAGACAGTGAACTATGGCAGGAAATATTCTGTTATCCACCTTAACTTTAAAACGTAATGCATCATTTATCGACACGGAAAGATTTTTAAAGGGACACTTGTATCCAAAGACTGCTGGACATTACATTCACAAACGCTTCCTTATCTTTGCATTTAAAAACACTCCGTCTTTTAACTCAAAAAGATCCTCATATTTGCTTCCCTAAGAAAACCTCAAAAAACGTCGAATGCTTTTGGGTCAATTGTAACTCGCACAACAAAACGGCCCAGGGTAACTACATTCCAAGTACACAATACAGTTGGGTATTGAAAACTAATTAATGAAGGGAACCTAATTTTTGTAATAAAAAAGGAGAAGATTTTTATGCCCTAAAAATCTTGAAATATGTTTTTAAAAATATGCATTTGACATAAAAATTCTGAAATATGTACTTTAAAATGCAATAAAAATTAACAATATTTCCTTTCCTCTATAAACGTTTCTTGATAAAATTCAGTATAAACGTGCTTGGAATGAAAAGATATATTTTTGGGCAAATATAATACAATCTACTTTATTTCGGGGGAGAAATAATGGAAATAAACATTCACTTTAGTGAAGTAAGTTGTATGTTTTGGTGCATTACTTCTGTCTGGTTTAAAAAATGTTATATCGAGAAATATCCTAAATTTGCACAAATATTTAGCATCCAAAAAAACAACACAATCTGTTACAAGTTCTTTCGAATCATTGAATACTCACGAATAAATATATTCTGTAAAAAAATTAAACGTTTTAGAGAAAAGTCTTTACTTTAACGAAATATTAAAAATATGCGCCTGAAATTACACGAATATGCTCCACCAGGAAAAATCGATCAAATATGCACTAACAAATTAATCTACAAAGCATTCAATTCTAATTGTCAAGAAGTTTCACTTAGCTGTCCCCTGAAATGGACAAAATATGCAAAATTATAGAAATCTGCTCCCTAATAATAATAAAAAAATATGTTCATATACAATTTAAATTGCTCCATTCGAGCGTTTTCAAAATTTTTGAATACAAAATGTCGCTGATCAGACTTAGAGATCCTAGGATTCGCGAGCCGACGATGGCGAATTTTCGACACTAGCTAGATTGCTGGGTTGAATTCAAACCCTGTCAGGACCAGAATTCTATCGGTCAGCTGCCCTGATTGGTAGTTTTCTGTGGTTTCTACGATCAATGCTGAAAGCTCTCGCACATTTATTATCCAAAAAAGAATACCGAGAACAATGACCAGCACTCATAAGCTAGAGTCTTGCAAACCCTCGTTCAATAAATTAAGGATTCTTCCACTACCATGCAAGTATATATTTGAAATAGTGGTCTTCACAAAGAAGATTCTCATGGAAAACAAAGACACGTTTACTCTAAATTCTGATATACACAGCCACAACACTCGTCAAAAGGATAACCTACATCTTCCCCATTCTGAAACTACACTTTATCAAAAAAGTACCCTAATAGAAGGCATTGCACTTTACAACAAATTGAGCCATGATATTAAAAGCATACACACATAAACACATGTATAGTAAGAGAAAACTAAAATCTGAAGATCAGGCAAACTTGTGCACCTGCATACATCATATCTGACTCGTCATACACGATTGAAATTGTATATGTGACTCAATAAATATTTATTATTTATTATTTATTATTTATTATTTATTATTTATTATTTATTATTTATTATTTATTATTTATTATTTATTATTTATTATTTATTATTTATTATTTATTATTTATTATTTATTATTTATTATTATATTATTAGTAATATTATTATTATTATACCAAGCGAAATCTCTAACATATGGGCCTTGGGCCACGCACGATCTTTCCTTCTTCATCCATGTCTCCTATTCTCCTCTTAAGCACACACTTACGTTCAGGATACTACCACAAGTTAAAATACCATTTGGGAGCTTGTATTTTGGGGAAAATATGCTGAAGGAAGAATAAACCCGCAAGCGAACGTGAGGTAGGCACCGGATCTCACCTTCCAGTACGGGAGGAACACCGCCTCCTCCCGAGATATAACGCACTACACTTAAAGGACTGCAGCCGCGGTGGTAAGGCGTTGGCTTCCTGACCTGAAGGACCAAGGTTTGAAACCCGGCATAGGCTGGGATTCTTATCTGGTGATTTCCATTCAGGGCAGCTCTGAGATCGACTCAGCCTCCTTTTCGAGTGAGTACCAGGATCTTTCCTGGGGGTAAAGACGGCCGGAACTTTGTGCTCTCCACACAACCTCCTCTCTGCGCCGACGGTGACGAATAGGTGGAACCCCATCTTCACCTCACCCTTGGACCACATCGGCCTGTGTGCAGTTGCACAGGGGTGCTTTTACCATTTTACCTTATTCACTTAAAGGACAAAAGATTTAAGTATTTGAGGCGGCCGGAAACAATAAATACTCCACCATTGTAACTGAACTCGGCTTTTTGAAAACGTACCTCATATTGTTTGCACCGCATTCCAAACAAGTATTTCCATTCAGTTCAAGCGGGCGGGACTTCATGATTTCGAATGAAGGTTCCTGACGTAGGGGTGTACATTTCTCGCTGTGGTACAGAAAAAGCGATAGGACAATGGCTTGTAAGAAATATTTGACCGAGTTACGAATGATCTCGATGAAATAGGGGCAAACATGTGGGTGTGATTACTTCCGCTTGGCAAATATCCATTCATTCTTTATTTTGAGAGAGAGTTTCCAGGAGGCAAGATTCACAATTCAGAAGTTCACAAGGCCTGGTAGTCCTAGAAGCACATTATTACTTTGCGTGCTTTCACAGACAGTCAATTCCAGGAAAGTTTTTCTGTAAACTTGTATCTGAAATATTTCGTTTTGACAGGTAGATATATCAATACGAAATGAAGTATGTAAGGAATATGTAGCAACAGGTAAGAATGCAAAAAATTAGTAATCGTATAAAAATATGATGTGTGTGATGTAAACTTCAGGAAAACATTTTAAATGTAGGTATCTCATACCAGTAAAAATATGTACAAGTATTTACATGAAAATTCGCTCCACAATAAAGTCAAATGACGGCATATTCTATTAATTTTAAGATATTTTTAAAATTTAGTGTTTATACTATAAAAGACTCTTAATAAGAGTAAGTAATAATACATCTAGGACTAACTATCTTTCATTTAAAGAAAAAATCACAAAATTTCATTGAGCAGAAAGCTCAAATTTCTTTTTAAACGAAAAGATATTTATTCAATTAATTAAATATCTAAAACATAATATTTATATTGCACCAACCGTGTAATTTTCCCTCTCAGATGTAACGCTTGAGAGGGTTATGAGTGTATGCGAACACGTTCCGTCTCTATAACACCGAATCTCCGCTCTCACTGAGTTTCCCTGCGCATCACGCCAGGCACCTCCGTTGGGCGCCATGCCTCGCTGGAGACAAACGCACTGCCACTCGCCGACATCAGATACCACGAGCACCTCTGCTACTCACGTTCACACCGGGGTGGGGGTAGGGGGATAATAGGAAGTGTGTACTACCCCCGCGGAACTAGAGTTTAAGCCAGTGATCATTTCATTTTATTGATTTATTGAAATGAACAAGATACCCGAGGGGGAGCAAAAAGGTAAAATTAGACACAGTTATTCATAAATTCAACAATAAACTTACAAGACAACGGCAGCCACAGAGACGATGGCGATGATTAAAGCAACAGTGACTGGAACTATGTACTTACTAGTCCTTTTAGTTAGATATGAAAATGCAGACTCGTAAGGGTGACCCTACCTCTATCCGTCATTGAAAGGTTCTTCATATTATTAATTTTCTACCCATCGTCAACTTTTTTACTAATGAAGGATCGAAAATTATTTGTTAATATACCGTACTGTTTCACAGGTATGAAATATCACATAACAAATACACTTATTTTTAAGTACGTTTTGCTGAATGTGAGTTAAGTAGAATGACTACTGAATGTATTTGAAAATGATTGGAACGGGATTGGCGTGAACTTCCATCAGAGACGCCCGTGAGAGGTACAAACGCGGCAGTTTGAACCCGATACAAATTATAATACTTCCATTCAAACTGAAAATACGTTGTGGAAATCTCGAATATTCAACACATTCATAAGTCTACAAGACTACTAAAATATTACACATTGCACATCAAGTGTTTGCTGGGCTAGTTGTGCCTCCGTCCTGACTACCACTGCGAGGCGTTTCTCGCTTTTTGTGGCATGGAAAGGACGCGCAACAGGTGCCTGGTGGAGATGTTGCTGAAGCCCCTTTGGTAGAGCAACCGCAACGGAATTCAAAAGAGCAGCATAGGTTTTTCATGTAACTGGTTCCTTTCTTCGACGTGCAGAAAGGATGCTTCTCTTTTTAAAGACTTAAAATTTGCTTTCATTTACTAATCTTCACTGCATAAAGTCTCATTTTAGATTCAGAAGGATGGTATTTTATTTCAGGCTAGTATAATACTTTATCAGTACCAAGCAATAAACTTACTAGCAATCTCATGCAGAGGCAGTGTAGTAACGTACAATAGAAGTAATCTCATTCAATTTCACAATAAAAGGTAATATCACGTAAGAACGTAGTAGAATTGAGTATTGACATCTTAAAAATGATGTACTTTGTACAGTATTGACAGCATTTTACTCATATATATCACAAAAAAAACTCCCCAAAATTTATTGAAAAACACATGCGCGTCAACGAACCGACAATACAGGTACCCGTCGTTTTATCTCTTATTTGCGTTGTTTCTTAATGGAACAAATCGGCCTGATTACAGTGGAAATTATCAGAATATGTTATTTTTGAGAACATTATCTCAAAGTTCTTTTACATGCCACAAGCATGAGATGACACCCTGAAGTTGTTTCGTCATTGCAACCCTTCCAGTCGGGTTTGCATTCGAGAACTAGCGTTTTAGAAGGCGATTTACTAACCTCCATACCACTGAGGGAAATGTTAATTTTAAATCAAAAAGAAGATTAGTATTTCTGATACATAAAATAAAAATATTCGTTTAGATTCAGCACAAAAGTTAACGTTTCGTCCTGTGGTTGTTCCAAGAGTTTAATGTTCCTCCCATAAAACGTGAACCGTATGATCTTAGCGTTATAAATTAGCAATACATAATAAATAAGCAACGGTATCGATATTCAAATAGTGATTACAAAACGAATCAGTGTATTTCGTTCGCGATGAAACTTTTTCGGGGATAGAAAATCAGGAGTACTTTTAGTCACAATGAAAAGTTAAACGAAAGAATATATTTGTTAAGAATAGTTTCTATTCATAATTCTTGTAATTTATAAATAATTCATAAATACAAAATTCAATTGTTTTTAAAGTATTCTAGTTGTCTCAATGCGATGAACCTAGTTGTTATATTTATGCTAGAACTTCTTCGGCAATTGTTCACAACCAAATGTATTCCGTTATCTAAATATTTCATCAATATCATAAGCATACTTCACTAAAACGACTCCTTTTAAAAGCAGGGAACATATTGCATGGGTATATTCTTGGAGTCTTGGGACAATAGACACGTGTCTGGAAACGTTTTCTGGTAGTTAAAGAAGCAATATCAATAGAACGACCTTCATTTAATTTTGTTCGTTTTAATCACGATGGGCGTCCAGAGCTTCCGCACTATTTGGCACACGTTTGACTCACGCCCGAGATAAGGGTTCGAGCTTTCTTGGCCGTGAAAGTTGGTTGCATCAGTCATGACGAAACGGAGAGCGAATCACGAGCTGCACGACTGACTTTCCACCATATAAGAGCAACTGGCTTATAGAAACGCAAGTGAATCTTCACAAACACAGTAGAACCTCGCTAATCTGAACCTCGCAAATTCGAAACTTCGGATAATTCGAAACAAAATTCGGGTTGCAGGAAAATAAACAAAACACATAAGCTTATTTGTAGTGTAAAGAAAGGATTTTATAATTTCTGTAGAAGTGAACAACAAATTATTTAAACAAGTTGTCGAAATGAAACGTTTACTGCACGTAACTACGGTGCATATCACGTTCATGGAGCAATAATTTTCACTTAGAGGAACTTGCAAAATCGATAATCTTCTTTTGCTGCAAGGAACTGAACCGAATTAATAATACGATGTGATGATGCGGTCGCTATGCTACATTGCCATTTTCTCACATCACACGCTTCGAAGAATTGTGTCTCATAATCCTATAGATGTATTTGTACACCTACCGTTTATTTTTTCGAATAATCCGAACATTTCTGAGTTCAAAAAGACCACACCCCCAAATAGTTCGGAATATCGAGGTTCTACTGTAGATACCTAGGGACAGGCTCTATTGGTTTATGGAAGATATGTTGCCAAAGAAGGTGCTTAACAGAAGCAAATGCTTTAAGGAAAATGTTTTCCTAGACGGCATGACCAATGTGGTTAGTGCACGTGTTTCAGCATTTCTATTCATGGATCGTGGATTCAAATTTTATCGAATTTCAAAACATTTTGTCCATCTCCATCGTTTCTATGCACAGTATACCTACCAAAAACGCAGTGTTTACCTAACCCCGAAATCGAGGATTTCTCAAAGTGTGTAAATGCATAGTCAGATGAGTAATCTTTGGAATGTGTGTACACGTGTACGTAAACTCCTTTTCAAACCCGCGAGGGCATAGAGCAATATGGCAACGAATGGTCGAATTATTTTCCGTCCCTGGATCTTACTCTCCGTATGATCCAGCCCCGTGAACGCGAAAGACTCAGGTAACGCAAAGTTACATATGGTTGGATTTAGACCATATAGCATCGTAAGGAGGAGAAGAAGAAGTCAATGGACGCTATGTAGCTGGCTGAAGTGGCACACCTCCCTCTAAAAGAAATTTATTTCTTTTCATAAAAGCTAGCTGCATTCATCGAGTTGTACAAATCACTGTTCTCTCGTCTCCATAACATCCATCCACCAGAGTCTTCAAATACTCTGACAATACTGCGACCACGGAGATGTACTGTTTAGAGCAGGGGATTTCAAACTTTTTCCGTCCACGGCTCCTTTGACCTAACCGAAACGTACCGTGGCTCCCCCGGTAACAAGTATCAAATATAAGAGTTAATATAGACCTACTAAAGATTCAAGACAAAAAAGTAAGTGGCTACTTTATTTCTCCATTCTAATTAGGTATTAAAATAACACAATATTTTTATTATCGCCGCTGTGACTGATTGGTTGATTTGTTCGTGTTTCCGGGCGCGTCAACTGCTTTGCTCATTAGTCTCGTTAGTGTAGTGCATGTTTTTTCTCGGGAGATGGCGGTGATCTTCCACCGCTGGATGGCGAGATCCGGCGCCGACCTACCGTCGGCTAGTTGGGTTTCCCCCAAACCAGGACTCTCCCACCAGCGGGGCACCGCCTCAGCCGAAACAAGCTCTAAGCTTCCGACCGGTCTCCCGGAATGTGTGGTAGTGTAGTGCATGTTAGTGTAAGTATGTGTATAAGGGGAGAGCAGAGGACAAGGAAGAGGAAGAACAGATCGCGCGCGGTCCGTGGCCCGTTTGGTAGGGTACTGCTCCGGCATTCGCCTGGTGTTGATCGGAGACACCACTGAAAACTACCGATCAGAGCAGCCGGCCGCTAGAATTCTCCTCCAGACAGTGACTGAATTCGACCTAGCTGAAGAGCTAGTGTGGAAAATCCTGCCGCCGTCAGGACTCGAACCTAGGACCTCCCGGTCAGAGGCGCTGCAGTCGCCGCTGTGCTCACGCGTGAGCACAGGAACTCATCTGCGTGGGTAGAAAGATTAAATATCCCCGACCGCGATGCGCGCTATATGATTTGATAGTACGCCGATCTTAAAGGAACCACAGACGCTTATTGGTAAAAAACGTTTTAGGTTCAATTAACTCACAAATAATTAGAAGAATAAATCATATACATTGCAAAGAACATATAGTATAATAGTACAAAATTATTTTGTTGACATTAATGACACAATAATTAAAGCAAATCAAACCTAAAGATCATGTTTCATACATCACCGCAACACCCCTACCATATGGCCGCGATGCCCCTGGGAGCAGCGACGCACAGTTTGAAAACCCCTGGTTAAGAGTGAATTAGGGAGTAGCGCCATAGGCGGCGGAGAATGGTGGTGACACCGCGCAACCATCACCTCATTACCCAAGCGACTGGCAAGTGAGTGTTCCTTTCCTCCAACGACGAAAAGCGCTGCGAGAGATGACACTGGCAACGAAATCGACATCTTCCCAAGGCAAAAGAGTCTGCTCACGATGAGAATTGAGTGAATGATGCCTATGGACAGCGAGCAAGAGAAGCAGAGGATGATGATCAAGATGAAGCCGTGAGCGACGAAAGTGATGACTAAGGCCACGATAATTATGTAATGACATATATTCCTATCGTAACTCTGTCAGGTCGAATCAACGATATATTCACGTTTCATATCGGCTAGTGCCAAAAAACGTCGACTTTTTAATACATATTTTTACATATTTTACCCGAAAGTACATATATTTACATATTTTACACAAAAGTACATTTTTTAGATATTACTGCAATTTTTTATTCAATTATTCATTTTTCCTGTATCTTTTTGATAAGGAATCTCCCAGACAAACAATTCAGCATTGTGAAACATTTTTCAGTAGCCTCGTCTCTAAAATCCTACTATTGCATCGCGTTGAAGTAAGTCAGTCCATAAACATGGACGGTATTGCAAATCGAAGGGCAAGGCGACGTTCCATCGAAGGGCAAGGCAAGGCAATCCATAGCTTCTGGTGTGTTAGTTTTCAGCGCGTGTAATGCAGAGAACAAAAAGGAAGTTTGGTTTGTGAAAATTATACGTTTAGCAGGTGATATCGCGCAACCGCCTCACAACTTTCAGGGGTCTCCCTTGACCTTGATACCTTCACCAGAAACGACACCCACCAGCCTAAGAGGCAATTAATGTTTAATAATGGTCTGTATAATAATGAAACAGAACAATATACACTATGATAACAGTATTTTAATAAAATAGCATTGATATATAATGTTAATTAATGTTACATACTTCTTACTTTTTAGCATATATTTCTGTATATTATTATACATATATATGTACATATTTCCCTTTTTTAGTACATAATTATCCGGGCCCTAGTGATGACATTGACGAAAAAGGCAAAGAGGTAGCAAGCAACTGAGACGAAAACGTTAACGATGACGACTTACGGGAAGAAGACAGTGTGCGTGACGAAAAACGAAAGCGACGATGAAAAAGAAAATGCAGATGCAGACGAAGAGGACGAAGACGATGCTGGAGACCACAGCGACAAAGAAGTCAACGACGATGCAAAGGCCACGTAGAAGACGGATGCGGTGGAAAAAGACGGCCGTGATGTCCCAGAGGTCGCCTGGCGTGACCTCCAAGCGTGTCAACAGGGCGCTCTCTTCAACCGCAGCGGGCGGAAACAGGCGGAGCGACCAGCTGACGGCTGCGGCCGCGTGTTATGTCACAAGCGGCCACGAGGCAGCGGCGGCGGTGGCGGCAGCAGCAGACAAGCTGGAGCCGGGCGGGATCGCTGACGGCGGCGGCGGAGGCGGCGGCGAGGGCTGACGTCACGGCGCAGCACGCCCCGCGCACGCTGCCCAGGAGTGGAGGCGCTAATTAAGGAGGCGAGCAGCGCGTGCGGCGCACGTGGTGGGTGGCGGCGGGTGGGCGCGCCCGCATCGATCCGATCCACCGCCTCCGCCCCCGGCCCTGCCCTCGGCCCCGCCCCCGCCGCTTCGCGTCGCGTCGCGTCGTCGGGGCGGTTCCAACAGACGCGACGCGCGCTTTACGGGGAGGAAGAGATTGGCTGGGAGCGTTCACGCGCTGCCCACTGATGTCTCCACGAGTGTGCTTCAAGAGGAAATCACAACCCTTGCACCCAGGAATATTTTTTTGATAACGGTCGCAACAGTACAAGACAAAAAAAAACAACAACTTATTTTACAGTAGAGTGAAAAGATATTTTAGTTCGTTCTTTGAATATTAAAAATACTTGCAGTGTGCAGAAAAATAGTGTTTTATAGGGGGATTTGACTTGTACACTTTTTATGAGGCATATAGATATCGAACTGATGAAATATATATATATATATATATATATATATATATATATATATATATATATATATATATATATAATTTTTGTCAAAAAAATAATTTGCACTCCTATGACCACACATGAAATAATTGAGATCTTCCAATGTCAAAGGAACTAAATCCCAAAATTTTCGAAACGAAGATTTTGACATCTAAATATTATATAAATCGCTACTAATGTACGGTTAAAAGAACGATGTTCCAACAAGTAGTTGTAACTACCTAGTGATGGCTTTGGGTGCATGTCAAGGATACGAATTCATACAGTTTTTGTTGATTTCCCGAAGAAAAATTGTTACTTTGCTCCCTTAGCTTTGCAAGGCTTTAATTACAATCCAAACCAAATTTCAATTTTACTTTCACTATCTATGCAGAGGGATTCCCTGACGTGTGTCATATCTGTGGATAGGAATTTTTTATGTTTGAGAAATTTTGATGCAAACGTCGAAAACACATATCGCATATTTTTAATAGAAAAGTTCATTTTCTTTTAGTTCCAGGTTTATTTTTTACTTTACCGTATCATACGTAGTGTAGAGAAAGTTTTGTAATAACAGTAAAAAATCATTGTCAAGATTTGAACCGAATTACACATTTAGAGAGTCTGTAACACCGAAGAAGTGTTCAAAATGTTTATCTGTCAACATCACAGTGCATAATTTTACACAATTTCTTAAAAAAAATATTCTTCGATCGGACCGGCCGAATTAAAAGCCTTACGAGTATGAAATTGATCATTTATATTTAGGGGTACTTCACCATTTAGAAAAACAAAACATATTTTCTTAAAAGAACTCAAAATGGCTTTTTTTTAGTTTTTCATCGAATAAGGGACAGTTCTCTTAAATTGCGAAAAGTGCGATTTTCACTTAAAGTAGATTTTTGAAACTTTTTTCACACATACCATCGTTATAGAAACTGGACATTTCTTACTTTATGCAACCCCTACACTTTTTCATAATGTAAGGGTTTCCTTTTAATTTTTAGTCAAATTTTTACAATAATTCTGCAAAATATGCAAACAAAACTTTCTCCAAAACGGCTCCAAATTTTTCTTTAAAGTTTTGTATGGATAAAGCACAACTCATAAAATTACGAGAATGCTGAAAATTTTAATATAATACAATTTACCGTATTAAAATATTACGTATCCGTTACATATGAAACGAGAAAGTATTGTTGAAGCATCATTAGTTATTTTTTAGAATCCTGAATCCGGATTAACTTCGTATTAGTATTTCTTTTGAAATATTCTTAATGAGTGACTTTCCTTTCAGTGTCATCTGAAAACATTCAGGTTCTATCATACTTGGCGACGCCACGCCACCCTCTTTTCCACATTCTACACCAGCGGCTATTACCGATGTCCAGTCGTTATAATTAAGATAAGCCAACTAAAGCATTCTGAAAGGAAACAACCTGTCATAACTCCAATTCGGTCACCATTTCCTTCGCTCTTCAAGGCGAGAGAATGGCCAGACCTCTGATGAAATACCTTACTGTGAACTGCAGGAAAAGAAAAGGACGAAGAAATAAATTGCCCCCGATCTTGAGGAGTCAGAAGGCCTTAATAAAAGATGTTTACGAAATATTCTGTAAGATTTGAACATAGAGTTTGACGAAGCTCTACATTGAACATGAAACCATGTACTGTTTTCTGGTGATGAAATGGAAAGGTAAAGAAGTCGAATATTTAATTAAATGCAAAATCACATTCTTAACAGCAACCTTCGGTAATTGAGATTCGGACAATGCAATATTTTATTTCACACAACAACCTCTTTATAGGTACCTAACACACCTCACAAATTATGTTTTTTTTACGTGTGGTTGATCCCGAGAGTAGATTTTGTACAGCTGATCCTATCTAGCGGTGAGGGCTCATGGAGATGGGAAAACCTTGCTTCTGAAAATCTCTAGGGAAATTAAGAAAGGAAATTGGACTAGCCTGTATGATTCTTTTATCTTCGTACAGAGTATCTCACTTCATACTTCTTAACCATCTACGGGGGGCGATGATAATTTTCGGCCTATGAACTTGTGCTGGGAAATTTCTTAAAACGAAGTTAAACATGTGAAATTTCCCCGTAATTGATAGACAAATCATCATATTCTGGCGTTTGGCAGGGCACGTTTGGACGCCAGACTAAAAGAGATTTAGTTTAGTTATCAAACGCCAGTGCTATAAATTTTGGAACTCAAGAACACGTGTGCAGATTGTACTTCATCCCTTCATACAATACATATTTTACAGTTTTTTATGATAAATCTAATACACAAAAATCAACGTTTGTTTGTATTTCATGCGCAACCGTGCTGTTCATCCGATTGCGATAAAACATTGCCAACTTATGGCTTGCACTTGCGCGAAGAATACAGACATAGTACAATGGGAATGTGCGTACGTCTGTGTGTACATAGACGCGTTGTTGATGAGTTTATGCGTGTGTCGTTATTCAAGCGCCCCTGAACAAAAGGTCTACGCAACCTGTCGCACTCTCAAGTTTTAATATGTGATTTTTTTCGTGCCTGGGTCGGTGTTCTAAGAAACGTAAAATAGGTCTGGCAAATCCGGGTTTACCCTGTTCCCCTTCGTTTCCCCAAATGTTCCCCTCTTATCCTCCACTTGTGACCGAATTATATTTTCATAAACTGACAAAAAACTGTCTGTATTTCCTTAGCGTATGATAGTTATGTAAAGGATTAGGAAGATTAAAAAATGATAATTTGTAACTAAATTCCAAAATCAAAATATTACTGGGTGCTACAACAATGTATACAAATGTATAATAAACGCTCAAATAAATGCAAAGAACTGTTTCAGTCATTTTCGAAGTATAATTAAAGTCAAAGTGATTTAAAGGCAGGAAATGATTTTTATTTTTTTACTGTAGCCCACACGTTGAAAAAATCTGAAATCAATTCACAACAATTTGTCTTTTAAGAGGAACGTTTGAAATTGTTTTCGAGCCTGTTCCTTGGTTTTAAGATACAATAAAAATTATTTTTTGTTATTTTTTTCAATTTTTGTTGGGGGTGGGGTTTGAATTTGGGTCTGAGAAAATATCAAAAAATATTTTTCTTATAGTATAAATTGTCTTCTTATTTATCATATTTTTTCAGTCAGATAAAATAGTGTTAAGTTGCCGAAAAAATAAAATAAAAAACACGTTTTTGGCTGTAGAGGGGTGTGGGTGGTGGGACGGGGCTAAGAAACCTTTCAAAAATATTATTTTTATCTTAGAATTATAATGTAACCACTCGTATGTCATGTGGTTGAGGGGAACTTTTTACCGCCTTATCCGGGGGTACCCTTTCTGTGATTTTGTCGGGATCGAACCCGCGACTTCCATATCACTGGCTCGCTTGAGCTGAAAGGCATTGACTTTTCACTCGCCTCAGCTGTGGTGGGAACAAACAAAAATAAAACAATGCTATTGCTGTATTATTTATTGATTAAGTACGTGTATATTTTGCCGTCTCTGGATGCCCCAGGAGCGCGCCTGCCCGCAAGCGGTGCACTGACGAAGCAACCCGCTGGGAGACCGCGCTGTGCCTTTCTCCGTGTTCCGCCCGTGAGTCGCCAAATTGGAGAACTTTTTCTTCGTGCTCGCAGCCTCCGAGATGTTTGTCTCGAGGTCGTGTTTCGCTCCGAGCGACGTGCAGAAGCCACCGCTTCCATGAGATTTCACAACAGCGTCCAAAGAACGGAGCAGCCCCAGGCTAAATGGCTTGCGAGTTTGTGGTTCGAGTGGCCGTTAATCCCTTAGGATTTTGAGCTGGGTACATTGGGGTTGGCATTGTGGTGTTAGATCAATCAACGTAGGGGGTTGTAGGCCTTGTAACCATAAGAGATCTTGAACAGTGTTTGTTACATTAAACCTAGTTTCACACTGTCTTCTAAGTGGTGTGTACATAGAAAAGCGTGCATGACTTCCCTGAGAAACTGGGAACGGCTCGGTGAAGCAAGCGCATGTCCATCTCTCGTTTTCAGATTTACATAGACTTGTCACTGCGCGATTCTCTTTGATATAATATATGCTTATTCTCTTTTATCGCTTTGTCTATATTCTTCCGTAAATATTAAATCAACAAATTTTTACGCCATTTTCTTTCCCCTGAGCACTCGAATTATATTTGGGACTTTTTTCTTTCAAGAAACTTCTTTTTCTTTGCTTGACTGACATTGTACACTAACTTCATTATCAATTCTTGGCACATTCTTGAGCTTTTCATCAATACCAAGGGCTTGATTAGATGCACCGCTATGATGCACCGGATGTGGTGTCATTACGTGTCTGATCGTAAAATGATCGAGTTCAACATGCTGAAATTTACTCATGCACTATTTAATAAAGATAGTACGTAATTATCAATGAGATTTCACTACCCATTTGCGAAAGTTATCAAATATTGATTTAGCATTAAATCTTGGCGTGGAATACCGCAATTAAGCACGTTGAATGTCTTAGCCCTCATGAAGCACTGCAGCCACATCAGCATTTGTCTTTCGCTCTTATCCACGGATGAATAAATAGGCTTAGGTGGCTCAGGACAGCAATTGATGTCACTGCAGTGCCTCTGACCAGGTGGTCCTAGTGTGAGACCTGACAGTAGCAGGATTCTACACACTAGCTAAAGAGCTAGTGCCGCTCTATGGAGGAGAATTCTAGCGACTGGCTGCTCTGATCGGTAGTTTTCCGTGGTTTCTCCGATCAAAATCAGGCGAATGCCGGAGCTGTATCTAACAAACGCGCCACGGACCGCGCGCGCGATCTATCCTTCCCCATCCTTGTCCTATCCTCACCCTTTAGTTACACACACACTTACATACACTACACTACCACATAAGCCGGGAGACCAGTAGGGAGCTTAGAACTTTTCCATGGTGCCCCAACTGTTGGGAGATACCTGGTGGAGGAAACACCGCAAGTCTACGGGTAGTCGGCGTCGGATCTCACCATCCAGTAGGGGAAGATCACCACTACTTCCGCGATAAAAAAAACATGGGGAAAGCTGCAAACAAGGGAAACCTTGGTAATGTGCCCGAACGAAAAATAAGATAACGGGACAAATATTTAAAGATTTTTTAAATTAAATGTCAAGGCAAATTACAAACAACTTAGACAAATAAAACGAACATGCGGCACGAACAAGCGTATGAGTATTTCAAAACGACGAAAACATGCGCATTAACCGTGAGTACGTTGCATTCTTTTGAGCCCAATAAAACAGTGATTTCTATGAGAAGCTTCGGGTGAAATTGCGTTGCCCAATTGTACGGTGGGTGGGGTAGGTACATAGGGTGAACGCGTCACGGCTCTACTTGCCTGCCTCGAAAAGAAAGGGATGGAACCGCTTAAGACACGCCTGGAACTTTGTGACCAACCTACGTACTATATTCCCAACTATTTCTGTGGAATATTTTGAAACGCTTAATAGGTTCAAATTAAAAACATTCAGCACAGTGATCTCGTTTCTTTGTAATTCCGCATAAAAAGAAAAATTACAACACTATCTGGCCATGAATCGTGCCTCTGTCATAGTTGTGCAAAAAGTAACCTTCTATTGAATATAGGAAAAGTGAACGTTGCAGAGCAAAATGCATTCAGTAAACAAAAAGCAGGAGATCCGTGGAGAAAGTTAATTATGTCATGCCATGGATGCCCCATGGTAAGTGCTGAAAACATTCTACAGAAACGTAATGAGTTGTGAGTTCACATCTCTACTTGTAAATACTTTGTAATTATTTCATGTATTCACCTTTTCGATTCTGTGATACACATTTCAAACTCCTTGATTCTTTTATATAAAAATTGTAAAATGACAAGATTTTAATTGGATTCCAATACATTTATTAATCAATACGAATTTTTATTCCTTAAAGAAAAAGAATAAGAACCTTTGTATCTGTAATTCAATATATTTTAGAAAGTACAATATAGTATTGCTTCCAAAATAATGAAATTATTCAAGCTGGTATTCCGTAAACCTCAATAATTCTTGTGAATACATCCATTGTTAGTTGACCAATAGGTCACCCACTAAATATTAGACACTTAGTGTATGTGTGAATGCATAACGGTTCTTATTGCAGTTCGCAGAGCAATAGTAGAGAGAACAAGGGTGGAATATACTGTAGTAATTTTGGAGGAGAATGGTGTAATCAATTGACGGTAACTAATGATTCCCGCACGTCGTCTTTAAAGCTTTCCAGGGTCGCAGGGCTTATGGCGGTCGTAAAGACACCGCATAGAACACCCGTCTGAGAATTCTAAGAGGTTCTTAAATGACGTACTTTAATCATTACGAAAGTCCACGTTCATGTAATGAAGTGGTAACTACTACTACTACTACTCCGAAGTGCTTTGAATATTGCTCCTACACAATAAAACTCATTTCAGCATTGAGTGAACCAAAGACTTTTGTATTTTCGGCGCATTCATTTAACACGGAAAATTATCTTATTGCAGGTATCTGACGATCAATTAATTTTAAAAAAATGTAGCAAATATTTATGTAGCTTGTATTAAATTTTAGCATCACCGACATATAATTATTGGATATCATGACAGAGTTGAAATATTTGTTATAATACTTAATATTAGTGATAGTATGATTATTGCATGTTCGGCTTATACTGTACTCCTTTATTATTATTGTTATTATTATTATTATTATTACTATTATTATTATTATTATTATTATTGTAATTATTGTTATTTAACTGCCACAGGGTGCAGTTCAAATGTTACCCAATTGCAGTTCAAATAAATGTAAGTATGTATGATCACCAATAGCAAGAATAACGTTGCGTAATTAATTTCAATTCAAAGAATTTGTCTCTGCAGTGACTCAGACCGGGAGGTGCTAGGGTTCGAATCGCGACGGCGGCGGATTTTTGACACTACCTAATAGCTAGGTCGACGAATGCTAGCGGCCAGCTGCTCTGATCGGTAGTTTTCCGTGGTTTCTCCGATCAATACCAGGTGAATGCCGTAGCAGTACCCTAACAAACGGGCCACGGACCGCACGCGATCGTTCCTTTCCCTTCCCTGTCCTATATCTCACCCCTTACTTGCACACACACTTCCGTGCGCTACACTTACATGTACTACACAACCACACATGCCGGGAGACCAGTCGGGAGCTTAGAGCTTGTTCTGGCAGGGGCGAGAATACCTCCACGGAATTCCAAGACGTGGAAAACTCAACTACCTACAATTTCAATAATTGTTTTTTTAACATATGTACTTTTAAGTAGTTTTGTTACAATTGATTTTTGAAAGTTTCTTTCCCATTGAAACATAGTTGAAATCATTTTCTGCATTAACTCTTATTCATATTTTCTTTGGATGTTATTTCAGGAGGCAGCGATAACTTGGAGTTGTTTCACTTTTAATAGCTAGTAGTTTTGAATAATACTTCTCTTTATCGAAATTACTGATGTTTTAATTATCCATTCGAGTTATGTAATGTGTTAATTCGAGAAAAAATCACAATAAATCCCACTGGAAGTGCTGTAATATTACTAATGAAAATATTAAGACATTCGCTCTTTAGCAAAGTGGGTGAAACGTTGTACGAGTTACGTATCGTAACATCTTACTACAATACTGAATTGCTTACCAAACTCGGTCAGACGGCCTCTTTTGATAATTCTCTAATCTCTTCTCTTTGTAATAATATGTATTACGATACCCGTTTCGTAAATAACTATTGTGGAGTGGAATACCACTCAAGTCGCGAAGCCAGGAGATAATCTATTTGCAAATTTTCAATGCACTGTATTACCTATTGTCACGAGAAGACAAAAATCAACCTTCCAGTAATCATTTTGCAGAAAGTAGCATCATATTTAGAATTTTGACAGAATAATAATTAAATCTGAAATGTTGAAGAATCAATGTCGCGATACATAGTCGACTGAAAACTAAACATCCTTTTACGTCAAAGTTTTTGAATGTAGGCAAAATATTATTGCTGTCCCAAATCATTTGGCAGCAAGATTGCGCAAAGCAATAGAAAAAAGATTTGAAATCTATTAACGGAGTGTTTCTCTCATGGAAAATACAAAGCACTTTAGACATTACATTTCATTGACAGTGAATAAACAGTATTATTTGCGGTTATTCGTTGGATTCTTGTTAAAGGCTTGTTACGCTTTTCAGGCGTGCTGGACGAATATAAATTCCTTAAAAGAGCTTAAAAATGTAATTTCCCTAAAACGCAGGTTAGTATGCGCTCTAACGTCTTCTTGAGATGTATGTGTATGCCAACATCCATGGATAATTTGTTGTTTTCCCAGCTCCATGTCCGCGGCGTGGTAATACCAGCAACTTCCGAAACAACGGTGAATGACAGCTGTTATATTCTTAAATGATTGATAGATTGTTAGTGAATCCGGACGCGTCAACTACCAGGGTCATTAGCCCCGTCAGTGAAATGCATGTTTTTTTTTTTCGGGAGGTGGCGATGTTCTTTCCCTGCTGGATGGCGAGATTCGGCGCCGACCTACCGTCGGTTAGTGCAGTTTTCCACAACCAGTTATCTCCCACCAACGGGGCACCGCCCCAACCGAGACAAGCTCTAAGCTCCCGACCGGTCTCCCGGAATGTGTGGTAGTGTGTTAGTGGAAGTGTGTAAGTGGAGAGGATATGACAAGCAAGAGGAAGGAAAGATCGCGTACGGTCCGTGGCCGATTTGTTAGAGTACTGGTCCAGCATTCGCCTGGTGTTGATGGAAGAAACCACGGGACACTACCGATTTGAGCAGCCAGCCGGTAGAATTCTCTTAAGGACAGCGACTGAATTCGATCTAACTAATAAGTTAGTGTCGAAAATCCTGCTACGGTTGGACTCGAACCTAGAACCTCCCAGTCAGAGGGACTGTTGTGACATCCGTTCATCCCTGAGCCACCCTGTATTATCGTATATTGTTAACAGTCTCTTTGTTTTCAACCTTATTAAACAATTACGTTTCGTTTAATTACTAATTTTTTAATGTGCGATTTTTTATACATTTCTTGTCGTATTTCTCTTACTTGCATATTTCTACTACTTGCGAATATAAAATCACAAGTCGCGAAATATCCAGACTGTAATGTGTTGGACTTAGTGACTGCATTGAGTTAAAATACCATATCAAGTTTCGCCCAATAATATTGATGTTAGTTATAGCGACCACAACATTTGATAATATTCTCCCTAAATACTGGGAAACACCTGTTCTTTCAACAATTAATGGGGGAAGTAATGAAGAACAATGGCTCCAATAATTTTAAACTCCCACATATCGGGACAGCAAAGCTTCTCAGTCAAAGGATTCTATCTACAAGTTTAAAATGGACTAGAGTACCCGTGCGAGAACTCTCGCATAGTAAACCCCACCATCTTCCCTAATTTTCCGTTTCCATATGAAGCCTGCAATATATCTTTTTCTTCAAGACCCTCTTATCCTCTGTCACGTGTATTATATGTCTCCTTTTAATTGATAACAATACAATGCATCCTTGTCAAGACAAAGTTTTCTTATTTAACGTTATTATGGAGCACATAGATACAATCGTGTAATTTAATCGCGTATAATATCAAGTAATTAGTTTAATGACACATACAGTTGCAGATTCCACAGGCTCTGAACAGGTGAGGTAGAATCGAGAAGCGTCGTACTAACATGTAATAGAATATTAAAGAAGATCTCATCCTACATTCTACGTTGTGATGAACGTTTCACACAAGAGAAATCGAAGGGGATCACAGTTTTGCAGAGCAACAGGCATAAAAAAAGAAAATGAGAACTGATAAACAACCCCGAAAAAAATAAAGTTAACTGGTCTGAACCAGTAAGGAAGTGAAGTATGACGATTTCGTATATGGTACGTCTCAAATTCAATGCGTTCTATTTTAAAATTTTTCTTTAAACAATCGAGTGTGTAATGAAGGATATTAATGATAAACATTTACCTAATTTCAAGTTTTCTACGTTTTATCGCTTATTAATAGAAATGAGATTTGAATCCGAAAATGGAAAAAAATGGCTGTAATGATAGAAATATAATATTGTGGCATTCATATCTTCGAAAAATGCGACAGCTTAGAAATAAGAAAAGTAACATACATAGTGTAACCAGATGAAAGTTGGATAAACGTTGGTTATAGTATATCGTTTATTGCGTAAATTATTTAATCAATATTTGACGACACCATCAAAACCTTACGAAAATATCTAATTTTAGCATTGTATAAGAGAATATATGTAAACGTTTTTAAGGTCCTAAAACTCTTCGTTTAGGAGTTATTTAATGATATAAGTTTAAAAATGCGACGACCTATTGCGGGTTGCATTTGACACTAATATTTAGATGCGTTTTTTCAACAAATTCTTCATATTTTGAAAGTCAAAGTGCAACTTGTCACGTCTCCGTGAAATTCTCTTTCTTTAGAGACCTCATTTATAAAGATTGGTTGGGTGTGAGAGCTGCAAAAGATATGTTCTGAAATAATACAGGAAACGATAAATTATTGAAAAATCAAGAAACTAACTTAACTCTCAGCACAGGAATCATATGTTTAACGTACAGAGTACTTTAATCAAATTTCTTGATACTAAATGTGGCGTTCGAGTACAGTTGCAGTATTAATTTTATTTTACTATTACAGTCGACTCCGGTTATTGTGAACACGGATATAGTGAACCCTCGGTTATAGTGAACTTAAGTCACTGGTCACATTTCACTTACATTTCAAATAAGCAAAAGAAGACTCGGTTTAATGAACCTGAACATCGTCTATACTGAACGCAGGAAATACGTCCTGGGAATTAATTCCCTCCTGGAAAAGAATAAATTCCAACACTAAACAGCTTGAAAAAAATGTCGTCAGCCAAAGGCCATAATAGAAGAAATAACATCTAAGGTGAAGGTAGGAAGTCGGGAATGGGCACCTTACTGATGACCTTATGCTACTCAGTTTCACTACGGAAACGAAGGCCGTGTCCGGCTACAATTGGCAACGGTGACCAGCGAATGCTTGCTTCAGTTTCGATCATGGTGTTACCTGATATTCCGCGGGATGAAGTGCGTTGAGTTCTACATAGGCGACAGGAAGCACGCGACTGCCAGAGCCTGGTGATAACCGCCGTACCGCGCGTATCCGTTTCATTAGCCGCTTGCGACATCCCGCAACCGAAAGCTTGTCATATTTTATTAAGCGAGTAAAAGAGCCTTTGGACAGTGGGACGGTGTTCCAACAGAGCAAGAGCCATTGAAGGGTATCAAGACTGCATTACGATACTTAGACCCAGAAGACAATACTGAATCAATTATGGAGAGAGAATGAACTCTTGAGAAGATCTAAAGAAATTACTAATGAAAGAGTACGAAGCAAACAATTTATTTAACAGCAAATAAATGTATTGAAGTTTTCAGCTCATGCTGTTAAAATATTTTTCTATAATTCTACATTAATAAAATCAATGGGTATGAAGAAATTCTTTTTAATTTTGACATCGGATACAGTAAACCCCTGATATAATGAACCAAAAATGTTAGTCCCCAGATGTTCACTACAACCGGAGTCAATTGATTGATTGATTTTTTTCGTGTTTCTGGGCGCGTCAACTGCTTTGGTCATTAGTCCCGTTAGTGTAGTGCATGTTTTTTCTCGGGAAATGGCGGTGATCTTCCCCCGCTGGATGGCGAGATCCGGCGACCTACCGTCGGCTACTGAGTTTTCCCCCTAACCAGGACTCTCCCACCAACGGGGCACCGCCCCAGTCAGGACAAGCTCTAAGCTCCCGACCAGTCTCCCGGAATATGTGGTAGTGTGGTACATGTTAGTGTGTGTGTGTAAGGGGAGAGGATAGGACAAGGAAGAGGAAGGATAGATCGCGCGCGGTCCGAGGCTCCTTTGGTAAGGTACTGCTCCGGCATTCGCCTGGTGTTGATCGGAGAAACCACGGGAAACTACCGATCAGAGCAGCCGACCGCTAGAAATTTCCTCCAGACAGCGGCTGAACTCGACCTAACTATCTAGCTAGTGTCAACTTAACTATCTGGCCATCGTCGGGACTCGAACCTAGGACCTCCCGGTCAGAGGCTCTGCAGTGACATCAGTTGATGCACTGAGTTACCGCTCCCGGTACCGGAGTCGACTGTATTAGCCTATTATGGGACAAATTGATGACATCAACCACTGCTGTTATGGGGTGGAGGGGGTAAACATCACGTGACTATTTTTGCTTATTGATGAATGTCCCTGAGCGATGCACCTCTCCCCCAGTGCCCAATGCACTCTTGCCCTGGGCGCGATGCCCCACGGCCGGGCAACGTGCGAGCCACGACGCGGCGCGCCGCCTGCGCCTTATCGCCCGCGATCACGTTCGCCACGGGCAGCGCTTCGGCCACCATAGCGCACTCAGCGGTCGCTTTTTTCTTTCGACAAGGCTAGCCGTGGAACATCCGATGCCAACAGCAGGCACCGCCATTATTTTCCATTTCTTACTTCACTGTTGTAACTAACCGGGGCTGTAAATTCATGGTATATTCATGTGCGGTATGTACACTGTTCGATAAAAGTTTGTTATTATTCCATAAACATTCAAAATTTTATGTCGTTTGTGACGTTATTTGTTTCAATTCACTCCTCAATATATTCAATTCGACACACAAACCTGCATCCATTTATCGAGTCTTGATAACATACAGTTATTTCTATGTGATTTACCAACGAAGACAAATTCAAATATTGTAAAAATATTCGTATGCTGAATAACTCAATTTGATAGGTATATCTCGAATAAAGAATGTAAATATCCTTCAAGTTACAAGTTAAATTTTACGAGAAACTTTCTATGAGCATTAAATAAAATCTTACAAATGGATTCTTGACACAACTCGTAAAATCTTACATATGGATTCTTGACATAACAATTTTCAACAAATTTCAAGTTAATTCATCAAAATATACCGATTCATAAATCCGTAATTACATACACTTTATTAATTAGAACACATCTTAAATAGCTTCTCAGGACCAAAAGACTTAAGAAGAGGTAAATATTTTTTTAAATCCTATTTAGCTTGCTCAATGTAACCCAACTGACCAGTAAACTCTTATCTCCTTCAATGAGTTGTTAAAGGCACATTGCAGCCTGCTGGTCAGTAAATTCGCGGTAAAAACGAGGACTTCACACTAAAAAACATTGCAAAGATTGCCGAAGACAACTTTGCAATGTGAGAATGCGATGTTTGAATTGGCTGTCTCAATTGATTTCACAAGCTGTACATCAACGCTAGCGACTGTGCTGACGAATCTGTATTCACGTGCAACGTTTCGATACTATCTTGTCCTCATGAAATATAAAAATTAATATATTTTTATATTCGACTGAAATATCAGAATGAAAAAAAATTCTAATAAATGAATGGGTTGCGTGCAATTTTCAAGACAGGTTTCTCATTTCCGTTGTTCAAAATTATTTTGGAGTTTGTCTCGACTCATAGAGCCCCATTAATCCACGAAATCTCAGACAATAGTTTCCAGCTATACAGTTATACTTTTTGAATTGACACACGAAATGAAACGGGAAGAATTTCCCTGCTTCCAAGGATTGCGAACACATTGTCGTAAAATTACATGTGACCGTTTTTAGTTCTGAAGTAAGGAAGAAGCATTTTACTTTTTCCCTTGTTCTTCCATTAGTTGAGACCACTGAAAGCTCTCGTCCTCAATGATATTTACCTGCTAATTACACAAATATTCTTTCAGGAGTATCTTGAGTTGAGTCTGAGTGTTGTACATAGCAGAGATATCGAACATATTTTCAAGACTTCCGTTATGTGATTTGGGTGACCTCCGTTTCAGTAAAAGATAGGGAAATGTTTGGTAAATAAACAGTGTATCGTCAGTACGACCCCGTAATATCTATGTTAAATTCAATTTCCAGCATAACTAGTGAATAAACTAGAACCGAAAACATGGCAGTTAACGTTAAGTGTTTCTTCAGGTATGAAAAGTAATGGAATACTTCAAACATTATTTAACTTAACCCTAAAAAGCTAGTTCTCTAATTGATTCAATGGTTTTTTTTATCGCTGTTTCACTGTGTTGCAAAGATCTGTTAAGATCATTCTTTAATCTGTATTATCAATTAGTATGTACCGCTTTAGTAAATCCTGTGAATAATAATATCGCAAATTTTTTATTTTTTTGAATGTATTTGACCCCCTTATTTTCTTTGTAATTGTCATTGAGGAAAAAAAGGCAGACAGTAGCACTTTTTATGTGTTGAAAGGAGTTTTTTTCCAAAAATGAGAATGATATGTTCGGATTCATGGCGAATTGCATGGATTAGATTTTGCAAACTTCTTTAATGGCTCCACAAATCGTAATTGAAAGCTATATTCCAAAGTGTATATAAGATTAAGATATTAGAAAGTGCTCCCAAGCGTTCTGAAGAAGCCTTTCATAGAAAATGTTTAGGATCAAGAAAAAAAACAAGATTTAGTAATTTTCAATTCCCATCCCCTCTCTTTCACTCTATTTATAAGAAACTATTTTTTTTACATTTTTCATACATACCGAAAAAAGTTTTAACACGTAGAATGGGAGAGAATGGCTATCTAAATATCCAATAGACACAAGAGAAGTATACAAGAAAAAAAAGGAAAGAGAAAAAATACTTTATCAAATGGGGAAAGAGAGGGTATTGAAGGATGAAAATTAGAAAATAATAGTTTTTCATATTCCACCAACAGTTGGCTCAAAACGTCGGAGTGCACAGTTTACTTTCTTATTTCGGTAGAGCCCTTCCACATTTCCAGCATCAGCAATTTTGGCTCTGCACTGAAGCCAGTAGATCAGTTCATTGTCTTTTAATGTAAGAATATTTTAATTTTTCTTTAGAACCGTATTTCTGAGGGGATTTTAAAGAATAAATTTTACACACGAATACGCAAAATGCCATTTGGTCCGCCGTATGAATTAATGAATTACAACTTGGGTGATATTGAATATACGATCGTTTGTCTAAGCCTGCAACTTAACAAGCACAACACCATAACTTTTCAGGGATAATCTGTAAGAAGAAGGTCGCAACTTCCAGTACTACCGTAACTGTGCATATTTTACCTAAATGGCAAAATAGGAACGGTACCCATAGCGCAGGTTTAATTCATGTTTCCGTTTGAAGTACTACACACTCTGAGACACTGCAACTCTTAAGCTTGTCGTGCAGAACGGAGGATACCTCTACCTGTCCTAATTTCAATGGGACAAAACTCGTACAGAAATAAAACATCCGGCATGGTACCCACAGCCAAGATTTAATTCACATTTCCGTGACAAGCCTCAACGTCCACAGCGCCTGCCGATCTTCCGCGCAGGTGGTCGCGCGCAGGTGGGGGGACGGCTCAGCACACGCGTGGCGTGCCGAGGCTCGGGCAGGAGCCGCTGGCGGGCAGCCCGCGGAGGTTCCCGCGCCGCCCGCCGTGGCCGGCCCCGCCCCCCGCAAAAGGGCCGCCCGCGCAGGGGCTCGAGCTGGAGCCCAGGCGCGCCGGCCGCGACGCGGACCAGCGCGCGGAGCGGGACGCGCGTCCCAGCGAGCTCGACGCGCCCCCGCCCCCGCCAGAGCACCCCACGCTGGGGGGCAGCCAGAAAAGGAGGTCCATTACGGAGGCTGTGGGCCTACAACGGAGAGACCGACAAACACAGGCACAATAGTCAATCGATTCGCGTGTCGTCAACGCCAAAATACACGTTGAGGCGTGCTTCCAATTTTACAGATTATCAGTTGGGAAAGAGTTCCTTTTCTTATATGTGAGTTTACCACAATATTTGATTCTCTAAAATTTTGTTTTCATTCAGCGAATTAATTACACGACACACTATAGTAACACATTGTATTGCAATCCAGTTACTGTGCCGTGGTCTGTTTAAAAAATATACTTGTTTTCGCAGGAATTTCTAATACGACAATGTACTTGGTATTCAGGTTTTTCTTTTTTTATTTATTCAGTTTCCTACACAGCGCATATTGCACTGCACTATTATTATTTTCTCGAATAGTTCATACGCATTATAGAGAAAGTTGCATTACATATTACGTACCCACAACAACTACATATAAACAACGAAGGAATAAAACTAAATTGGGGAAGTAAACGTTAAGTTAGCTGACTTATGGAACATCATAAAATATTCAACGTGAATAAATTAAATGTTTTACGTGTAAACATTTGGTTTTAGGATTACGAATGTAAAAAATGTAAAGTCAGTTGTGTTTTCCACAAAAATTACTGACGATGACGACTACAATTCAACCGAACTTCAAATCAATAACATTCATTCTACACTCATTCAAATTCAAAATTCTGGCTATCTTTTCTTTCATTCCCCCAACATTCTTTTCTTAAAAGGGTCGCCACCGGAGCAGCACACTAACCCCGGGCAGTCGGGCTCGTCGTCGCTGCACGCCCTGGAGCTCCGCGACGACGCCCGCGAGCCCCTGGACGAGCGAGACGCCTTCGACGCCCTCGACGCCTTGGACGCCCGCGATGCCGGCGACGAGCGCCGCGAGCCGCCCTTCTCGCCCTCGGGCTCCTTGGGGGCCGACATGCTGCTGCAGCGGCCGCGAACGGTCGCTTCCAAAGGTCTTCGAGGGGCTGAGGCTCCGGAATGCGTGGCGTTCACTGTTACATTGCCGGCTCGGACACCCAGTGTAGTGGGACAAGTTGGTGGAGATCTTTCACCGATGGAGGAAAGGTTCCATGGCCGTTGCGTTGCGGGTAGTGGATGTTGAAGGGGGAGTTAATTGCGAGTCATGCTAGATGTAGAGCCTGCGCTTCCCGCCCTGTCTGTAGATGTAGAGGTTTCATCTTACAGGTGATCGCCACTCGTTAGTTGTCATTCAGCGCCACTCTACGTGAGGGAAATATAAATCAGTTTAGATATCGACAAATTGGAAAATGAAATATGAGCCACGTTCAAACATCGCATAACCTTCTAAGAAACAAAGTAGTCCAGAGAAACGAAAAATAGGGCCTGCCTGCATGATTACTATTCGCTATTGGCATACAACCGTATTAACTTAGCGAATAAAGGCGACTGAATAATTTGTTATGCATCTATCATTAGATTGTATGCAATGTACCATGACATAATGGGACCTTTGTTATTACTACACGTAATTCGAAAAAAAAAAAACTCACAGCACAACGGGTATTAAATGCCCCTTCTCTTTCCTGGAAAACCAACTGCATCAAATATTAAATAACGTGAGTTCATGTTCTTACCCTCCAGTTCAGAAACGATGCGTTGCGCAAAATAAATTTAACTAAAAGTAAATTATTTTCATATAGTCGTGAAGAAAAATCGTAGAACAAGAACAATAACATTTGCAGTTGCTCCATTAGAAGTCATTGAATTTACAATTTATTTCAGTTGCGAGTATAATCACATTTCCATATTCCTGTATATAATATCTCGATAATATCGCTAAAGAAAAATAATTAAGTTGGGAATAAAACTTCTTCTTTGCTACAATTCTAAAAATTCTACAATTTTTCATAAAACTCCCAAGTGATGCGGAAGAATTGATATCAGGCACTGTTTTACTTACACGCTTCTGGCATAAAACTAAAAAGGACAAAAAAACGCAATGCGAGAAGAAATGCCAAGTACCCTGAAATCAAATAATTAAATCGCAAGCTTGGAGTAGCAGGTTTTGAGTTTCCAATAAAATACTTATCAATTATAAAAGGAAAATTGTAGAATGAAGTAACAGAGAAAAAGATGACCTTAAGATAAATGAGATACTGGGTAAAATCTCGTGTTTCCGTAACTCTTGGGTCAAGAGGACACATGTTCAAAACGAAATTGAGGAGGAATTTTATTTTTGCCCTTCAAAATGCTTAATATAAACACAATTAAATTAAAATTTCTCAAAGCTTCAATGGTAATAATTTTGTCTCACAACACATCATTACGTACAAGCAAAATACAAAAACAAGTCAACTAAAATGAATTTTAAATTAATAGATAGTTAATTTTAAATTTAAAGTGTAGCCTAGGAACGGAATGGTCAGGATTTTTGAAATGTTAATTACATTGCTCCCCATAAGATTACGTACACTACACCGTCACGGTTGGGTCAGAACAATCTATATCTTCCGCCGTTAGCAAAAATTCCGCAGGGAATGATCTCTTGGACACTCCGACGTGCCGTGCCGTCCTGACGTGATGACCTCATAGGCTCGTCAGGCGCCAACGGGTCGACCATTCCGCCGTTTCAGTTTTGTGGTTTTACGGAGCGAACACGCACATGTCCAATTAATTAGCTAGGTCCAGAATTACTCCTAGGTGTACAAATGCCTGTGGCTCCTAAACCAAAAGACCGCCGTATGTATAATAAACAACTAAGTTTTTTATATAAAATTCTGATGCCCGATAAAATTTAATTTTTATTAACTAACTTGATGACCTGTTAGACAAAGTTTGCTGAACACCGTGATGTATTATGTTTTGTTACAGAAAAAACTAAAATGAATTACGTAATACTTTTATGTATTATCTCCAGAAAAATAGAAATGGAAGAAATTTGATCTTGGAAAATGTTGATGGTAATAAGTTTCATATTATTTACAAAAATATTTGAAAAAATGAATCATTTCTTTCGCACCATACTGAAAACACCAAGAAATTTTTAAATTTAGAATTGTTGCATATGCCTAATACATATATTTTATTTAAATGTACTTCTGCTACATACTAAAGGAAAAGCGTTGCCTCGCTCAGTGGATTGAATTTTTCATTTCCATGTAATTGTTTTGATTTTTCTTTTTAACTGTGCAAGCAATAAGTGTTTTCTCATTAAGTGTGACGTTCTACTTCCTCAAACAAACTGCTAAGCTCTCCATTCATTATATTGGCTCTCTAAAATTATTCTCTTCGCAGTTTCTTATTAAAAATATTAAATACAGCTTCTAATGTATCCCGAGACATCCTAAAGTAATGATAGTATTTTAATTATCATTAACAATGTCTGGAAATAAGCACGATAAATTCCTCTATCATCTGTCTCGTTCTGTTTATACAAGAATTGGGACTTTCTTAGTCTCCGTGCCTCATCTTCCTCCATTAAAAACGAACACACAACGAAAGCCTCTTCACTTACTCTCAGGAAGCCGTCACGCACAGTTCAAGGCATGGAGTAAGGAGCTCAATCAACAGTGAAACTGTCCGCAGTGTCAATATCGCCCCGTCAGAATGTACGCCACCCATCCAAAAACTGCCATCCGTCCCATCCATCTGGCCGTGCCGCGTAGCTTATAACCCCAAGTACGTGAATTTATAATCAAAAAATCTTCTCTAAGTAATCCTAATAATTTCCAACAATTTCCTCTCATGCCACTGCAGAGATATGCACTGTAAGAATACCTTGCATGAACTTCCTTTTCTATTGCTATTTTTTTGTTCACCTATCTTGCAATTTCATTTCGAGAATCCGAAGGGTTCATGTTGTTAAGAACCCTTCATTTTTCTGGCCTTAGGTATATGTGTAGGAATACTGACGGAGCATTTTCATTTCACTTTCATCACTTGAGCATTTTTTGTTTGTATTTAAGCCAAAATTTTCATGTTACTAAAACACTGATATTGCCATGTTTTAGGGACAACTGAAGGACGAAAAAACATGAGAAAGGCGAGTGGCTACCAGTGATCTCAACATTATAACTAGAGATCACTGGTGATCACATAAGCTGTTTTTATGTTATAGTGATGAATTATTACAATACGACAGGAATAAAGCAAATTACTAAACCACTGTTGAATAATATTAAAAGCAAAGATGAAAAATAAGGGAAATTTGAAAACATTCAGAAAAAAAATTGAACAAGTTTATGGGTAAGCAACGAATTAATTTGCATATAGTAAATAAGTGAAAAGTTAGAAAATTTGTCATTTAGTGAAATACGGAACGGACAGACAACGTACGCCAGGCGATTTGAAAGTAGTATGCTCATTCACTTGAGAGTTTATTGAATGAAATCATATGTACACACGGATAAAATTCAATTGTGGTTTCTTCTAGAAAAATGCCACCAAAATTAATATTACACTCGGGAGTTCCTTAATGAGGTGATACAAAGTTATACGTAGAGCAACAGAAACAAGCAACTCACGCTGTAAACTATCAATATCTAGTCATCGCTATAAAAATGTTCTGATATCTATTTCCTTGAGTAGTTACGTACAGATCATTAGTGAGTTGTTATTAATATTAAACAATAGGAGACCGTGAGCGGCTACATTAAAAAAAGTACTATACGAAACGTGTTTTCATGACTACAATTCATTATATGATGTATCGTGGATTCCTCCACCATTACTACACGTTGTAGAAAATGACGTTGAGTGCTCACGCGTTAGAAGAGGCTGCAACGTCTTTCACTTCCAGGATGGCCGCCACACCTTCGTTTTAATGGACCTCTTTCTTGGAAACAATGAAAGACGTTGTTCAAGTGAATCGGGCTTGAGCTACGATCTTCGACTTCTCAGTGGTGTACGTCCTTAAGTTCTCCTTTCACCAAAAAGCGATTCCATTTCGAAACCGATGAATAGGTCGCGCCGTAGGCAGTCATTCTTAGCTTTCAACTTGTCGTGGTTGGAGTTCGACCTACCGCGAAGCGAAGATACAGTCATCATTTCCCCGGGTGGAAATCATTTCTACTTCTCAGGTTTTTCTTTCGCGGAAGTGATCACCAAGGACATCTGCGAGGGGTCCACGTATTTGTATGGTCTTCAATGTGGCCACCCCTTACATCAGCTGCTATTTTTCCCTATCGTATCGGTGAAGCAAGTTGTGCTGCTGACGAGACCGCGTTAGTATTTATCGTTGAAGAGGTCGCCATTTATTTTTCCTTGGAGTCAGCAAAGCCAAGCTATCGCTTTTCAGAAAATCACTACTTATCACCGCACAAACTAGCGAAGAATCTCCTAGGTCTTCCAAGCAAAGTTTTTGAGTATACTTTGACCTTCGACTCATTACTTGCCTGTGATTCTCGCCTTTCACCGACACCGTTCAAGCTGGAACAAATCATGCAGTCTTCTGGTTTCCTTCCTGGTTTTAGTCATTCATCGCGGAACCACTCTCATCCCCAGAACCACTGCTCATCGAAGAGTGAATCGTACATTTCTCTTTTCATTCCAATCTTCACACTTCAGTCCCGCAACGCTCATCCTGAGTAGTCGGGCATTTCTGTCTTGTCCCTTGAGGACGATCTTCACTCCTTCGGCGCGGAGCCTCCGGAGGCAGCAGACCCGCGGCGGTTGGAGCCCTGGGAGGAGCGTTTGGAGCTTTGGGAGGCGCGTTTGGGGCTCTGGGAGCCGCGCGCATCCTTCCGGCCGCCGCCGCCGCCACCCCCGCCGCCGCCGCCGCCGCCGCGGCCACCCCCGCACGGGGTGCCGTCACAGTCCACGATCTTGCGCTCCGAGCACTCGGGGATGGCGTCCTTGCCCCCACCGGCCTTGGATCCCTTGGGCGGCTTCGAGCCCTGCGACGCCTGCGACGACCGGCGGGACCCGCCCTCTTCCTCTGGATTCTCGGCCATGGCGATCCACTCTAGATGCTTGCAGGAAGCCGCTCACATAACGGTTTACCTTTGGTTAGTCAGTTGTTCAGTTTGCTGAGCAAAGTGGTCAAATGCTTCTGCGCATCGACGTGCCATTGTGCTGAAGATCGGCTGGAAGATTTTCGAAGAGACTCTCAGGCGGACATGACGAGCAGTTTGGTGGTCGTTTGAATTGGTCAGTTTGGAACTGATGGGCGAATCAAAACAGTATGCATTTATTCGACATGTGCACTGAGATTCTGTGGCTGGATCTAGCAGAGGCTGCTTGGTGGAAGAGTACGTCGGGCAAGCATACCTTGAGACAGAACTGCTTTACCTTGGGTCAGGTCGATCTACGCTGATTTGACCCATTAGAGCCGCTAGACTCATTAGGCCAGGACATCATCCACATGTAGCAAAACCCCTTATTTGGAGGGGGATTGCATGAGGTGAAATGCCAGGATTGTGTAGGGGCATTGCCCGAGGTGAAATGCCAGGTAAACCCCGGTGGCGAATTCATTTTTAAGATCGTCTGCAGGCAGTTTTGCTCAGTGCCAACTGTTCAAAAAACAAAGCCTGCATAAGATTTGTGATTTTTCATTCCAAAACGGTACTCATGTATAAAAGTCAGCGTGTGTATATGCGTAAGAATGTTCCACTAAACTATTGAACGATTGCTTTCAAATTGTGCATGTCTTGGTTTGAGCGTCGCAGAAAAAAATACGGAGGTTTGCAATTCAAAATGTTTGTTAAAAGGTGCGTTTTTATACAATGTATCAATACATCTTGCGAGGCAACTAAGCGACATTGTCGTTGGACGCGCGTCGGTAGCGGGTGGAGTAGACGGTTCTTTCAGGAGAAGGGGGTGAATAACAAAGAGCTCGGCAGCTGATTAGATGGTTGCGATAAATAAAAACCCAGGTAATGGCGCGTAATTAAATAATACGGAATAATTATATAATTGTAATTTATCAAATTTGAATACAACTCGAGAAATCACAATAAAACAATTGGTTGTTCTGGATTTACCGCTTCTTTCTTAAACGACTGGTTAACACGGTTAAATCAGTTCATGCACGAATTATAGGACTATTTGTTTAGTATATAGTGTAATTTAAATGTAATGTAATTTGTATTATAATGCTTTCAATTTAGTTTTTCCAGATTAAAATATCTGAAAATATGTATAATGTCAATAAACAGTTATAACGCAGCAGATTAAAGTATCATGAGAAATATAATGCATATTTTTATAAGGGAAAATAAAGCTTTATAGCATTATTAAACGATAAATTACTTCGGGAAAATATTAAAATTAACATTTTATTGAGATGTAAGGATGCAAAAAGCTCATAATTACAAAACTATAAAAAATATCTATAGAACAGAAAAATATAATTTTGATGATCTTTTAAATAAAGTCAACTCTTCGTCTCTATCTTGAAACACTAACCTTATATGCACTTCTTTAAGCATTGATGTCTTTAATCATCATAATTTACGTATTACCCAGGCAATCTGCATAATTCACGGCTTGAAAACTCTTTCATTGTTTCACATGCTACAGAAATGCGGTGGTCTTCAAAGTAAATTCACATTACGCTTCTGGCACTTGAGAATTTTTTAGTTTTCCTTCTTAGCATAATTCGACATTGTGATGTTTTTTGAAATAGATATAGTAGTGTAACGTTGGTAATAGAATATCAATAAAACATTTGAATATTTCAACGATCTGAGGCTGACTGCAGTAGCTGATTTCTTACAAGTTTTCAAAAAAAGAACAAGATTGAGGAACAAATTACTAAATTGTTTATTCTTATAAAAATATGAGTGATTTTCACGAATGACATTGTAAAATCATTAGAAAGACTATTGTAAAATCGTAAAATCATGTAAACATTGTAAAATCATTATAATTTAGAAATTAGTGGGATCACAGTGAAGAATGATAGATAGTGCACAGACCATAGTGAATTGTTTACGACATTCCGCCATTCTCCTGGAATTGGTCGTAAGCGACCTATCAAGCTATCGAAGTGTAGTATTTTCAGGCTTAAACCATAGGGCCTGAAACCATAAAACGCGCCTAAAACCATAAAACCGTAGGGCATTCTCGCCTTACCCGAACCAATTATCTGTTGTCCAAAATCCAATCGCGAACGGTAATGAGAATCTGTTTCGCAATACTAACAGTAGCAAGCTTGCAACTACTCCATAAGCTCACACACCCGCTTTAACAGTTAAGTAAACCATCGATGCCTCTTTTTGATGCAGAAAATGAATACAACTCATTACATACTCATACTACACCTGTGGCTTTCTCCACAGCCTACGAGTCTTCTGGCGGGCCTTCAGTCACCTCACCTTACTGCCACCTCCGCACCCTCCGCGACAACTAGAATTTTTATTCAGTCTGTGGCATTGCCCTGTAAGGCGAGTTATCTTTTATGCGCCCTATAGGTGTTCGAACCAAAGATCTTCCAGTATAATACGCGAACTCTCAACTTCATCCGCTAACTCACAATTAAAAAACACCACTTAATATCTCAGAACACAAAAGTCGCCCTCTTTCCACGATGAGAAAGAAAATTACTCATTGAACGCAGTCGAGACTCAACCCAGGACCTCTTACCTGTGAAGCCACTGACTAAGCCTTACGACTTGGAATGGATCAATGTTTTAATGGATATATGATTATAATTATACGATATGACGGAGCAACCTTGGAAGGAGTAAGAGAACGGGAGAACCCCAAGAAAACCTGAAGCGAACCCGCGTTGTCCAACACAAATACGAGGGGCATTAAATAATTAAATAGACAAATTGGTCTGAAGAAATAAAGGTTTATTTTTGCACAACTGGACTTTGTCTACATTTCAATAGAATTTTCACCAACATTTATGCACTTGTTCCAATGAGTTACCAGGTTTTTTATATTCGCTACAAAGAACTTTTTATCTTGGTGTTTGAACCCATTTCCCACAATTTTTTTGACACACTCATTATCCCGGAATTTCTTCCCACGTAATGTCGCCTTCATTGAACCAAACTAATAGAAATAAAATGGTGCTAAATCCGGGGTGCAAGAAGGACGAGGCGGTACCTACCAACCCCTCTTGTCGATGGTTTCACATGTTTGTTGAGCAGTGTGTGGATATGAATTGCCTTGCTGGAGAATCACACCTCTCCTCCGAAATCCACGACGTCTCTCTCTTTCATGGTCGGCTTCACTTGTTCAAAAGCATATGTGAGTAGTATTACCTATTTATTGTACGCTGTTCTTAGAGACAATCACAAAAAACGTATCTACAGCGTTCCAAAACACCGTCAAAAGGACTTTCCCTACTGATGCGTCCAGAACGATGTTCATCATGCACTAAGTCTCGACCACTTTTGAACTTTTCTACCCACTTGTAAAAATTCTTGCGATTCATACAACTTTCATCGTACACTTTAGTCATTCTAGAGTTATATTATCTGGTTTTCACCTACAGTAAGTTAATAAAGAATCACATAACGTTGTTCAACCAATGGGAAATTTTCAAGTGGACTCGCCATCATTCAACTTAATTTTGAGATGGTAAACACAACAACGCTGATCTTCCAGATGGTCAGGCCTCATCCCAGTGATAGTAACTTAAAGTCTTAAAATTACCAAACTTGTTCTACAAAGAGTTTTTTCTCCAGATCAATTTGACTTCTTAATTATTGAATGGCCTACGTAATACACGGATTGGAACACCTGATCCTGCGGTGGAACGCGAGCGGTCTGGCTGCTAAACCACGAGTCGCACCTAGATTGATTGATTGATTTTTTCGTCTTTCCGGGCACGTCAACTGCTTTGGTCATTAGTCCCGTTAGTGTAGTGCATGTTTTTTTTCTCGGGAGATGGCGGTGATCTTCCACCGCTGGATGGCGAGATCCGGCGCCGACCTTCCGTCGGCTAGTGGGGTTCCCCCTAACCAGGACTCTCCCACCAACGGGGCACCGCCCCAGCCGAGAAGGGCTCTAAGCTCCCGACCGGTCTCCCGGAATATGTGGTAGTGTAGTGCATGTTAGTGTACGTGTGTAAAGGGAGAGGATAGGACAAGGAAGAGGAAGGAAAGATCGTGCGCGGTCCGTGGCCCGTTTGTTAGGGTACTGCTCCGGCATTCGCCTGGTGTTGATCAGAGAAACCACGGAAAACTACCGATCAGAGCAACCGGCCACTAGAATTCTCCCACAGACAGCGGCGGAATTCGACCTAGCTGCAAAGCTAGTGTCGAAAATCCTGCCGCCGTCAGGACTCGAACCTAGAACCTCCCGATCAGAGGCGCTGCAGTGACATCAGTTGATGCACTGAGCTACCGCTCCCGATCGCACCTAGAACTAGGGATGCCACATCGCCAACAAACATCCATGTTTCTAATCATCGATGTTCAAAATTAAAACTACAATGGTAATAAAAATCGCCCCAAAACCATGCATGGTTTTAGTAGCCAGCACTAGTAGCCATTAATATTCATGGGGAGTAATTTCACCGAATTTTTAATTTTTGATTGAAAATTAAATAACAAAATGAGTAAAAAATACGTTTAACAAATCTTTTATTATCTGATTGGATAATTAAAAAATTACGTGAATTTCATTTTTCAACAAAAAGGTTTAATTATTTTTCACTCCTGATCACTTTGGTATGATGAATGATCAAGTTATGATAATCTGAAATGATAACAGGTTTTTATTATAATGATAATTTCCATTCAAAAAATTAAATATTCATCACATAAAAACAACGAACACGAAACATCGACAAAAACCATCGTCTTAAAAACATTAATTTTAAATCTATCATTTTATCAATTTTATCGATGCTTTGAAAACATCGACGGCGATGTCGCATCCCCACCTAACGCCACCTACGCGAAGTCATTACCCGCCGCACTTGCCATGGCCGATGAGTCTATAAATCATCGATGCTTTGAAAACATCGACGGCGATGTCGCCTTCCCACCGAACGCCACGTACCATGCACTCTGCGAAGCATTCACCCGCCGCACTTGCCGCCACCGATGGCTCTATAAATCATCGATGCTTTGGAAACATCGACGGCGATGTCGCCTCCCCCCCCCTAACGCCACCTACCATGCACTCCGCGAAGCCTTCACGGAGTGCATGGTAGGTGCTTGGGTGGATGCTTTGAAACCATCGACAGCGATGTCGCCTCCCCACCGAACGCCACCTCCCATGCACTCCGCAAAGCCTTCATCCGCCGCCGTTGGCTCTATAAATCATGGATGATATGGAAACATCCACGGCGATGTCGCCTCCCCACCGAACGCCACCTACCATGCACTCGGCGCAGGCTTCACCCGCCGCACTTGCCGCCGGCGCCGCAGCAGCCGCCGGCGCCGCCAGGGCCGCGGGCGGGCCGCGAGGAGCAGCCCCCGGTGGACGCCGCGCGCGGGGCGGCCTTGCCTCCGCCCCCGCCCCCGCCGCCGGGCTTGCACGGCGACACGCAGCCGCCCGCCTCCGCCGAGCCAGGGCAGTTCATCAGGTCGTCGTCCTTGCCCTTCTTGCCCTTGCCCTTGCCGTTCTTGGCGTTCTTGCCCTTCCCTGCCGCATCCGGCTTGTTCTCCTCGCCCTCATCGGGCTTCTTCTCGTCCGGGCTCGCCATGGCGTGAGTGGTTACTGGCCCTGGTGCGGAGTCGCCACCAACTGGCGATAATCGGGTGGCAACGCCCCGGCTTTCAAGGAGAACCAAAGATTTGTTTGATTTGTTACGGGCACATGTCTACCCGATGGGCGAGTAGTTCATCGACAACCCTTTTTTTTAAACGCTTTCCTTTCGTTTCCTCTCTAAGAGCAAACGTTGGTTCAGATATTGGCTCGGCGTGCGAGAAAGGGCGGGTGAGTTTGTAGTCGGGCGGGGTTCAGCCCCGGCAGCGGAGATGTGCGCGAGGGTCCATTTCAAGTCGCGAGCGGGGCGTGGTCCGCGGAAGCGGAGGCTGCGGCCGTCATCTTTCGCAGGGTGCTTCCCCCACGCGGCAGCGCTGCGGCAGATAGAAGCCTACGTCACCTCACCGAAGTTGTAGGTCGGTGATTCAAAAAGTAACAGAAAATTCACAACAACTCACGAACGGAACTCTCCATTCATGGAGTTTCACTCCCATGAAGGAAAGGTGATATGAGAATGTAATGACATATGTCAACAGGTGGCTTGACCTACGCAGTGCCAAGGGCAGTTGAAACAAAATGGACGAGCATTTAGCCACGTGCACCGAGTATTTATGTGGGTGATTCAAAAAGTAACAGGATATTCACAATATTTAACGAACTGAACACTCTGGGCATTTCAAACTCTCACGAAGGATGGGTACATGCTTTGAGTGTATTGGAAAATGTCAACAGGAGACTTGACCTATGCAATGCGAAGGGCAGTTAAAATGAACGAGCGTTTAGCTACGTGCACAAAACAAAGAGCAGTAAGTCGATATTTAGGTCAGAGGGTACAGAAACGCGATCAATGAAGTAATATTAAAATATATGCTGGCAGCTGCTTTAGTGAAAGAAGACTACGTGTGGGTAGATCCGTTTAAAAAGGGACGGGCGTCTGTAATTGAAGAGCAACTCTTTCAGCAGAGCTTTGATCTTCCCCTCTCTACTCTTCGCTGGTAAGATTGCTTTCACTGTGTACTAGGATATTAAGGGTCCGATTTCTAAGCACCAGCAGGAAAGGTATTAAGCTCCCGGTTCAGCACAATGTTAGTGAAGTAGCTAAAGTCAAGAATTAGAAACCGACTAAGAGGACTTTTGTCAAGAGACGTTATTTTCCTTCACGACAACGCTCTCACTATGCCGTACCTCCAACTCCTGAAATCATTCAAATGCTGAAATTTTAGATCCTGAAACATTTCCCATAGAGTCCGAATATTGCTCCTTTTAATTATTATGTAACAAAGCTTATTAATTAGAACGTTATAATTATGCTACAATGGACGGTTTGAGAGATCGGTGATTTGAGAGCTATGTCGACGTGAAGAAAGCGGTGAATTTTTGGTTGAAGGCACAATCAAAAAATGTTGTTTTCATAGAAAATAAAACAGTTGGGGGCAAATGAAGTGTATAAAGAGCAAAGATTTTTTTTTCAAAAAATGACTTACGTTTTACATTTGGTGGTGAAATATGTATATCAGAAATATGTATATCAGTTTGTTGATACTTTTTTGAATCACCCTCGTAAACGTGAAGCTTTTGGTTGTCTCGGAGGCATTAGGTAAGGTCATGGCATGTCACGGTCGCGGGCAAGGTAACAAGCTCACTAGAGCTCGCGGGCACTGCGTCCCCAGTAATTGGCGCGATATTTAAAAGTGAGGGTTGTACAGATGATACGGAGTGGCAGGTTCACCACTGGATACCTGGCTCATGACACTCTTTGGGCGAAGTTACTTGACATTTTTTTGTCACAAATTTACCTATATTAAATCTCATTTTCTCTTTAAGGCAAAGAAATTATCCCTTAAAATGAAAAAATATATCAGTCCGATTTCAAATTCTCAATTGAGGATAAAATAAAAAAAATTGGATCAAAAGTATCATGTTTAACAGACAAATATTCCTGTCAGTTAATAGCGCTGTCTGTCCGTAAGCGAGAACGTTAGCTTATAGAGACTTGTTAATTTTTTCACATTATTGCTAAATGCAAAAATTATGATTTAATAACGCATCACAAAACGAAAACAAGGATAGAACTCGTCATTCAAACATATTCTTGTCACTCAATAAAGATGTTTATAAAAGGGAAAATTTAGTAAGAAAATAAACATGAAAATAGTAATAAGTAGTGAAGAATATAAACATAATACAGTTCTCGGTTATTTGATAGAAAAAAAATGGCAAACTTATTTTGGTATGAAGCCACTATTCCCCGCCTCGCGTCGCTTCAGTTTGCGCACCCCTTTCTGGATTTTAAGGGGAAATGAGAGCCGAGTCAAGGGAAGTTGACCGTGGCTGTAGGAGCGCCGGGCTCCCCAGGCGGGCAAGTAGCTCGTGAGGGCGCGGTTTAACGTGCCTGAGGTAAGCCAATGTTTCCACTGTTATAGCGTGACCTTCCCACTTGAAAGTTCAGTCCATCTCGACCAACCACAGTGGCGGACCCAGGGAGAGGAATGAGGGCCAGATGCCCTTCCCATCACAACTCTACAACATTGTTGCCCCATCCAATACAACTACAACTTAATTTTACTTAAAACAATTGCATGTAGATTAAACTACACTGTAGAGGAGTACCTCCATGGAGTCAAAGATGACGATACCTTAAAAATAAATTCGCATTCTAAAACATTTTCTTTGAACGAATTAATGGGAAGGGTCCGAACTTCAATGGCCCTGATATTCCTCCAATATACTTTCTGGGTTATTTTCGCTCGCGACCGACCACCCAGATCATAAAGAAACTAGACAGTTAATCCTTTCAGGACGTATTACTACTCGATCATCGATCGAGAAGACGTCGGCCAACCAGCTATTGAGATGTACATTGGCCGATAAAATAAAGAGATATTGATTCCATTAGTATACAAAGCTAGATAATGCAAATAATCTTATAAATCTCAAAAGACATCGCGAATACCCGTATGTTATCCCTAGTTCTTTTAAAGACGTTTCAATTTACTAATACCAACATATAACGCTGTTCAAAAGTTGATACTGTACTTCAATGATTCAAAAAAATACTACTTCTATTTTTAGAAGAGTAGATTAATCATCTGCAATTTTTTAAAATTTGTATTTCCGCGTACAAATGTCACCTCGAAGACTCAGAGTAAAACAAAGAAACAGTGAAAATTCTCCGATACAACCAATTATATCGGAATGTAAACGTTTATCTGCAAGATGGAAACACTTTCAAAACAGAACCTCTTCGCAACAAACACAAATGCGATGTAAAATTAAATTAACTCCTGATTTACGTCAGTTTCATCGTAAACAAATACTTTGAATTTCTTTTCGAAAGATTCATATTGTTCTGTAGTACACATACATACATTCTAAAAACGTAGTTATATACTTTTATATTTACCTGTGTTAATATTTGTAGGAGTTCACATGATACTTCACTTGAACAATTTTGTTTAGTTGTTTCAATTCATGCAAAATCGACATTCTTTTATTTCCATTATCAAGATGGGTCAAATTCAGATAACAAGAGAAAATCGAAAAACATTAGAGCACATTACTGAATTTCTTATCATGATCGTAATCGTAACACACGCTATTGGTACTCAACGGAAGTATGGTAAGGAGTGTGGAGTGTAATAAAAAAACTGTTTTATAGTTTACTAGTTCAATACTGGTGTTTATGGACCTGAAACATAACAAGTAATAGTATACTTAATATCCTTGCGGATCTTTCGATGAATGAATTTCTTATTGAAGTGGTCATTTTTCACAAAACTCTGGTTTCTTGCGTTTAACTTTGCTTTTTCACTAATAGACATTTAGTTTTGTCCGTAAACTGTTAAAAAAATTAATACGAGTACAACTCAGTATCGTATACGATCACATGCTACCTTGATCGTTCCGATTTCTCAACTGGAAATTCCTAACTGAGTTCCGAATGCCCTTCCTGACGTGTAGGTTCGGTTTCATTCTGTGTTTTATTCAGTTTGTTATAGAGTGTCTTTCTCTTGATATACCATATTATTCTACGCTTCTATGCGACAAAACTGGGCTATAAGGAGTATGAATCTGTTAGTGTCTGAAGTAGTCTCTGGGGTGCTTATAAGTAACCGCGTGTAGTAACTATGCACTTCTTCACGCCTAATCTAAAAAAGCAATTAGCAAGTTATGAGCAAGTTTTAACATAGGAATGACTTAGTTGAAATCATCGTAAAAGGAAACTATCATCACTAAGATGTTCTACGAACTTAAAGTATGTACTCACGAAGACTAAATAATTTATGAAGTTTCTGTTTATCAGAAAATTAATCGAATATATATCGTTTAACTGGAACAAATATATCATTCAATTGATTTTTTGCTATGAATTAGTCGATTAATAATCGTTTTCAATTAATTGTTGACACCACAACTTGCGCCATTTTTATGTGCGTTCTTTAATATACCAGATAAAATAAATTTAATTCAAAAGTTTGTAGCCGTTTTTGAGAAAAAAATTCAAAATATTTTTGAGGCTCTACGCAAAGTTTACCCAAAAATTAAAATAGCCGTTTAAAATTCAAAAGGCATCGCCATCAATCAGATCGATGGAGGAATATCAATTTTGGTGAAAATCCCGTTTATTATTTAGCCGCTAGCGTTGATCACAGACAGTCGGACGGACGGACGGACGGACGGACGGACGGGCGGACGGACGTACAGACACGGACGGAAGACATTGGCCGTGAACCAATTTATGCGCACTACATGTTAAGTAGTATTCGAGAAGAAAAATTACCTGAGCAAATGCCAAAGTTTATTGCCTAGCCCAAATTTACTACATTACGGGAATTTGATGAACATTTCTTAATAGTTTACTAATAATTTATCTACTAAATTATACTGATGTAATTATTGTTTTTAAAGAAAGAGAATGTAATTACCACTGTATGTAGATATTTCTGAAATTTTCATTTCCCAAGCAATAATAGTATTTGCATTGATATTTTTATAATACCTCTCTAAAAGAATGCCTATGAGTTTCACATTATTTTCCTTATCGTTATCACAACTTACTAGTTCTTAGCGTTCTCTAGTTCGTTGCTGAACCAAACGAGAATTCGTTTCATCTTTAAATGTCTTGCATCAAAAGTGGAAAGACGCATCAGTTGTCAATGTGCCGTCTCATAAACAAAACAGAGTGGGCGTGAGCATCGCATCGGGCTTGTATGTACAAAATGGAAGAAACTTCGAAAAAACTAACATAGCTAGGGACAGTTTGTTTCCAGTAGAATCTCGGGAAATATGTGAACATGAGTATGGTGTATTTGTGAGTTGGATGGAAAATAATAGTATGAATTGCGTAACAAATGCAATAGTTAGATTATTTGCGCCTATTGCCGGAAGCCACCTATTTAGAAGATTACGTTTCATAAAAAATAACATTCGAATTTGTTATCCGAAGTGCCTTCTACATCTATTATTACTATTAGTATTACTACTCAAGACGCATATACTATGTCAATAAAAGAAGATGGAAGAGTGTCTGAACTGAATATTACATTCACAGGATCATTTCAAAATATCAAATTTCATATTAATCCAAGAAAATATTGTTTATTTCGGGTTATTACTCTTATTTGAGCATTACTCTTGTTTGTTTATATTATTTTCCTATTTTGTAAGTATAAATAAACTGAATTAATGTAAGTATTGTAATGGGCCGCGCGGGCACAAAGAAACTTGACGATTTTGTACGATATATAATACGACACATAACCCCCGTATCTGTGATTGGAATGTGAATTACCCCCAGGAATACATTAAATAGATTTATGGCAATATCTAGAGTTCAGACAAAAATACAATTTTGTACATTATACTATAATGAAATCAGTAGGCACGTATGCAATCCGTAGCACATGTTCCTATCGCGCATAACCCGAAAACGGTAAGCTCTGGACATTTAAAGCCTGGATTTCATGCCATGAATGGAGTCATCAGTCATTTTATTAGGCAACATTCCACAGAATGAGTTCATATTAGACACACTATTACAATTTCGGAGGCTTAGCTCCACATCATAGCACAAGTTGTCACAAACATGCCAAATCTTGAAATATCTTTTTTTTAAATACTAAATTTTCGGTATGCTGGGCGTGTCGAAATTTGTTTGCTAATAAATGATAGACAGTATTAGAATGTCTAAACATGCACAGTTCTAGATCTATGTAAGGTAGTGCAGTGCCTTACATAGCCGTTCGATTGATTTTGAATAAGAAACTATTCTCGCCTAACAATTTACAAAATGCAGATTGTTCGCACAGGTTGAATTCATTCTATTCAGCCTATTCCATAACTCAGAGAAAAAGTAGCATCAACAGAAATTAACTTTTGTTAAGATACGCTTTGTTAATTTTCCTTAAGGAAATTTTATTTTTAGGAAATTCATGTACTGTTTGAAGTCCACGAAATGTATATTATTAACAAAATCTTAAAGCAATTTTAACACAACGATATGTATATGTACAATTATTACATATAAAAATTAATTTAATGTATTTTACATAAATCAACGAATATCATAATAACAATTTTAATTTTTTTACAATAACTATCAGATGAACAATAAATCTTATTAGATCAATATTTTATTAGAGAATGATTATCACGTTAACAAAAGCTAACACTAATGCAATGCTGTACAACTAACCCGAACAGTTAATTTTTGTTTAGCTGCCTAAGAGATGATTTTTTTGTTAATGAAAATTAATGAATAATTATTAATAACTATTCATCACTGCGACGACGAATATCCAGTGACATGTGATGACTGCACCTTTAATAAATCTTATGAGTTTGAGACTAAGATAAAACATTTTATCAGTTTTCCTCTTAGGAAAATATTCTAATATTAATACCAACCTCTAAAAGCTACAGCAACTCTTGGACAACTCTCGCATATATTTAGTTACATTCAAATCAGATACACATGCTTCAATTTAAAGAAAATTCATCCATTAATGAAAGTTTCTTTACGGTGCCCTGTTTAACTGCCAAACTAGTAAAGTGGTTATGACACCATTTTTCATTGAAGATGAACAAATAAAAACATGAAAAATTGCTGTCCGAACCCAAAAATCAAATAATACAGAAGTAAGGAGGTGATAACAATTTGCACTTCGTCATGGAGATGAAAATAATAATTTCAAGAATAATTTAAAGCTTGGTGTGAAGCAAGAGGCAATAAAATAGGAGTCGCCTCGGGATATTTTAGGTACGTGGATGTGATGCTCTTCCTTGTTTCTCTATTAATTAGGTATTCGTGTAGTAATTAATATTACTACTACTATAAGTAATTAAAATTACTCCTACACGTTTGTGAAATTCTTTCTGCAATTCACGCAGGTTTTCGGGGGTTATACCATAAAACTTTTCGCGTTCCATCGACCTCGCGAGGTCGGGCGGGTGATGATCTCCTCAGGTACCAACGTCTTTCCTTTCTTCCTCAGGCATCAGATCTTCCAGAACATTCTCCCAGAGCACCCGGACAACAGGTATTGCACGAACGTTGTCAAGCGATAAAGACCAAGAACAATGGGTGTGCCCACGTCCTAGGGGCCATCCAAGTCCACCTTGGCGATGCGGGGACGGGCATTTCCTGAACGTCTTGCAGCATCGACTAGTTGAGTTTGTCGTAGAGCGGAGGACACGTTGTGGACGATCGGTTCTCAACCGAACAGCAATGACAGGTGACACCCACAAGACTTCCATCTTGGAGAGATCGCGGACGCACTACATTTAGTAACATCTTTCACGAAGTATTATTCTTGCATAACGCATCTCGTAGGGATCCCGCAAAATGCCCCGACTAAAAAAAATACTCAAGAATTTGGTATCATAGAGCAAACTACAGGAATATTATAACACGATCTGAGTGCAGGAAACCAGATAGATAAAGGACGTCTTCAAGTACAATCACGATCCAATATATCAAGATTTTTGCACAGCATACACCAACGAGAGATGTCTAACCACCCTTCTCGCCCGAGTCGGTATCATTCTCAGACAATTTATCAGGTAATTCCTCGGGATAAAGGTTCTTGCGCGGCCTCTCGCTGCACGCCGAAGTCGGGTAGAGCATATACGGCTTCATGCACGGGCAGGTCGAGGCGGCTTTCGAGCTGCATGTAGACGGGTGGGTGGCGCACGTCCTCCAGCACGGACATGATCCCGAGGGCGTGCACTTGCCGGGCTTCTTGCACTGCGGACCCGGAGATCTCATGGCGGTCGCTCTCTCGCGACCCGGGATGCTGGAGGGGGCGGGGCGGGAACCGGTGGCCGGTGCCTGGGTGGGGACATCCGACGCGGGAGCGTTGGGGCTGGCGGGAGAGGTTTCGGTTATCGGAGCGAGAGGGGCGGCAGGAGATGCTGCGGGAGGATTGGCTGGGCGTGTGACGGAGAGGTTGGAGGAGACAGGGCGTTTGGTGGAGGCGGAGAGGACGGCAACGCGTTTGGTGGAGGGGGCGGCAGGACGTGAGATAGAGGTCCCGGCGGAAGAACGGGAGGATTTCGCGGCCTCCAAGCACTTGGGTTCTGTGGGACACTTCGGCAGGCAACCCGGGTCTGTCTTTCGGCTGGGCATCGTGGGGTGAAGATGTTTGTGCTCATGGTCTAGTCTATACGCTGCGTGTATTTAGTGTGCACCCGCCCAGCTGCCGGCCCATCGGAGGCTGGCAGGAAGCAGACGCGAAGATGGGTGGGAGGCAAGGGTATTGGCTTGCTCACATAAGGTAGGAGAGGTTGGGGAAGAAGAAAATACTCTGGGAAACATCCTGAAGAGAAGAGAAAATAAGACTATGAATGAAAGGTGAAAAGTAATTAATAGTTTTTTAGGAATACATAGTAGAAGAAACAATAATGTTTGCGACCAGTAAACGAAGTCACTAGTATACGAACGTATGATAATCTCAAACATAAAAGAGAAAATGGCAATTGACGTGCTAGCTATCAGGTAAAATTACAAAGATATTTCAGTTCGTGTTTTGGTTTTCCTAAGGAAGTCTTAGTATATTTACTAAAACAGTAAATAGTGCTTACGGGATGTTAAGATTTGGATTCATATATTAATTACAATAAATATATCTTCCTGGAAACACAACGTTCCGCATTTTTCAAACACTCACTTGTTGGATCTGAATGAATTAAAACTACAAGGTTCAAGTTGGAAACGTCCACCAGGTTACATTTTCATCTCGATTTAAGTCTCTTCATGGTGTAGACATTTTCTCAAAAGTTATATTACGCATGGTGCACGGTTGTGGTTAACGTATCCAATTCAGAACTTGATATTTCATAAGGTGTAAAAGTACTTGTAAGTTGTGGAACATTTACTTCTTGTTTGATCTCATTGTTAGTTCATTTTTGATTACAGAGCTACCGAAAACGTAACCTGCCAGTGGAATATTTTGACTCTGACATGTTCGCTAACGAAAATAAAAAACAATTGAATATTTTATTATCAGAGTGCCAAGACAAACTACATTCCAAAGACCTGAATGGCTAGTATCGCATTTTACAAAAATGGCGGCCAACGAAGCCCAAGTTTTCAGTGGTTTATTGCAGTAAATACAGCGATTCAGGTACAAAATAGAGGAACATTTTTTTTAAATGGTATACTTTGCATGTACTTTAGAAATTCGTAGTAATGACTTCAAGAGTATTAGTTGTAATTATTTTGTAACGGTGAAATGAGTCAATGGTGTTTGTGTTTTTTCTTGTTGCAAATCAAACCAAGGTACCATCAGTGTTTAAATTTTCAGAAGAGAAAACGCTTAGAGAAACATGACTGAGAAATATACATCAAGCCAACGTCAAAGTTCATGAAAAACACTTTATTTCGTTCATCATTTTGAACCCAAGTTCGTAGTTAGAGAAGACATTCTTCCTGTATTAAATGAAAAATCAATGTGTGCCTCGTAAAATATCACAACTTTGGAGCACTGCCTATCCCACGATTTTTCCGTTCCAGATACGTTGTCATTCATACTGTAAAACTTAATAATAAAAGTAGTATTACTGACGAAATTAAGCAACAATTCCTACAAAGACATGAGAATTCGATGTAGTTATGGGAAGATCATTTAGTTGAGAAGAACATTGTTAATATTTTCTATAACGCATTAAACATAATTCTGTAAATCACTTTGATAGATGTGCAAGAAGAAGACGGAATATTCATAAGTTTTCAAATCTACAATAACCAATACGTGCGTGTCATTTTAATTATCTACGCATATTAACTAAACACAATTCAAGAATTCTGTCATGAATCTTGGTGCAAATTAGAGAGTCTGGTAAGACACCTTTCTAAATTAAGTAATGTCAGTATGTTCCTCAGTGAAAAGGGAAAATTATTAATTAAAGGTTTAAAAGTTATTTTTGTACTACATATTGATTTGATATGGAACGAATTGTAAAACTAAAATGATAATGTAGGAACATAATGTTCAGAAGATTTCTAATGCACGATAGTTGGTCTTCAGCTGCCATCAAATTTGTTCTACATTGAGGTATGTGGAATGAACTTGATCTTGGGATGCAAATATCAGCTATTTATTCAGAGATTACAATTCAACTTTGTACACATGAAATGATTCGAAACCATGCTATTTGTATTCCCAACATCATCTGCATCACATGCATTGCAGATGGTCTTGGTATTGTTGAATTATTCACTCAATGCTTAACAATCAATAATTGATTGAATTTATACCATTCGAATATTAACATAAACGGCATATAATTGAACAATTGCAGAATAAAATATAGTACAAATAAGTATTATAAGGGGTATCTGAATTAGAGAAAAGTTTATTTTTCATTTCATTGCGTTTGCAATCCTACGGCAATAAAATTGACCCGGAAATTTTTTAAATGAAATGTTACGTTAGCTAGAGGTTATGATTGATCTGTTATTACGAAATGAAGAGTTTTGTAGAAATTCGAATAATATAAAAGGATCATGGCATGATTTTACTTTCTGGTACCCTTCTACGTAGTATGGAGAAAATATTGTCATGCTGGAGAAACATAGTGTCGATTGTTTGACAGAAAAACTGGTTGCAAGGAATCCTGATACTGAAAAAGTAGACTTCTCTTGTGTAGTAAATGCCTTTCTGATACTCGTACTGTGGTTAAGAGTTCACGTTCTGGGTTGAGTGTTATCGAAAAGGTGGTTTACGGCAATGCGCCTGTCCGTCTGCGAAACACACTCGAGCCTAAATCGTACAAAATACAAGTATTTCCCCGAAAATTGAAATTCCCTGATGTCACTAATGTTGCGGGTCCTGCAATTTAAAATGGATATTTTAATTATTGGAGTTACATTGTGCCACAACCCCCCCCCCCACACACACACACACAATCCTTTTCGAAATGTTTTAAAAGTTTTTGTTTCTACATTATTTCATGTACTACAATTTATGGAAAATGTGAGTAGTTTTCGTGTAATTTTGAGTGAGTGTTAATAATATTTTAAAAAATTCTCGTTCCAAATTTTTCTTCTCGTTCCAAAATAACCGTTCCAAATTTTTCTTTAAATTCTTTGTTCAAAAAAGAGTAAAGTTCTCTTAATAATAAGACAAAGTACTACATTCATTAAAACCTTCGAAATTTTGAAAATTGCTCAAATTGAATTTTTTTCTTACTCTTTTTTTGATTTTCAATTTTTATATAGAAAATTCTTATGAAACGCAATATATTTCTGAATATTATATCATTAAATAATTTTATATACTTTCAAAAGTCATTTTCGCGTATGTTTGAGTTTTATGGTAACTAAGTTCATTTATTTCGAACATTGATGAACAATTTTTTCGAAATATATTTTTCTTATTTTTACAAAAAAGATGCTATTTGAAGTATTTTCAATCAGACATAAAAAAGATGCCTGCCAGAATGAAATAGATGTGAGCACTTAAGAGTAAGATGTGTAACTTAGGGAATTAATGCACAATTCGCATCTGTTATTCATGATGTCTACTAAACTATTATAACTTGGGGGATATTTTCCCACTCCTCTCTCAAGGCGTGTTAATTCTTCCATAGTTCGGGGAGGACAAGTTCTTTGAGAAACACTGACAAGGGCATGCTCTATAGGATTGAGGTCCGGAGAGTAAGCAGGTCATTATATAAGTTCAATGTGTTTATTTTCTAGTGTGTGTGGTACTTCCCTGGTCCTGTGTGCACGCGCATTGTCGTCCATAAACAGAAAGTCGGGACATACTGCGCCTCTTAAACGTCGAACATGATTCAGAAAAATCTCTCTGCAATACCGCTGTAACGTAACGCTACGTCCTTCACAGATGTGAAGCAGAGTTCTGCCATTGATGCCTGCCCACGCAATCAAGCCTTGGACATAGAGATTACGTCCATGAACATTCCGTTGTGCACAGCGTGTTCTCCCTCTTTCTCCACAGTAACTGGTGGTCAGAATCACTTGCCACAGTGAAACGGGATTCATCAGGGAACATCACGCTGGACCACTGTTGCTGACCCTAACCAATTTGTTCCTTACAACAACGTAATATTTCTCGATGATGGCGCGGTTGGAGCGGGATGCATTGAACAGGTTTCAGGGCACACAAACCAACCTGATTAAATCTCCGAGAAAAGGTTCTGGCAGTACCATGCATGTGCGCTGGTAGCGGTTGCATCTGAATAGGAGTGTGAATCACTATGTCCCGTTTCGCTACTTGGGATACATATAGGTCTTCTTGAGGAGTGGTTTTCCTTCTACGACCTCCGGCATGATTTCGCGTAGCATTTTCACCTTCAACGACCTTTTATTAATCGCGACATCACACTTTTTGACACTCCCGTTACTGTGACTACACTAGTGACACTCTGACATGCTCACAGCCATTCAACTGCTCGCCCACGGTCACAAGAACTCAAAAGATGTTTTGCAAACATTTTTAACTTAATTATTGCCACTTCACCCTGAATTTCACAGAAAAAGGTTCAACAACCTCCGGAGCTATTTTCGTCAAACACCGATTGCATGCCCATTTGATTGAATAAAGTGCTCACGTGACGTGCACATATATATATATATATATATATATATATATATATATATATATATATATATATATATACACACACACACACACACACATATATGCTCTGCTATGCCCTCTGCATTTAATTGGTTGTTATTGGTCGTTACTATGTTGCAAAAATCAGTTGTTCCTTAATAATTCTTAAGCTTTGTAGTATTGTACGAATTGTAAACTATGTGCTGTTCTAATTACACTAGTTGTGAATGTTACACACGTTTAATATACAATCGTCAGTTTAACACGATTACATCCTTGCATAAAAATTAATTATTTAAAATATTTTATCGAACAATCCATAAAATGCATAATTATATCTATGGAATGTTTAGTTTATGTACATTAATCTCACACTGAAAAACTAGCTTCCTTAACTAGATTTAAACTCAGGCATATCCTCATGAACAAACATATATATTTTTTCTACTTTCAAACCCAGACACGACCATCAAAACACAAGAGAAATAATATAAATCTTGCGTTGGTTTAATAGACTAATAATATGTCTATTAATATATTTCTTTTGTTGTCAACATGCGCAAAACAATTAGCACACAAACTTGCACTATAAATACAAATTTTACAAAACATTATTTTTTGTCAGAACTCGAAACTCTTTTGTTATAGTCTTAACATGAGCAGTTTTTCGAATGTAAACTACCGAAATAGCTCACACGTGGACAGCAAGAGAGAGGATTAGAAAAATATTACACTTTTAGGTCGGAGGAAATTACTTTTTTCATCATAGTTTAAATTTACGTCAGAGAAACTCAAACGTACAATATAGGCATCCGTTTGAACACTCCGTTTGAACACTCAATCAGATCCGAGAGCAGCCGAGTAGGCGGTTGATGGCTGAACCTATATCATCTAGCAAAATTTGCCTTTCCATCACTGCAGTTCAATTGAGCAAAAGTCAATTAGCTTTATGCATGAAATGTTAATGAATTGTTCCAAGACAGCAAAAGCATCGGTTGGACGGCGGTAGGTGGTTATGGGACATTTTGCATATTTTGTCATACCTTTTAAACTGAATAATTCACTTAAACAAAGAGAATTTTCTTGTACATGCCAAGTACCGTTGAACCAGAGAATACAACGAAGGCAGGTCAGAAAAAATATCAACTGGCCCACCGAAGGGTGGGAATAGGGTCTGTTGCACATTTTACGATACCTTTCTAGCAGAACAATTCAATTGAATAAAGAGAATTTGCTAGCACATATGCTCTCAACAGGGGCAAGTCAGAAGAAGACCCTTAAGGGTGGCCGTAAGCGAGGATGAGGTAACTCAAAGATATTGCTAGAGATATCTGGAAATATCATTGCACTGCAGCTCGTGAATAGGTTGCCACTGGAGTTCGGGGTGGCGGGCGGGCGAGCGGGTCAGAAGTAGCACCGACTGGGGGGCCTGTGGCTGTGGAAGGAGCAGCAGGGGCGCGGAGGACTGACGCGCAGGCGCGTGGCGGAGCGAGAGCCGCAGCCCGAGCCGCAGGGGCAGGAGGCGGAGCGGCCTAGGGGGCGGGACCGGCAGCCCGTCGTGCGACGTGGCGCGCGGGCGGAACACACATCATCCTCCTCCGAGTCATCGTCCTCGGAATCTCCCATCTCGTCCGTTGAATCGCCCACTGAATCGTCGAACTCGTCGTCGGCGTCCTGCGACGTCTCCGACCTCGCTGGCTCGAAGGACTCCTCGGCGGTCGCTTCGCCTGCCTCTGCGTTGACTGCGTTGGCAGAGAAGTCAATACCAGCGTTGTCGGCTGTTGCGACGCCTTCCTCCTCGACACCAGCGTACTCAGCTGGTGCAGATCGGTCGTTGTAACCGGTGTTATCGGCAGCCGCGAATCCTTTATCGTCACCAGCGTTGTCGGCAGTCGCGGATCCTTTATCGTTTCCAGCGTTGTCGGCAGTCGCGGATCCTTCCTCGTCGTTACCAGTGTTGTCGGCAACCGCTAATCCTCTATTGTTACTAGCATTCTTGACAGTCGCATAACGTTTACCGATACCGGCGTTGTCGGCAGTTGCGAATCCTTTATCGTTACCGTTGTTGTCGGCAGTCGCGGATCCTTTATCGTTACCGTTGTTGTCAGCAGTCGCGGATCCTTTATCGTTACCAGCGTTGTCGACAGTCGCAAAAACTTTATCGTTACCGACGTTACCAGCAGTCGCGGATCCTTCCTCGTCGTTACCAGTGTTGTCGGCGACCGCTAATCCTTTATCGCTACTATCGTTGTTGACAGTCGCATAACGTTTATCGTTACCGACGATGTTGGCAGTCGCGAATCCTTTATCATTACCGTTGTTGTCAGCAGTCGCGGATCCTTTATCGTTACCAGCGTTGTCGACAGTCGCAAAACCTTTATCGTTACCGACGTTACCAGCAGTCGCGGATCCTTCCTCGTCGTTACCAGTGTTGTCGGCGACCGCTAATCCTTTATCGCTACTAGCGTTGTTGACAGTCGCATAACGTTTATCGTTACCGATGATGTCGACAGTCGCGAATCCTTTATCATTACCGTTGTTGTCGGCAGTCGCGGGTCCTTTATCGTTACCAGCGTTGTTGACAGTCGCAAAACCTTTATCGTTACCGACGTTATCGGCAGTCGCGGATCCTTCCTCGTCGTTACCAGCGTTGTCGGTAGCCGCGAATCCTTTATCGTTACCGGCGTTGTCGGCAGTCGCGGTTTCTTTCTCGTTACCAGCGTTGTCGGCAACCGCGAATCCTTCGTTACCAGCGTTGTTGGCAGTCGCAGATTCTTCATTATCTTTACCAGCATTGTTGGCAACTGCGAATGCTTTGTCGTCACCAGCGTTGTCCACTAGCGCAAACCTGTCGTTGTTAGCACCGTTGCCGGCAGTCGCGAATCCTTCCTCGGGGTTACCAGCGTTGTCTGTAGCTACAGAGTGCGCTGATTCGTCATCTTTTGCTGCATTTACGCTCTGATTAACAGTGTCGGCATTTGCAGAGTTGTTGGATGTTTTAGACCCACGTTTCCGGGAGCTGACTGACTGCCGCTTTCTGGATTTCCAGATGGATTGGAATAATCTCTTCAAGGAGCGCCGCGAGCTCTCACAGGTTGATTGGATTCGTTCGGCGACATAAGGCTGACGATAGTCATTAGAGCATGAATTCCTAGACCTATTGAAACCGTAGTTATTTGATTTAGAATACCCGTTTCTAGATACCTCGTTTCCAAAGAGTTTATTTCTAAAAAGCTCGTTTCTAGAGGACTCGTTTCTAGAGAGCACGTTTCTAGAGAGCTCGTTTCTAGATAGCTCGTTTCTAGAGAGCTCGCTTCTAGAGCGCTTGTTTCTAGAGGGTTCGTTTCCAGAGAGCTCGTTTCGAGAGGGCTCGTTTCCAGAGGGCTCGTTTCTAGAGAGCTCGTTTCCAAAGGGGTCGTTTCCAGAGGGCTCATTTCTAGAGGTCTCGTTTATAGAGGGTTCGTTTCTAGAGGGCTCGTTTCTAGAGGGCTCGTTTCTAGAGGGCTCATTTCCAGAGAGTTCGTTTCTAGAGGGTTCGTTTCTAGAGAGTTCGTTTCTAGAGATCTTGTTTCTAGAAGGCTCGTTTCTAGAGAGCTGGTTTCTAGAGGGCTCGTTTCTAGAGGGCTTGTTTCTAGAGGGCTCGTTTATAGAGGGCTCGTTTCTAGAGAGCTTGTTTCTAGAGGGCTCGTTTCTAGAGAGTTTGTTTCTAGGCTCGTTTCTAGAGAGCTCGTTTCCAGAGGGCTCGTTTCCAGAGGGCTCGTTTCCAGAGGGCTCGTCTCCAGAGGGTTCGTTTCCAGAGGGTTCGTTTCTAGAAGGCTCGTTTCTAGAGAGCTCGTCTCCAGAGGGCTCGTTTCCAGAGGGTTCGTTTCTAGAAGGCTCGTTTCTAGAGAGCTCGTTGCGGGAACAGGGAGGACAGCCCGAACAACAGCCTGCGCCATCGGTCATCTTTTTCGTCTTCTTGGGAGGTTTTTTATCCTGAACAATTTCCGGACCCATTTGAGCAGGACCAACCGCTTCTGTTGTTTGTTCATTGTTCTTTTGAAGGTCTGCCCACTTGGGCAGTTTGGACGTTTTCCTAGCCCCATTGATATTGGTCCCGACAGGCTCCTCAGAATCAGAAGGCTGCATAATTTCTTTTAAGGGCGATGTCCAACTTAGAGCTTCCGTCCACACCACTCTCGGTTTTCCATTAAGCTGGTAGACTACTTGACACGAAACTTAACGTGTTTTATATGCATCGTGTCAGAGGTGTTAACTCTATAAAGGGGAGCAGATGTGTCCATACTCAGGAAAGAGCATGGTGAGCGGTCGTGGAACATTGTCTCCATCACCCGACATCATTTCTGTAGTCACCATCCCACTCCGTTCTCGCCAAGGAATTCTAAGCAAGTAACATTTCCAATGTATTTTTACAATCAGTGTGGCTTTGTATATTCATTAAAGAAAAATAGAGATTACGGTATTGGTATTTTAGTCTTGGGCATTTCCCCATTTACTTGTTAATAAGAAAAAAATGATTTACTACATACCAGTAAAGCTTCACTACATTGACATAGCAGATGTTAACGAGGAATTTATTGAGCTGGTGTCATAAACTGTATGTCACAGAAGTTTACTTTCACATTTCCGAAGAACAATTCGCTTCTTTCGACATATTGATAATTGTCTTCGTGTTAAGAGTCCTATGCTTGAGCGGCCGGGCTCATGAAATTACACTCCCGTGTGCGGGTGACGCCATGTGTAGGGCTGGTTTCTCATCGTTTCGGCACTCTACCGTGGCCTTCATCAAGGCTGGTATGTCCAGCGAGGCCAAAAATCTTTCTTTAGTAGATGTAACATAAGTAAAATGAACCTCTTCCGGAGAAAATTAGGTACTCAGTAACTAGCAGAAAAAAAATGTACAAGTTAAATGTCTAAAATATTATACCAATGCCAATAATTTTATACTTCATAATACTAGTAGGTGAAATTCGTAAATTAAATTGAAATCGGTGATATCTAAGTTCATACATTTTGATGGAAAAATTAGGATTTTTTTCTTTTAAGACTGTTTACGTTACTCAAAAATTATATTGTTAGATTAAAGATAAATAATGAAAATAAAAATAAACAAAATCTTTGATAATACATAACCTTCTTCATTATACCAATACTACATTCTAAAGCAACATATATTTTTATATTATTATTGATGCAACTAAAAAATTCAAACGAGTTCTACAGATTATAATTATATTTCTAGTACTACATTTTTAAAGATCATTTTTGTAGAAACCCTTTACTGAATGTGTAAAGAAGGAAATTAGATTCTACTCTTTGCGAAACCTGCCACATGTTATCCAAAATCAACTTTTCCCTTGGAATTTCTAATATTATACATATGGCATCTGTTCTGAGATAGGTTGTTATTACCTGAAAACATTAGTATTCATTTAGAATTTCGCATAAATTTTGACGTAGACTTATACTTATTAGCTACAAATAGTTCATTACGAGAAAACGAACATGCACTATGGAAAAGTCTTGAATTGTGAATACAACGTAATCGATATCGGTGTGGATCTAATAAATTAATATATTTCTAAACTTGAGGTGCTACAGAATTGCACTGACTTTCTCGTAGTAAGGTTTACTAATTTCCTTGGTGTGGACTGGTATGTACAGTCTTGCCCCTCGTTCTTGCCTGCTGATATTTATCGTCACCCAAAGTACACATTTTTGAAATTTTCTTAACGTTTCGGTTTCCAAATAGTAGATCCGAATTATTTATTTTAGGAATATTAAAGAAGGCTAATAACCTCGTCCTAAATAGCATTATCATTAAAAACCTTGCAGCCGTTTTTAAGAGAATAGCTATAAGCGTTACTGTAAATGCGAAAATTGAAGCTCTTTTTCACAGGAAACTATTGAGTCTTCGAAAAACTTAATTTGAAGTAATTTGAAGAACTTCCCCTCACAAATTCAATAATGTATTCAAATTGATGAAATTGTGCATATTAACGGCATGAGATGTATTTAAAAGAAATTACATTTGTATAAATTTTGAAAAAACGAAGGACTACACGAAAATAAACTTTATGACATATTTATCACTGTAATTGGCACCATCCATTGAAAAATGTTGAAGAAAAAATCTGGTGCCATTTTTGAGAAAATAGCGTTAGAGCGTTTCTGAAAATGCGGAAATTTCAGCTCACTTTCACAGAAAACGGTGGAATTTTTGAGAAACGTTTTCAGACATTATTTATAGCACATATACTCATAAATATAATCATGCGAAGAAATTGCCTATAGTATAAATATTACCGACGTGAGAGACAAGTTCAAAAAATAACATTTTTGTAATTTTTGGAAAAAACAAAGAATAGAGCAATATAGCGTTTATGTCATTATATAGGGTAAATTTGTCACCACCCCTAGCAAAACTTTAAAGAAAAAAATCAGAGGCCGTTTTTGAGAAAATCTTGTTTTAGTATTTTTTTTAATAGCAAAAAATGCACGCACCATTGGAGGAAGACTACTAAATTTTTCAAAAAACTCTACATAACCTTAATGAATGAACTAAATATGGGGAACAAATTTTACTTGAAGAAAATATCTATCTTCAATTTTATAGATATAGGAAGACGTCGAAAAAATATTCCAAACTTTTGCAATTTGCAAGTGTTTTATGCTCTATTCTTACAAGAAATTTAAAGAAAAAAATTATAGCCGTTTTTGAGAATATTTTGAAAATGTCCGGGGGGCTTCATGTAAAATAACCCCAAATTTTAAAGAATGTTTTTCAAAATTTCAAAGCTACAACTAGAGCTAGATGAACAAGGGTTTTTTTTTTCAATATGGAAATGATCGTATGAATGGTTTAGGTGGTAGCAGTGTTTACAGACGGACGGAGAAAAAAACACTTTTTCGGTATCAGGGGACCCCCTAAACATGTATTTCCATTGAAATCTCGAAATCGATGTTCCGCCGCATTACGTAGCTTTCTCTATACTACATATATTACTCCGTATTTTCGTATGTATACGAGAAAGTAAAATAATATATTGCATCAATGTCTTTGTACACCGCTTCTTTGCGTTCATTAATACAATTAACGGTTCTTAAATATGGTAAATAAAACCATTGCAAATTACCTTATGTTCCGTAGTTTATGATCCAAGAACGCATCCTTGTTACTTGCATAATTTTAGCTAAAGAAAGTAAATCTAAATTTGAAGTGTATTTATTTATTTAGTAGGAAAATAACAACAAGCACACACTTGGAAAAAACAGATGAATTACTTGTGTTGTTGAATTGTCTAAGCGCAGTAACATCGATATTAGCGTAACCGTGCGAGAACTCTCGCATATTAAGGAACCGTTTTTTATTAGAAGATTCTTTTATTTGTTAAAATATTTATACTCTTTTCAATGTTTTAAATTGATATTGCAATGCAATGAATTATTGACAGGCACCAAACCAACAAAATTGTAATAGAATGTCCATGAAGATATCATTCTGTAGATTAGGCGTGAGGAATGTTTCTCACCATAAACGCTTCAACAGAATGTAAATTGAATATAAAGAATGATTAAACATACGAACATAAATTATTTGACATTTCCGGGTTTGAAGGCCGTGGTCTAACGGCGACTTGTCCAGACGTTTCGCTTGCAACTGTGGCAGGCATCGTCAGTGGCGTTGCTGGCGGGGGCGAAGTGTTCTGCCTGGAAGTACCGCGTTGACCGCGAAACGTTTGGACAAGTCTCCGTTAGACCACGGCCTACAAACCCGGAAATGTCAAATAATTTAGAAACCGGCCGTGAAAGCCTACATTGTATGTTAATACAAACATAAAATTAAACAATATAATATCACAATTTCAAAATCAATATTTTAACAAATCTGAACACTAAATTAAGAGAACAGTAACAAAGTAAGTGGGAGCTTCGACTAAATGAACTCCCCGTCTGCCTATGCCCTATCCCAGTTATAATAACAAGTCATGAAAATCTCTGTAAAATCAGTACATTGAACAGATAGAAAATAAATCTGTTAAAAAAGGTATGTTTCTTTGAGGCCTTTGGCCTCAAAATTCTACGTTTTAAGACCCTAGAACACTTTTCTTGCAGTTATTTAACTACATATATGGATTTCAACAAAGATGCTCGAGTGTTGGGGTTGCATTTGACAAGAATATTTAGATGCGTTTTTGTTTTTGTTTTTTCACAAAAAATCTTTCACTATTTACTTTCTCGTATACATATTTATACGGATACTCGAATATACGGGGTAATATTTGTACTCTAGAGAAAGTGCAGCGGGAAATCGATTTCGAGATTTCAACGGAAATACACATTTTGAGTGTTTTTTAAACGTCTGTTCATCTGTCTGTGAACACTACTAGCGCCTAAACCATGGGCAGGATTTTTTAAAAATTGAAGAAATCCCTGTCCATCTGGCTCTAGTTGCTTTGAAATTTTGAGAAAAAATTTCGAGATTCGTGACAAAACGGAGAAACGACTGGTGAGAGCGACGGCAATCTGTTTACAAAGCCCACCTAAACGCTCTGCCAAGGCCTGCCACGAAATATAAATATAGAAATACATTGTAAGAACGTGTTTTGTATTTGAAATTGCCCATGGTGACTTGTGGTGCAAATGTATTGCGCGGGAACCGTAACAGACATACCTAACGGGTTGAACACTTGGACATTCCCATCAAACATAATTATTGCACACTGCTCTGTGATTAGCAAAGAGATAAATTTTAGTCATATAACTTATTTATGTAAAAGCGGAAATGATAAATAACGTATTATAATGATTGTAAACTTATTATAATGTACTTAAAGTTAGTTTCACTTTCTCCCTACGGAGTAGAGAGAAAGTTACGTATTACTGCGCGACAAAACGGCGAATTTTCAGCAGAAAACTTTTATTACAGGGCCCTAGTAACGAAAAAGTGGATAAATCCAGTTGCTAAATTTAGAAGAAAAAAATCCTCTAACACGTGTTGTAGCGAGAATCCATGTTTTGTGGGCCCTTGACACCGAAAAATCGAATGACGGCAAAACGTCCGTCCGTCCGTCCGTCAACAACTAGCGGGTAAACCTTTTAGCCGATTTTCTCCGAAATTGATATTCCCCGATAGCTCTGGCTAATATCGCGGCCCCTTGAATTTGAAACTGATATTTTAATTTGGGAGGGGGATCTTTAAATGATGCCCCTGGAATATTTTCCAAATTTTGAAAAAAATGGCTCTATCGTTTTGATTAAATTTTGTTGCTGTATATTGTGAAGGACGTTTAAGAGAATGGTGCAATCTCATGTTCGTTGAAAAACTTAATTTTTCGACAACTGCGAAAGTTCAACGTTTTTGCGGAGTCTTCCTACAACTAAAATATTAAAGATTTTCCCCTTAACGAAATCTGTCCCTTAAAAAGAGATTTTGAAATAAGGTCAAGTAGAATTTTTCAAAAATTTGAATACTTTTCGCGTAATTTTGCTGTGGAGAAAGTACGTGCTGTTTTAGCGCCACTAGTTTTTATTTGCTACGAATGGCACTAAGCGCTGGAAACTTTTCTAGTATTTGCCAGAAATGTATGTTTCTTCGAATGTTCACAATGCGAAAGGACCAACTAAAAGTGAGTAATATTTGACTACTCTATATAAAAAATTTTATATTAGTAATCGTTCCTTTATTATTTCTTATTTTAACTTTATTAAAAAACAAATGTACGAAGATGGTACTGTTTTTGAAGGTGAGTTTGCAGCAAAAATAAAATGTTTTACAGGGCTTTGATGCTACCAACATCTCTTGAAACAATGAGATTACCTGAAACGTAGGCATTGTGGATCTGAAAATTACGGATTGGATTCAAAAACTGTTTCACAAGTTGGTGGCCCTGGCACGCCGTCAAAGCCTCAAAATTAGACATTTAGTTCGGAATACTACATGGCCTCGAGTGTAGCTTTGTTTTAATAAGGGTCGTAGTCTAAGTGTAGGTCAGTACAATACTATTCCCTTTGAATGCAATTCTCTTAGAAGTGAAGAAGGTTTACTACACAACGTGAGCCCCCCGAGCGAGAGCGAAGTCGCAAACAAGGTAGCGAGATCGAGGCCGGAAGGCGTCACCACATCAAGTCAAGCAGCGTTGGTTATGAAATTGAATACTCCTGAAAAGAACATTTGAAACGAAAAGTTTGTCGTACGACGACATTTCGGGCGCTTATGAGATCGTTCGCCACGTTCTCGCGGAAGTGAGCCGATTCCTTGATGTTCCATACGGTAAAAGATAAGAGACTTTTAGAAGCTTGTAGAAAAGCAAAAGACTAAGTTTCGTGACCAGAATTTTGAGTCTTTTATATTGAAATATCTGGGTAAATGTGATGATTCGATATTTCAAGATGAAATAAAAAGTAAAAATTGGGTGACTGCCTTGGCTAACTTTACTTACTTGATAATAACAATTCATCAATTCAAATTCAAACTATAGGTTTTCATCGAGCAGCAGTATGTGGGAGTGTGAGGGTATCTTAAAATAACACTTAATATGGTTTTGTTTGGAATACTGAACATACTGACATGAATATGCGCCTTGAATCTTCTTAGTACGTTTCTTGAAAGTTTAAAAAGAAACCATGCATATTTTCTTCATTAATGATTCTTTACACTCTCATTAACATGATATAATAAATGTAACGAAACATCACCAATGCTGAAATACTGTGTATTTTCCTTTATTGGTGACCAGAAGTTCACAAATTAATTACACAATATAGATTAAAACTAGTGCACTGTATCCTTGAAACTCCTGCAGGCATACAGCAAATAATCACATATTAATAAATAGTCATACCAATTAATAAGTCCTATCAACCATACTGTCACTATCGGGAAGACATTAAACGTTCGCCATGTCAACCACGCAAGTATGATCATCCGAGTACGACACGACAGCCAAACAGACTACACACATTAAGTAAGAGACCGTAAACATCCACAACTACCGTCCGATCAGGTTCATCAGACGAAACGAAATGAATAAGATTCGCCCTATGAATTAAACTCTCTTGCGTGAAGCCAGAAACCATGGAATGGTATGCTTTTTAGCACTATCGTGCCCGTGCAGGGTGAGTCTCCCAGCAACAGTTACAAGTGCTCAGAACGAGATCACGCTATCAGAGTTTAGGTGATATACGTGCCAGGGCGTGCATGGTTCGCTAGTCATAATAAAGACGTCGCGCTAATGGCGGCTCCGGAAGCAACAGCGCCACTAGCAGCAACCGCGGCGCAATTTCTTGGAGGAGCCGCACGACGAGCCGGGGACGCACGGGCAGGACGAGGCGCGCGACCGCGGGGACACCTTGGGGCACGCGCAGCTGCTCTCGAAGTTCTGCAGGGAGCGCGCTCGCGACCTGCCCGACTGATACGAGTCCTGCATGGCGTACGCCGTCTGCTCCTGGGGGACGCCCTGTTGCTGCGTGCAGGCCAGGCAAGTCTGGCAGGAGGCGGTGCCGCCCGCAGCGCCGCCCCAGGGAGGGCCCTGCTGCGCCGGCGGCTGCTGCATGAACGGCATGGAGGGCGCGATCTGTGCTGTCTGCATGGGCTGCTGGGCCATCTGCGGCGGCCACATCACCTGCCCCTGCATCTGCGAGGTCTGCGGCTGCACGGCACTGCTGAGACACGGCGGACAGGGGGCGCTACGACCTCCCGTGGGGCCCGGCTGCCCATTCGCGGAAGGCTGGCCGAATTGCCCTGGCTGGCCAAATTGTCCTGGTTGGCTATATTGCCCCTGTTGGCCAAATTGCCCCGGTTGGCCAGATTGTCCCTGTTGGCCAAATTGTCCCTGTTGGCCAAATTGTACCTGTTGGCCAAATTGTCCCGGTTGGCCAGATTGCCCCGGTTGGCCAAATTGTCCCGGTTGGCCAAATTGCCCCGGTTGGCCAAATTGCCCCTGTTGACCAAATTGTCCCGGCTGGCCAAATTGCCCCGGTTGTCCAAATTGCCCCGGTTGGCCCATTTGCCCAGGTTGTCCAAATTGCCCCGGCTGGCCAAATTGGCCCTGTTGAAAGAACTGGCCCTGTGGAGCGAACTGGCCCGGCTGGCCGTACGGGGAAGGCTGGCCGTAAGGGCTGGGCTGGCCGTAAGCGGGAGGTTGTCCGTACGGCGAAGGCTGTCCAAACTGGGCGAGCTGACCGTAGGGCGAAGGCTGGCCAAATTCGCCGGGTGGGCCGAACTGCCCGACAGCGCCGAACCTACTGCCCGGGCAAGGCCCTGATCTGCCCACGAAGGAGGCGCGAGGTGCGGCCGGATCGCACGGCAAGCATTCCTGGCCGTTGCCCTTGCGACTGACGCTGGATCGGCCGGCCTGCGACGAGCGAGCGGCCTGCGACGACCGGGGGGCTTGCGACGGCTGGGCGGCCTGCGACGGCCGGGCGATCTGCGACGGTTGCGCGGCCTGCGACGACCGGGGGGCCTGCGACGGCTGGGCGGCCTGCGACGGTCGGGCGTCCTGTGACAGCCGGGCGGCCTGCGACGGTCGGGCGTCCTGTGACAGCCGGGCGGCCTGCGACGGCGGGGCGTCCTGTGACAGCCGGGCGGCCTGCGACGGTCGGGCGTCCTGTGACAGCCGGGCGGCCTGCGACGGCCGGGCGTCCTGTGACAGCCGGGCGGCCTGCGACGGCGGGGCGTCCTGTGACAGCCGGGCGGCCTGCGATGGGCGAGCCGCCTGCGAAGTTCGCGCCGCGGTCTGGGACGGACGAGCTACTTGAAAGGGATCTTCCTGGGGCTCGCCTTCGCCCTGCTCTTCAGCCAGGCCTTCTACCTCTCCTTCAAATGGATCGCCTTCGCCTGGATCGACTTCGCCTGGATCGCCTTCACCTGGGTCGCCTCCGTTCTCTCCTTCCGGTTGACCAGTTTCGTCCCCTTCAACCTGCTCCCCTGGCTCCGCTTCACTGGTGTCTGCCATGTTGCCGTGCGATTCTACTGGCAACTCACCGTGGGAAAGCAAATGCTAATGAAGAGAAACCAATTGGTTTCCGCAAGTCATAAATACAACTGTGCACAAACTGGGAGGCTGATTTCATCTTCCTCAGCTATTGAAGAACCTTTTCAAACATTATTGGAAGGTATAGCACCTGTGTCAAACCTTCTTGATGTTAGTTCTTCTCCTCCAAAAGTAAACTGATGAAGTTCATTTACATATTCACTTTTTTAAATTTTGAAACAGGAATAAGTTGATATCCAACGTTTTTAGTTAATTAATCCAACATTTTTCTTATTTTTTTAAGTTTCTCTATAACACTCTTCATCTCAGTAACTCTTCAAACCAGCCCTATTGAAAAGAAGAGTAATTATCTTAGTGTTTCTCTTTAAACATATTTTGGAAAAAACAATCTCAAACTTAATCATAAACCTCAGAAACAAATTAAATTCAATGTTCAATAAATCATTAGCAACATTTCTGGAGGCTAAAGCTTTATTGTATGTGTAAGTATTATATCCATTCCAGAAGAATATTAGAGATCAGATTTCAAACTTTAAAAAAGTTATTTAGATTTTATTAACATTAAAGAGAAGTAACCGGACGTTTATAATGCCAAGAATACCACAAATTAAAAACAAAATTATCTTAAAGTTAATCTTTCGTACAACCTAAATATTTGGTCCGAAAATAATACATACCTTCTTTTTGAAACGAAATCATTATGTATATTATTGAATTTCAGCTTTTATATACACGCTCTTGAGTAAATTTCATGGAAAGTAAGTTGTAATTTGTTTCGTACATTTTCATGCGAAGGGTTTCAGATTAACAGAGAAGTAATATGTTTGCTGCCACACGGGCAGTTACGAAATAGTTGTCATGTTACGGTGGTTTCTGAAACATATTTTTTCGAAATTTAGATTGACCTATATCAGAACAGATTTCATAAAGTAATTATAAATTATTTCTAATATAACTTGAGAATGAAATAGTCTTATAGAATTAAAAAGCAGAAAACGTAGAGACAGGCATTTTCAACATCGAATGTAATAATAAAAAATTTAAATATAATTTAATCGTTTTATTATTTGAACTAATTCAAGACCTGATACTCATTTGGGGATAATGAAAAAAGTATTTTTTTCGTAAAATGTGGCAAAATTCGAAGAACAAGAGCACTGGAAAAGGATAAAAACACTACAGGGACTATGTCAGACAAATCTCTGAAATTCAAAGAAGAGGTAGATAAATATGCAAATTCACGCAATTACACCCTCTAGGATGGGTGGGTCATGGGCAGCATTCTAGCTTGTGATGTAAACCTCGGTTCAATTTCCCGGTCGAGGCCACAATCAAGTTGTAGCTTCCCTTTAAAATCGTCTCTGTTTCTTTAGCTGTGTGATGAAGAAAAGCTCAAGCAGGCGGAGTTCGCTAGTTACGGTGAAGGGAAATACGTCTTATTGCCATATGTCTCTGTTACCCCCAAGCGTGGGAATTAGACTTGACCCAAGCACACCGTCAGCTGGCCGGCACAGTCGTCGGACAGACGACCCCAAATGCCATGTACATTCATAATACAATTACAAATTTGAAAATAACTTTAATAAATATAGTACAATAGGTTTCAAATTTCGTTGTTCTCGGTCAGTTCTGTCAAACTGAATTACTTGACAAAAGTTTCTTCAATTCCTTCTGTAAACTCTAGACCCGAATAGATTGTGACAATTTCTCCCAAAGAGATGAATAAATCTCACAAATACAAAACCAAAAATAAATATTACCATAATTAATTTCTCCAACTTAAGAGAGTAACATGCACAACTAACTTTTAAGGAAACTTAAACGAAATACGTGTGTCCTTCAGTGATTCAGACCTGGTTCTGAATTTTCTGAAGTTCGTTAAAAATTACTTAAATGTTTAGAAATTGATATAACACGTTTTTCTCACTAAGAGTAATACTTGAATGATACCTGTTGAATTCCCATTCTGTTTTGATTCATCTTTTCCTGTGCAACTGATACTGGTATCGGAGAAACAATGCCTTCCAGCGTTAATCATTTCCGTGGTTTTTCCATCTCCTCATTTGTGATTTTGTGAAGTCATCTGGCAGGTTTTTGAAGCACTTTCATGATTCCTTTTTCACTTGAAATTTTTTTTCTTTATTTAACAGCCATATCGATTTAAACGTACTTGAATATCGACAAAAACATTCAATTGACAAAAACATTCGAAAATCGACAAAAACATTCAACTGACAAATTATGACACGAGAATGTTTATTGACAAGTGATCATTACACCTGTTTACCAATATTTACTACTTAACTTTGCTATTTGAAGCGCAAAATTTTCTAAGCTTTCCAAAATGGTGCTGTTTATATGCTTACGATTCTTTAAAAATGCATATTACTTCAAAAATTTCCTAAATTATTCAACCTTGAAAGATGCTGCATTAAAATAAGTTTCAAGGGAAAAAAATACTGACATTAATTACTTTCTCTATAGAAAACGTAGTGTATTGCTGCAAAACGCTTATGTTTATGTTATTTTGAAGGAAACACGTTACAAGGTCTCTATTACCGAAAAAGCGTTAACATTTTTCATGTCTGCCTGTCAACAACACTAGTATTCAAAACTTGCGTAGTAATATTCACCTAAATGAATAAACGATTTGGTCTAAATTCATACTCTTTGAATTTCAAACGGTTCTTCTAAATTTTAGTTTTACATGATATTTTGAAAGACATTTTCAAAATTGTCTTCGAAGTGTCTTCAAAATTCTTATTTACATTTTTTCCTCACAATCAGCAAAATTTGCATATGAATAAAGAACAGTTCCGATTATCATCAAAAACTTAAAATTTTTGAAAATTTCAAAAGTTCAGAATATTTCGAACATTATCTACACGTTCATTTTTGAAAGTAGATTTTCCTCAATGTAATTTATTTTTCAATTATAGATCTTTAAATAATTTCGTGTAGAATTTTTTCAAAATGTTACTAGTTTTTGCGCAACTTTTATCAAAACCGTTTCAATTTAAAAACGTACTGAAACAAGATCACACTTTCTCAAAAATGGTGCAAAGTTTTTTATTTAACCAGTTTGTAAAGATAGAGTACAATCTCGAGGCATTTCGAGCTCAAACCTGAGGACATCATTGCCCTATTTATACTTTTCAAATTAGATACGTTTTATTTATCGAATTTCTCGCAATAATTATCTCGTAAATGTTTACATTAGAAATATATTTCATAATATAAATGTATGCTAATGAAGTTCCTCGAAATCTCAAACGTTTTCGAGAAAAATACAGCTCTACAAAAGAATTTTGAAAATTTTCAAACGCCAATATCTCAAAAACGGCGCCACATTAAATTTGTTTGTAGTAAATTACTATTAGGCTCATTTTCATTAAATGTACGACTGCAAATTTCTTTGTCATTAAAAATTTTGAATTTTGAAAAATTAAGGATATGCATTTCTTTCTAATATCGTGCGCTTCGTATGTGAAGACATTATTTTTTCAAGAGATGGCTGAATTATTAATAGAGTTCGAGTTATAATATAATTTTACGTACTCGTTAAAAATGGTACAAGAAGTATGTGCTTGTTCGACTATCATTAGATTTTGAGATGAAATAATGAAATGGGAAATAATACAATGTCCTCAATCTCTTTATCTTATTTTTACAAACATTACTTGGGTACTAGTATTTTATTGCTTCAAAGTGTTTCCTTCCATTCGTGTTACTATACAAGTATACTGCATAAGCTTCTTGGTCCAAATAATAGTTTGTTTTTCTTCAAATAAAATAACAAACTTTAAAGTTATTTCAAGATAATTATTCGAAGAAGTTCGACACAACTGAAACTCTCGCTTTAAGAAATGAATTTTACACACTCGCGTCTATAGTCACCCATAATAAATGGCGAGAGAAGGAAATATTTATTTTAATGCATAAGACGTACTCAGAATAACGATGTCATTTTTTTGCAACTTTCTCATCTCCCTCCATTCAACACAAATACTTGTTTTTCATTTATTATTGGAGAATTAATTTCGAAGGAGCGTTGTTACTCTGTCTAGGTGAATGCAACAAAACAATTATTCAAGAAGTTTCTTTGAAATTTAAAATTTAAATAGTCAAACCATAAGCACAAAAGACCAACACACATAATTCAATTTTTATTTGGAAAGTATATACATTTTTATCACTTTGTTAGTATAGCTCATTATCACCAATTTTCAATTAGATCACAGCGCGTTCTTCTATCTATGACGTCTAAATGATATTTTTCTTAGTTCAAGTCTTCGTCACATTAAAAGCGAAAGCTATTTCGATTTTTTGCAACAATAGAAAACTAATAGTTATTTGTAGAGGGAAGAACTATATATTTGATGTACATTTGACATTCCACTCTGAACCCTTCTTTCGCCCAATCCCTAACAATCCCATTGCCGTTTTTTTTACGAATATTGCAATTTTTATCGACATTCATTTACGATGAAATAATGCAAATAACAGTGAAAAATACGAATGATGGCACGACGTATATCAACTGCATTTTGATAGAGATAAGTGTACTAATCTTACTGGGTACAAGAAAGCTGTATAATGAGTCAATTCGAGAAGCTTTAATGAATTATACTAATGCCAGAGCACAGAGAAAAACCCAAACAGCAGCCGCAAACACACGGCGCCCAACAAAGCAATCGTATTCGAAATATCTCTTAGAGGAGGTACCTCGAGGGCCAACCCTACAAGACCACGTCAAGAGATAAGGGGAAATTTCAAATCGTGATCAAGTAGATGAGCAATAAATAATTGACTCGTAGGCAACAGCTAGGTGCGCGCACCCCTTGCAATTGCTCTCTTGGGTAGCCGGTTGACGAATAGAAGGAATATCGGCGGAAGATCGCGGCAAAATTGTCGAAGGAAGGTCGTCCGAGAAGAGAGTGGAAGATTGGTGCGGGAGTGTAACGAGTCGTCCTGTCTGCTCAGCAGGACTTTCGGTTCCTCCTGGAGCACGACGAGGAGCCCGTTGTGGGCGAGAAGCAGGGACAGGAGCGGCGCGTTTGGGACGCCCTGGACTGGGGACAGTATGGCGAGGAATGCCCCTGGCCCGAAGATTGCCCCTCCCTCAGGGGTCCGACCAACGAGGTCCCGCACTGCAGCAGCTGCTCGAGGGGGTCAAACTGGGTCCCGGGCAGAGGCATATGGGGCGCCCCGCCCATCGCGAACGGCTGCGGCCCAAGGGAGAAGGGTCCCATGCCCATCGGGCCCATCGGGCTCATGGGGCCTAAAGGACCCATGGGGCCCAGCGGACCCATGGGACTCATTGGGGCGAAGGGCCCCCCGAAGCCGTTGGAGCCCGGTAGCATACCCATGGCACCCATGGGCACCGCGGGCGCGCTGAGGGACAGAGCTGGACACAGGGGCGGGCAGGCGATCTCTCCCAAGGGGTCCTCATTCGTCGTTCCCAACAGCAAGCGCCGTTGCCTGCCCGCGGGGGTGTTGGTCGTTGTCGACCTGCAGGGTAAGCACGACGGGCAGATGATGACGGATCCGAAGGGCGTGTCCATCCGGCAGGTGGGCATGGGCTGTCCCGTCTGTCCCGGCAGCGGCTGAATGGGCACCCCGGTCAGCTGGGGGCACGGTGAGTTGGCCTTGCCGCAGGTGGGGCACACCGGCTTGAGCTCGCCGAATTGTTCGGACCCGGACGTGTCGCTTAAGCTCAGGTCTTTGTCTTCCAAGTCGAGCGTGTCGTCCTCAGCAACGTTGGCGTTCTTGGCCGCCTGCTCGGAGCGCTCTGAAGACTTCTTTGTGACCGAAGGCCTATTTCTGTCCGATGGCTCATTTCTGTCCGAAGACCTCTTTCTGTCCGATGGCTCGTTTCTGTCCGAAGACCTCTTTCTGTCCGATGGCTCGTTTCTGTCCGAAGACCTCTTTCTGTCCGATGGCTCATTTCTGTCCGAAGACCTGTTTCTGTCCGAGGACCTGTTTCGGTCCGAAGACCTGTTTCTGTCCGAAGACCTGTTTCTGTCTGAAGACCTGCTTCCGTCCGAAGACCTATTTTTCTCCGAAGGCTTGCTTCTGTTCTCATCTCTGCCGGACTGACGGTCTCTGGTTGAACTGGGTGAGTCCTGTGTCACAGATAAATCCGATGGATTGTACCCGGTGAACCCCATACTTTTCTTGTTTGGCTTGGACATGTTGTCTTCGGAGAGGCGCAAATGGGTTGACTTCTGCCTGAAGCATGGGATTTTATTGCATGATTCTTGCGGTTGCGGTAGAGGATGACATTCGCATGTCTTCGTAGGGGTTGATTGTGTACCGGCCGATGCAGTGCGTCTGTGTCATTCAGGTACCACTGTACAGGCGGTGAGGCCGCATCTTCTCCGGCGTGTCAGCCGCCAATTGAACGCTGAACGCTGCCGGGCGTTCAGCCAACTTCAGCTGTTCGTCGAAAGGTCCGGAGTGTCGGGACGAGTGTTCATTTTCTTTTATTCGTGTTTCCCTGCACAAAGATGAACATGCCCTTGGTAAAATGCTGTCACTCTCAGAGAACAAATTATAACTAACTTTTTCAAATTAACTTTCGCAGCAGAAAGGTTACTATTTAAAATGGAAAAATAATTGACAGAAAATAACAACACAACACTGTATCAGGTATTCCTGTATTTCTCACAATTATACATACAATTCAGTAACGGAGATCAAACTTTATTTGGAATACCTACTCATTTACGACACGTAGTCGTTTGCTGTCCTTATTAAATTTCTCGCAACGATGAATTTCCTGCTTTCAATGAATTTATTTTCTAAATCATTATCAAACTTAAAGTGTTAAACTGTATATATTGAGTATGTGCAATGAATATAACCAAACTTCCTTTCCCTGACAACCTGCACTGTGTTGTACAGATTCAATATTCTCTGAACTTCGATGATGACGAAACAAATATCTGTTCACGAGTGGAAGTACTCAGTGCTTGATAGGCATATTGCGCTCTGCCCGCATCGAAGTTGTTTCATTTATTTAAATGTAAAAAACAGTTAAAATCTGTGTGAGACGCACTATGAGGAGAAATGTATTTCGTGCACGTTTTCTTCAATTCTGGGATCCCTACTCTAACCCATACACAAGTTAAATTCTGAATAAACTTCAAATTTTATTCCGTTTGACATTTTATATAATTATGTTTATTTGACTAAAACTGATATGGAATATGAATATATTATAATCTTTGTTCTTATACTTCCTTGCAATTGAATTTCAGGATTAAGCAAGCATTAAGTTTAGTAAATCTTCTCTAATATTATAAGACTTATTTAAAACATTATGAAAACGTATACACTTTTAATAAAACGCTCCTAAAAGGTAATTTTACATACCTGTAATTGTTATGGAAGGGGCAAATGCTAGGGGGTAATAAATCAGATTTCAAATAATAAAGTAACACACATATTCATTATTTTACTAATTATGAGATCAACAAAGAAAGAAAAGGTTTTCATCCACTTAGACAACTGTCAAAAACGTCTGATCTTATGTCGGTATCTGTAAAACGTCAACAATAACCATTAGCTCAAATATATGGACTGAAATAAGTAAACAAAATTCACGAAATTATTATCCCGATATTTATAAGTTTCTCGCGCATTTCAAAATATGATTTTAGCATCGAAAGACGTTAGATAATAACTTCGAAATATTTAACAGTATAACAAATCACATTTACGTTACATCAGATATTTGGAATACAACTACAATTGAAAGTGGAATTTAGAAACGTACCAAGTACTGTATTCCAATAATAACCCTCTAAGTAAACTGGAGGACAACAATTGGTTAAAAATTGAATGAGATTATTATAATTTAGTAATACTGATAAGCAAATTTTGGTACAATACGATATTTAATATGTTCTGTGGTACGGATTTTAATAAAAAGCAAATACGAGCAATATAAGCAAATTCTTACTCCATTGCCTTCCAAATCCCTAAAAAGCAGAACGTGTCAGATGGGTAGATAATGAAAATGAACTCCAGCATATATGATATGTCATGGTATTTTTGAGATATTAACATCACTTTAAAAGGATCATTCTTCTTCAAATTATTAAAATATCAAAGCATTATAAAATAATTCAATTTATCTTATCAAACTTGCTTCTAAGATTATTAAAATAAAGTTGTGATATTTGTATTGAAACATACTAATAACATTAACATTCTAATTTTCATAAAACAAAGGGAGGTAGTTCTGGAAGTACCCCTCAGTTAACCTACATGACGAATCATGTGTGTCCGAAATTGAGATCTACAATTAACAGAACTCAGTAATCATATTTAATCTCATCAGCGTACCTTGCAAAAAATTCCTGTTTTGTTTACCATTATCACCTGCTGTTGTCCAATGAATTCTGTTTGATAGGAAGCCATGCAATCTACCGTCTGTCACCTCCTCGGTGCTTGCAACTGAATGTTATGGAGGTCTGTTACACGTTCCTTTCATCACTAAAATTTTTTTGTTTGTACTTAGACAATATTTTTTGGACTTTGGAATGTATTTAAATATCGAGATAACGATGTTATCTAGACAGCTGAAGTGTGAAACAGTTGAAAATCTTCATGTTATTAATTGATCCGGTACAAGACCATCTGCAATGCATCAAACCTTCATCCAAAATAAACATGGCCGCCGTATCGGTCGGAAATGCTTCCCTCTCCAAGGAGATGCGAGCAAAATTGAACGTATAGCATTCGGCATATGCTAGCATTTGCTCGTGACAATTTCATTCCCACACTATGCTATTCCCATACTATACACTATTCATTCCCATACCATACTACATATTAACTGAACGTAACTCATATGTTACCAACAAAACTACTGTACAGCGTAGGTTATATGCTAAAGACTGGAAATAACAGCTCTGTCTAATACAGCTGACCAAGCTACACATCAGCTACATACATCTATACACATACAGATACATATATCTATAACAATAGAAATAGAGATAGTATATACAGCTCAGCTTTCATGTTGTTTTTCAATAAAATTACAATTATGGCTATAGAAATTCCTATAAATTCTCTGAATTTTATATTTACACCGGTCTCATCGTTTTGATATTCACCATCATTGTACAAGATGCATGGAACAGCACAACAATAATTTCATGTTTTGTGATAAAAGGGAGAATCACGAAAATTGTAGAGGCAAAAGACAATTTTATTTAAAAAATACCTTCTCTGCACCAAACTTATTTGATTCTAATGTGTTAGTTTTGGTTTCTTCTGAAAAATAACTGGTTCTTCACCAACTACAAAAAACACAATCTCTCCAATTAACATTTTGTCTTAAATTTTTTAAAACAGACTAATGAATTTTCTTTCTCTACATACGAATCACGATGAATGCCCTTAACCTATTTCTCTTGCAGCGATTTAGCCTTCTGGAATTGAAACGGTGAAGTGTTTATTCGCATTGCAGTTGGATTTACATCCTGGAATGCAGCAGGAAGGACCCATACTCCAGCGTTATGATTGTATGATGTGAACTATATAATCACAGAAAATAAGCGACTAAAACTACGAATTTAATTACGATAAATAACTCGGATCCACATGGAACGCACGCGCAACAGTCAGAAACACACGACCGAAACCGGCGCCATACTGTCCAATATCGATACTTGCATGAAGATCAGAGTATTACAGACGTCGTGCCCAGTATTTAACACCAATGTTATCGATATTGCATTTTATGTCAATCAATCGTTAAAAATCGATTTAACGATATACAATGCAAGACCAACTACAGAACAGTGGACTTGCGCGATGCATCTGTTTATTTGAAACTATCATATTCAAAATATTTACCTTTATCTATGAGGAGTGACTTTTGACATCAATGTGTGTATTCTGGCGTGAATGTATAGGCATTTTGGGCTCGGATTATTCCCACTTTTGCTCTCATTGTTCAAACATCATGCTTCTTGTGTGCATTGATATTTTAGAAAAAAAATAATTTGGTCCAATATTAACCCAAGAATCACTTTCAGTTCTTAAACGAGAAACTCGTACAAAAGAGTAACGATGCAACATTGATTTTCTAAAGAAAGAATATTTTTCTCTTCATAATTTGCTTTTTCGTTTGAGCAATAATCATCCAATAGCAGAAGTTTCGAAGGAATTGCACATTTCGTCATCATTACTTAGAGAAATAATCACTGCATTAGCGCTACAAACACACGCTAAGTACAAAATCAGCCAAATGTTTCAATTTGTTTTGCAAACGTTCACTGCAAATCAACTGACAGCGAGAGTCAAATTATTAGTACAGTTGAAAACTGTCCTAGCTTCGAGAAATTAATTAAATCATATTAAGCGTACAATGAAATTTTAAAAAAAAATTTCTTGAGAACTCACAAGGATACATACTGCTCGATATCCATGGCAAGAAATATAATTCACAACAGTTTTACGAGACTTATCGGAAAATTGGCGATGCGATAATAATTATTTCACACAATGAAACGTACCGAATTCGAATGTTTCACCTCTTTCCTTGGACTTTCAATTCCTTAGGAACATTGTCTTGTGAAGTTCAACTCGTAGAGAAGCTATTATTTTCAATTTGCAATTCATATGGCAAAGAATCTTAGTTTTCCATCTGTAGTAAACAGGGATTCAGAGGAAAACAAGAAACTGTAAACTTGTAACATGATAAAGGGGTTAAACGGTTGAGTGTGGTCTTAAAGATCCGAAATACTCCAAGTGTCAAGAGTAAAATAGGCCATTTTATCAAGACACATACCGCTATAACCAGGAGGTCGCCTAGTACTAAGTCAATAACTTTAAGTAATATTAATGTTATAAAATAAAATTTTGGGAAATTGATAATTAAAAATAAATATGAACTGATAATTCAAATTCAGCTGATGAAATGTTTAATTATAATCATACTTAATAAGGTTATATCAATATTTATGTGGTCATTGAATATTCGTTGATTATGACACAATAATTGAGACATAAGTATTTAATCATAAAGTTGAAATATGATTTACAAATTAATAATATATTTACAAAGCCATTAGAGCAACTAATTTTAAAATGAATATTACAGAATATAATCATATATTTGAAAGTCACCACCTCGTCTAGCTTTCCATGATATTGGGCGTCCTAAGACAATTTATTCCTCCCAAGTTTTTTTAGCGGGGAGGCGAAGATCGCCAGAACATTCATGTTGTTTTCCGTTCGTGAACTAAATGTCAGATATCATCTGTCTGGACGATACCACCTTACCATAACTCCACATGTTCCTTTGTTTTGTAGTAACTACACAAAAACCTTTAAAGACACATGGTTGTAACAAAAATTGTAAGTTCTCCACGGACCTTCTCTTTGGAACCTCAATTTCGACTGCTTCGTAGTTCAAAAAAGTTTTAATCTTCTCGCCCTACCTCGCACGCTGCATATATTTTACAGTGTTTTGAAAAATAAGTCAATAAAATGTATACAAACTTTTACTCATAAGAGATTCTCTGATATCTATTATTAACATTTTAATTTCAATTGACGCTAGTTACTTATTTTTTATGCTTTATAACGATAGCGCGTCCGTTTGATTACCATTCTTTTGGTTCTATTTTGACGGTGTTTGTAAGCATTTCGTAAGATTGGTTCAATATACCGACCATTGTTACGAAATGTTTTAAATTATCTTCAGTGATGAAGGCCAATAACCCTTTATTTAATACTTCAGAAAGCAGATAATTTTGTGTTCGTTGGTTGACTACTATGAACTTGCTCAATATAAGTGTATATATGAACTCTGTCGGTGGTCACCAACGATAGTCATAAAGACTCATGGGACGCCTACTAGCCCAATATCACCGACTGCACACTTTCGTTTGCAGAATGATTCTACGAGTGACTACAGCGAAGATCCGTGTACCATCCCGAAATCTCTTACAGTACTATAATACTAGCGTATTAAATGACCAAGAATAATCAGTCCCATTATACATTCAGCTTTTGTTCATTCTTTGTATTGTATATTTATTTACACAACTCCAGTAAGTAGGCAAAAACTATTCAGGTGAATTGTGATCAATACGCTGCTCGATATTGGCGGCGCCCAACATCACGAAAATGAGGTCCGGGCAGTTGCAGTGAAGAGTGCAGGAGGCAGCAAGTCCCTCGCCTCGGATCCCAACCCAACTCGAAAGGCCCTCATGTCAAGAGGGGTCGGGCTTCTCGGTGAAATCGATTCACTCAAGGAAATTGATCCAGAGGCACAAAATTACTCTAAACCCCTCTCCCCAGAGCGACGAGCCGGGACGCAGGAAGAAGTGGCCGCATATAATTTTCATATGGGCCCCTCTTTGCAATAATCACCGGTTCAGAGTCCAAACTGATCTTACGCCGCTACTGAGTCCTTGTGATCTTGTCGATGACAAACTGCTTGAGGAGATGGAGGTGGAGTTCGGGATCGCGCTCTATTTCTGGTTTAGGCTCCGAGTCTGGTTCACGTTCTGAATCGATTCCGATTCTGTTGTAGCAAGAAAATTACTTTCGAGCAGAACACAAAGCTGGAACGAAACGGCTCATTTCTACACCCCGGGTCGGGCCTCTTAATAATCACTGGCTCAGGGACCCAAATGACCTTACCCGCTTCTGAGGTCCAGTGATCTTTCCTTCAGTACATGAGAAGCTTCCAGAGAAGTAGATGGAGTAATTAGCGGTTCCAGCTCCTGCTCTTGATTCTGGTATAGGCTACTGTTCCTCTGCGTCAGGTTGAGGTTCCTGTTTAGAATCAGTAACCAAACTTTTTCCGAGCGGGGCTCATTCGTGGATCGAAGATTCCCCGGCTAGCCACTGTCATAGTCAGCAGCTCAGGACCCTAACTGGCCTTTGCCCGATACTGAGTCCGTGTGATCTCGGCCGGGTATGGGGAACGTCTTACGGAGTTGAAGGTACAGCAACTACCGTTTTCGGCTGAAGCTCTGGTTTGAGATCCTGTTCATTTTCATCAAGGGAACGTTTTCCCCGTGCGGCTCATCGCCGGGAAGAGGGGGCTCGCCCGAACCCGAACAGTTGGCGGGGGGCGGTGGCGGCGCACACGCGACTTCTCCAGAACGACAGGCACGGGCACGAGCCGGAGCCCTTGCAGCACGCCTGCTCGCACGCGGAGCTGCTCACCCCGCCGGCCCACGCCGGGCACGAGGTGCACCGCGGTGGCGCAGCCAGATTCGCCGACGACGAAGACGACGACGACAGCGACGGAAACGATGAGAAGGACTGCAAGTGCATGACGACTTGCAAGACGTTGCTGGGGCGGGAGCACCGCGGGCCACTGGGCAGCGGCGTAGTCACGACACCGGGCAGTGGCGGAGACGGAGGCGGGGTAATTATCGGTTCCGGCTCAGGCTCAGACTCTGGTTCAGGCTGGGATTCCGATTCCGGTTCAGGCTCGGATTCCGGTTCAGGTTCGGGTTCCGGTTCTGGTTCAGTCTCGAGTTCCGGCTCGGGTTCTGGTTCTACTTTGGACAATGATTCCGGTTCAGGTTCTGGTTCCGATTGGGTCTCCGGTTCCGGTTCGGGCTCTGGCTCCGGTTCGAGCTGAGGTTCCGGTTCGAGCTGAGGTTCCGGTTCGGGCTCTGGTTCTGGTTCAGGCTCTGGCTCCTGTTCGGGCTCTGGTTCTGGTTCTGGTTCGGGTTCTGGCTCCTGTTCGGGCTCTGGTTCTGGTTCGGGCTCTGGTTCTGGTTCAGGCTCTGGCTCTAGTTCGGGCTCTGGTTCTGGTTCAGGCTCTGGCTCCTGTTCGGGCTCTGGTTCTGGTTCGGGCTCTGGTTCTGGTTCGGGCTCTAGCTCCTGTTCTGGCTCTGGTTCTGATTCGGGCTCAGGTTCCGGGTCAGGCTCTGGTTTTGGCTCGGGTTCTGGTTCCTGTTTCGGCTCTGGTTCTGGTTCCGGTTCAGGTTCTAGTTCCGGTTCAGGTTCTGGTTCCGGTTCAGGTTCCGGTTCTTGTTCCGGTTCAGGTTCTTGTTCCGGTTCAGTCTCTGGTTCCTCCTCTACGTCGGGTTCCGCGGATGGACGGATCGCACTATAACTGCAGGGCGAGCAGATTCTTTGCGGCCGGGAAGGCATGGAAACACAATTGGCATCGATCTCATCCATTTGGCACGGTGGCATTGAGACAGGAATGGGCAAGATTAAAACCCACTGTTCCAAAGGAAGGAACGGAAATAAAAACCCACACGTCGGCATAGGTAGCATCTGTGTCGGCACTCCTTGCTCTATTGCTGCGACTGATTGCACCTGAGGCTCAGCCGCCCGCGTCTGCTCTGATATACGTGCTGGTGGAGGAGGTCGAGAAGGCGCAGAGGATGGTGGTGGTGGTGGTGGTGGTGGTGGTGGTGGTGGTGGTGGTGGTGGTAGAAGAGGAGGAGGTGGTGGTGGCGGAAGGGGCATAGAAGGTGGAGGTTGAAGTGGTGATTGTAATGGTTCTGGGGGAAGTGAAGTTGGTGGTGATGAGGGTGGTGGAGGAGGAGGAGATGGAAGCGCTTGTGATGATGCGGGCTTAGCGGGTGGCTCTTGTGGTTCGGAGGGGGGAGCGGCGGGTGCGTGGACCGGGCCCGGGCAAGGTACGCACGGCAAGCATCGAGGGCCGAGCTTGACGACCGTGCAGCTTGCTTTGTCTGCGCGAGGGGCACGGCGGAAGCGGCAAGGCGCGGCGGGCGACGCGCTCGCAACGGGAGGCGCAGCGTCCGATGTCGCGGAGCGCTCGGGGTCGACGGCTCCGGCGGGCGCGGGCGCGAGCTCTACAGGCATCGTAGGGGAGCCGGAAGAGATGGACTCGTCGGGCTTGACATCTTGGCTGGGCGCGGCCGCAGTGGATGACTCCGGAAAATCCTGGGGAATGGTCTCCTCGGGCAGGGTACCCTGAATCACCGTCTCATCGGGCTGGGCGCCTTTGTCGGTCTCTTCGGGGGATCGATCCGTGTCTATCAATTGATCATCAGAGATGGACGTTTTCTTTTCTTCGTCAGGTTCGTCGGGTTCGTCGGGTTCTTCGGGCAAGTCGGGAAACGACACTTGCGGGCTGTGGCTCGTGTCTTCTTGCTGCTCTTCTTCGTGCTCTACAACGATTGTACCTCTTTTTTCTGGAGGTTGCGGTTCATCAATAATGACAAGTGGAGAAAATTCATCTTTTGAGTCGGAAAAAGATGAGCTGGATTTCAAGATGCCAACCGGTTCCACGTCTCCATCGCCAGCCTCGCCATCAGGAATTTCCACCGTTTCTTCTTGAAGCTCTGTGCCGCTTTCTTCGGGTGATTGAGTTAGTCCAGATATTTGCAACGGCGAAGGTGCAATCTCTAAACCTTGTGATTCTGCGTGACCTGGAGTATCGGACGTTCCAGCCTGGTTGATTGGTTCTGATTGCCCATTATCTGACCCAGGCGTCGAGGTGACATTGTTTTGGATAGTGTTATCAGTTATATCATACAGACCTTCCAATGTAGAAAGGCTCGCCAATGATTCTCTAACCACTGTACCGCGTCTTTCAGGTGGTTGGGGTGGTCCTGATACTTGCAGCGGCGGAGGTTCCTCTTCTGGGCCTTGTGGTTCAGTGGAATCAGGCTTATCAAAAATCGCAGCCTGGGCGATTGGTTGTGTTTCGTCAGACCGTGCATCATCTGTCTTTGGTGATGAGGAGGCAGCAGTACTGTCTTCTTGGTTCGTTCCGTTAGAATGAGCGGACGGGTCCTTCGTGGACAACTGATCGGGCGGAGTTGACGAGTCCATTTCACGAATTCCAAGATGTCTAAGATATCATAATAGATCGGTAAGACAAACGCTAAAATATCACTTACGACGCAGCGTTAGAGTGACAATAATTACACTAGGCGTAAGAGTACACGAGAAAAGCTCCTAGGTACGCCGACTGGATTCGAAAAATCTTCGTTCCACTCGGATAGAATATTTCATTTTTATGAGGGGGTGGAAATGCTGTCCCCCAGCACTAAGAGCATCAGTCCGTGCAGAGGCATGTGAATTTCAGTTCATCGCATAGCACTGTCTTCGTGCCAGGTTCGTAGACCCAAGATTGTTCCCTCATTGTGCCGTTCCACGCAGTAGCTGCACCTGAAATTGCAGGGATTTTTAGGATTGAAATATTTATTACGTAAAAAGTTCAGAATTACTCTATACTCAAACGAATAACGATTAGGACTAACCTTCCATGAAGGCTCCAATAGAGTAAAGGCATTGAAGTGAAGCAATAACCTCATTCTATTCAATATGTTTCAGTAGTTTCGTTAACTTCTCCCCATATTCGCCCTTTTTTCTGATAACATACCCTAAAATATTAAGTCAGTTAGTAGCATGTTGAAGTTATTTGACATGATATATCGCTAGGTAATAATTACTAGTTATCCTGTAATTCGGCTTTGAAATGGAAAAATCTCCTTTGTCTTGTAATAAACATTCTTTGTTCTTTAGAAGTTCTAAGAAAATGTATATTTTGTTTGTACTGTAGTAATACTGGGGATAGTTTAATATAATTTATTGCAAAACTTTTTATATATTGGTGCGATTTATCTACCCAGAGCTAAAAACAAGCCGAATATACTACACCATGCATTTTTGAAGAAGATAATAAAATAATGCACACGACAATTGAATATTCTTTGCCGAGGAAGCGCTTATTTATTGTTTATAATTATATATTCACATTAATGTCCACAACATATTTGCTAAATCGGTGAACAACGAGCAGGCGGACGCTCCCACGAACAGAAATTCAACACGTTCAAACATTTTCAGACATCGGATTGAAACATTTTCATTATTAAATTTAAGTATATTATTTTTAGTGTGTTCATTCAGTTTCATTTGTTTTCCTGAAATACTCTGATTCTCTCATGATGGAAACTGACCGAAAATGTCCTCAAAAATAAAGGAAATAGTCATATCTTACCGGCAGTATCAGTAATACAGAAAGGTAGATCTACTTTCTTTGGAGTTCAAATGTTTTTTTCTCACTCAAACAATTTTGCAAACAAAGCTTTTGCGTGTTTTCAAAATACAGATGGGCTTTGAAACAAGTGAATAATAACAATGGCTGAAACTAGTTGTGTTGCAGCACCCACATAATATTAAAAACAGAATTAAAATGTTATAGATAGCAAACCGAATTTCCAAATACTGCATGCTGTGCGCATATTATTCAGATGAAATGCATTCGTATATATTTAGAAAAAACGCCACTGGTATAATTACTAATCCCTAAAGCAGCGATGTCACGTATCTAAATTATTTGTCGTATGGTATTTTCGGCAAAATGATGAATGCGTTTCAGATTCATAATAATTATATTTGTTTAACTTCGTTCAAGGAATACTTGCTCTATACATGTTTAATTATTTACGTAAGAAAGTACAATGATACCAAAATAATTCCAGACATTACTAATAGCTATTAACATCCCATGTGGCCAAGAGCCCCCTGCTAGACAGGGTAGCTTACTTTGAAAAAAGTTTCTCGAGTAGCCACGTCGAGAAAGCTGTTCCTTCATTACTAACACTAGACACATCAATCTTAACACAATTAGCTATTTAAAATCATTAATCAGTACAACTTGAGTTTGTTTATTCATCACTTGTACACTTGACACATTGACTGTTTATTTTTTTATGAATAATTTGCACCAAGATTTCCATATTATCCTGTATTTTGCTACACTCGTTCATTGTCTGCCTATCTCTTTAAAGTCGTCTGTCCATCACTTTCTCTGTTTTCTTACATTCCTGATGTCTTCCTGCAGATCCCACGATGTAAACCGATGAGTCCAAAGTTCTTCTTGTATGAGCATAGAACAGCATAGCGTACGTGAGTTAGGCTAGCTTGTCCTCCCTATGGGAAACTCCCTTGGAGGCCGGGGGCGAATCCCATGGAGTAAACGGTGGGGAATATGAAGAAGCGAGTGAACCGGGCATGTTGTTTCGCTCGGGGGCGGCGGAGCACCGTCATCTGAAACTGGCGGGTGCTGCCTAACCCTATAAATGGACCTCTGCTGCTATGGGATTCCTTAAGCCATGGGTTTATCAATAAACTTTGCTGACTCAGATGCATTCACACCCGAACTCTATAGAGGAACTCTCCCACAGGACGTTTAATTTTTATCAAATTGAACCCCAATTAGAATCATGACTGAATTTATTTTAAAACTCATAACCCCCCAATAAGACCTGTAAATAGTAAAGTATAGAAGATAAACGGTTTAAGTAAATTAGTAGATTGTAACTTCTGTTAACCTTAGACACTTCAATTATGCTATTAAATATTAACTTGTCTTTAAAGCTTAGTTTTATTTTGTCAATTACTTAGTTAAAACTTGTAAATATACCACCGTAGCCTGTTCACATTAAATAGTCAAATTCAATTTTTAAACTTTTATTTTTACTTGTTATGTTAATAAATCATGTAGTAAGATTCAGTTTTTTATTTCAGCATTACATTTCAGTTTATATTGCTTATTCATTTTGTCAATTGATTAACATGGTAGATTAGTTAGTTTTTCCAGTAATTCATTATCTTTAAAATTTAACCCATTTATGGCCAGAACATTGTTTCTGAGTAATTTCTTTCAAACAAGAGGAAACCTAGATCGGGTTTGCTCCCCATCACCCAGAGAAGCTCTAAAAAACACCCACTAGGAATAAGGAATCCTCGGCCGCAACTGGTAATGGGGTTACTTCAGATGAGGAAAGACGACAGCCCCATTGTGATGACATTTGCTACGTACCATCACAAGAAGCAGAACGAATCGAACAGAGAGACAACGACCATCAAGAGTCTCAACTGCTCGAAATGTTTCAGGGGCAGCACAGCCGTTGACCACAAGAGCAGGACTGCCTAGACAGCGGATACAACTTTAACCAAAGAAAACGCCGCTGACAAACCTTCAATTCTTGAGGACATTTCTTGAATAAAGAACATAAATTTCAACTTTAAGAATTTGTATTCTTTCAAAATTCAACAAACACAATTTTCCACGTTCGGCAATATACCTATTCCGAATTTCCTAAAAAATATTTCAGTTCTGTTCACTTAATTCTGGGCACTAACATATCCAAAATCTTCCTCGATCTGTAGTTAACCTATTTCCTGCAGTAGGTTGCTTCAGTACAAGTTTTCTTGAATATTTTGATGTGGTGCTTCAAAGACTGAACATCAGACCTCCGCCTCCGACCATATTTTTTTTTCGCTACCCTAATCAGCAAGATATCCCAAACATGACAACCCTTTCTTTAAAAAAAAATTATTTACTTCTTGTTCAGCAAAATATGTTTCTCAAGGAAGTTAATATTGTCAATAAAACTATTATTCTTGGTTTAGTCGAACTGTGATCCTTAACGGACAGCGTACGATTTGAGCAATTAAAATAATTAGGAAAAGAATGAACACATTGAAAAGGAGGAAGGGAACAAGACACAATTAAAAAGAGTCACCAGATAATAGTTGACGGGGGTCGGAACGTATCTTTCGTAAATCTGGACTTAACTCGGAGCAACGTTTTAACCGCTAGCGTTGTTCACAGACAGGTGGACAGACTTTTTGCCGTAAACAAATTCTTCGGTATCAAGGACCCACAAAATATGGATTCTGACAACACAAAGCATTAGAACAAGTAATTTACATACAACAACAGAACTACACACATTTTCGACATCACGTGTTCTGTCGAAAAATTGCCTTGTTTTTGCAGCATTACATTACTTTCTTTATACAATAGAAGTATAGAGTATGTAAGAAATTCTTGTTTTAGAGCCAATTCTTCGGTTTTCTAGTTTATCTAGGCGTTCCCGTATTTTCGATTTGTTCTCAGTTTTTAAGGTTCCCGGGCGACCGTGTGTGCGATGAGAGGCACTTATCTGTCTCGTCCTGAATGGTAATGAAAGTTGATGGGATACGCTGGCGACGGTGCCATACAGAAACAGCGTATAAAAGCAATAGAAATCTTTTACGAGTGCTAACGTGCAAAGTAGATCATAAACTGCGAGAAAACACACAATGGTATCTACAATGAAGCAGCGTTTAATCTAATTATTGTTATTATTATATTTAAGATTTCTTCTTTTATATTTCGTTTTCTTCAGCTCGTAGGAGACCCACATCTGTTAACGACCATTATAGCACAAGAAGAATTATAAGACCTTTCTTCCAACAACCATAAGGGTGTATTTTCTCTCTTGTGTAATTTTAACCACATTTACCCTCCCTATCATTTTACCTTATTCAGAGTACTTTCACGATATGTCTTGCACAAAACTTGATGTTTTTTTTCTGGCAGTCTTGTAAGAAGAGCCCTGGCCCGTGGGTTGTTGACAAGTGTTATTCTGTAACAGTTTTGAACATAATTTCCACTTTTTTCTGGTGGTCGAAATATGGAAGATGTCTTAAGGCCGTTTTACACGCGATAGTTTTCATGGAGATTGGACGTTCAGAAAGCGTGCTTTCCAGACTGCCCTTGTGTATTGGCATGGCGGACTCGAGTTCTCAGATTTTCTGGGATGTTCATTTCACTTCATGTTGCAAACGTGAAGACGGCTCTACACATTCGGCATTCGCCGAGCAGCGATCTAGTGCTCGTCCAATCCCAAGCAGCTGACGTGTTCGGCGAATGTTCGCTCCCTTTGATGTGTCCAAAAGACCGACACGCGGTGGGTAGGGCGAACCCCGAATGTTCGTCACACGGCAAATAGCAAGCAACTCATCTACACTACTCGGGATTCGGAGAGCGGTTGCTCGGTGTTCGCCGAATAACGAATGTGTGGAGCCGCCTTGAGGTTACTGAATCACACTTCTCCAGCCAAGACTTCTTCCATTCGGAGAGTTTCTTCTGAGCATTCTCTAAAGACTTTGCGGCCATAACCATAGCGACAACGATGGCCTTTCTTTTTTTTATCCCGGTGTTCCATTCATACTTAAAAAATAGGTTAATATAGTAGCTCCGAACGCACATATACCAGGTATGAATCTACTAGGACACTGCAATTCAGAAATTCTTCTTTGTGTCGGCAGAGCCCCTGGCGGCGTATAGTGTCAAATCGTATAGAAAACTTGCAGACCGTGTAAACGCGAGTTTTGGATTTTATAATTCTAGATTGAGATCTTGAAGTTTCTGTTCGAGAATCTGCATGAAAACTGTACCATGTAAAAGGGACTTTTTCTGTAACACTTGACTTATAATCTTTCTACGACGTTACAATTTAAAGCAGGGATATCCCAATCCCGACAGTGACGGATTTTCGATATTGGCTTCATAGCTGAGTCGAATTTAATCACTGTCAGGTTGGGAGAATTCTAGCTGGCGGATGCTGTGATCGGTAGTTTTTATTTAGTAGTTTCTTCGATCAATACCAGTGAATGCTAGAGCTATACATTAACACACAGGCCACGAACCGCGCGCGATCTTTCGTCTACGATCTTTGTCATCTCCTCCCTCTTACACATACACATGCACGCACACACACGCACACACACAATTGCGTGCACTGCACTATCACGCATGCCGGAAGCTGAGAGCTGTCGCGGCTTGTGGAAGGGCAGGGGAAGGGGAAGCCTGCAAGCCGACATGTACAATTTCTGCGCCGAATCTGACGTACCAGCGGAGGAGGAATAGCATTACTTGACGGGGTATATCCTACATAAGGGACATTTATGGATAACCAAAGTAGTTGACGCACCCAGAGACACTAAATGCTCACTGACTATCAAATGTGCATATCACGCCACCTCCAATACACCTCTGATTGATTAGTTTACCAGAGTCCGTGCATTCGTGGAAACGTAACCAATATCAAGGTCTGAGACGCTCACAGATTCGACACACCCCAAACCCAGTCCAAAATGCAAAACATGAAAATGCGCATTCTGAGTTTCGAATCCTCCAATTGTCTACAGATGCCAACATTGCGATGTGTTAAAGTGATAAAACACACCTTTGGCGCACCTAGAATTTGGAAGATTAGAAAATATTTGAAAGTTTTAGATGTAAAGAGAAGAGATCTGAATGAGAATATCCGTTAGAATGGAAAGGATTCGAACGATAAAACATAACGATATTTTCAAATCACGAATCTCTTTTAGCTTTCGCACCTTGAAGGGTTCCCAGATACCCAAAGCTCATCGCTATGGTCAGTTGTAGAAATAAAAAAGTCCGTTCGACAAACGTTAGTATCAGGAGGATTCGAACGACAAAAAACCGCCAAGATTTTCAGATCTCAAATCTCTTTCTGCTTTCGGGGGTCTTGAGGGCTTCGCAGATTCGCAGGGCTCATCGCTAGTCAACCGTGCGTTCGGCAGACCGCATCTCAATCCGATTCGCCGGCGGCGCCACCAGCTGCCACCAGCCGCCCTCGGGGCGCCGCGTCGCGGGCGCGCGCTCAATACGTCGGGGCGGCGCGGGCGATGAGGGCGAGGGACGGGCGCGTTGCCTAGCGAAAGATCGCGCCCACGAGCACCACCGACCAGCGCCGCCCCGCGCCGCCCCGCGCCGCCCCGCGCCGCCCCGCGCCGCCCCGCGCCGCCCCGCGCCGCCCCGCGCCGCCCCGCGCCGCCCCGCGCCGCCCCGCGCCGCCCCGCGCCGCCCCGCGCCGCGCCGCCCCGCGCCGCCCCGCGCCGCCTCGCGCCGCCCCGCGCCGCCCCGCGCCGCCCCGCGCCGCCCGCCCGCCTCCCGCCTCGCCCCGCCCCGCCCCGCCCCTGCCCCGCCGCCCCGCCCTGCGCCCCGCCGCCCCGCCCGCCCCGCCCCCCGCGCCGCCTCCCCGCCCCGGGCTGCTCCCACCACGCCACACCCACCCCACCCCACCCCGCCACGTCCCGCCACCCCTGCCCGCCGTGCGTCACCCTTGGCCGCCCCGCCCCTCGCCTCCGCCTCGCCCTGGCCCCCCCGCGTCGCCCCGCCCCGCTCCGCGCCATTCCCGTGTCCCGCTCAGCGCCAGCGCACCCCGCGCCCTCGCCTCGCGCCGCCCGCCCCCCGCGCCGCCCCGCGGGCCCCCCATGCCACCCCGCGTTGCCACGCGCTTCCCCGCCCCGCCCACGCATAAGGTCGCGCAGGTCACCGCGTCCGCCGGCCCTGCCGTCTGCGAACCCTACAGCCCCAAGCTGTCTTCCACCGCGGCAAAGCGACAGGTGGCACACGAACAGCATGCTCCATCCAAATTGGTTCTACACGGAGTTGATGTATTTGTCATCGGCTGTAATTCAAGGGATCAAGAAAACATATGTTGTAATGAAAACCTCCATTTCACTTCATAAATATCTAAGAACTTATCCCCACAATCTAACACGTTGCACCAAACGCAGAACAAACGTGTTCAGAGAAGTACTAAAACAGCGGAAAGTGTGAACGTATATCAAATTTGTTTTACCTTCGGCTTACAAACATTACAGAAAAAGAATTATCACTACGTTGCGTGAACACATACGGTTTGCAGATGTCAATGGTTTGGCAATCACTTTCAGATCTCCTAAGAGCACGTCATGATTTCAACCAGGTGTGCTGCCCCTCCTCCATCTTTTTCTTTATCTTCGTACGTTCTTTTTTTATTCTTCCCTCCGCAAAAGCACGGACAGCTCACCTCATGAGCTCATTTGCTGCTCAAAGTTCGTCTCTGAACGTAGGAACAGGAAATGCTACAGATGCCACACAAAGAATCTCCTTTCGCAAATTCAGTTATCTTTCTTCTTTGTTACACGTAGCAGAGGCATGAGTGGAGACGGATAAGACAACGAATTTCAGCCAAAAGGATTTTTTCACTCACTATTTAAATATGCAAATTAAAGGGCGACATAAATTAGTATGGCGCAAATATTTTCAATCTTGTATTCAACTACCTATAGACAAAACAAACGATACAAAAGTGAAATAATGCATTGTAACAAAACTAGCACGTCAGACAAACCATGTGTCATAAAGCAACATCCAACTTTACAAAATCAATAATAGTAACTTTGAGAAATAAATCAGATAAACGATTAGGGAATGAATTATCTCGCGAGATGCTTCAATACTTGATGATTCTACACATTTACTTATACTACACTTTTCATTCTTTCGCTGTGTTTTTGGTCTTCATTCTACTCAAACGCTTTCGCCGCAAACGTTGGTAGACGTCACCATTCCAGCCCGCAAAAGGTCGCGGAGGTCACAGCATCTGCTCCTATCCCAGCCCGCACGCAAAGCTGCCTCTCAAAGGAGGAACAGGAAAGGCGTGGCGAGACATAAAAAAGCACTCTCGCAAATTCGTTTCCCTTCTTCCCATCTCGACGACACGTTTTCTTCTCTTCCGTCATCTTTGATTCGTCTTCTTTCACAACATATTCTCGTCGTTTCCCTCCGTTTACGAGATTAATTCCCAATCGTAGGTCGAGACCCTCTGACTTTGAACGGAGGAACAGCAAATACCACAAGTGGAACACGAACAATCACATCCAAAGTTCGTTAATCTTCAATCCCTCTGTTTTACACTCCGTTTTCTTTACCAGATTTCCTCGACCTTTCCATTTGTACTTGCTTTTCGTAATTTATTCTATTTTTATTTATTTATTTATTTTGCGTCAAAAACAGTTAAAAACTGTGTGTGACTTGCTATGGGGAGAAATGAATTCTGTGCACGTTTTCAAAAATTCTGTGATCCCTACTCTAAGCCTACTTGAATTTTGAATACAGAAAAAAAACTATTTTCATCATCCCACTGAGAAAGGTCACTCAGGTTTTCGAATCTGCTTTTACACCGCCCGAAGCCATCTCTCAACGGAGGAACCCGCGCGAGATACAAAACACACTTCCCGCAAATTATTTTTCTTTCTCCCTCTCTCAATGCCTCGTATTCTTCCCATCCATTCCCATTCTTCGCCTTCCCTTTCACTGAGCCTTTCTCATGTCACATATTCCGATTCAATATTTAATTCCATTCCCCTCAGAAGTCACCAGATCGTTTCCTACCGAAGGCCACCGTGAACGGAGACGACTTGAGTTGGTACAAATGCCACAGATGGAACATGGAGATGGAAAAATTACCCCCATCAATTCGTTATTTTTTTAAAATACTTTGTTACGCCATTTTCACACTTTTCATTTCATCTCGTGCATAGGACTTTTCTTGTTATTGACTCTGTTTCCGTCGCGCCTGATGTGAAATGTCACGGAGGTAATTTTATCGACTCCTTCCTCACGTACATTTTAAATGTCGCGTAATGTCAAATTGACAGAAAGGGGTCACAATAAGGGGGAAAAACATCATACGTTTGTAATCCTTAATACGTATATATAATATTGCCACTCCTGCTTATTGAACCATTTCTTAACGAAGACACCGGAAAAGCTCCAAGTAGAATAAAGAGTCCAACAAAATTCCACTCTCATTTCCAAATAGCATTGTAACATTATTTTTCGTCATTGACTTCTACGTTTTTCGTCTCTTTCTCTTGGAATTTATTTCGCTCTCAAGCCCCAGCAGTGGAAGGTGACACGGGGTACCAAGTTCACTACAACTACTTCTTCTCCTGCACGACGCCATCTCTCTAAGGAGGAATCGAAAAGGTAATACTGGAAAACGAAATATCAGTTCCGCATTACAATCCTTACTGTACTGACTCAAAATGTGTCTAGGGAGGAGAAAATTTCAGGAAACTGAATTTGAGGAGAAACAGACCTGTTTCATGTGGCCATCCTATTTCATGGCTTCTATTTCATTTTAGTTTTATTTTTCTACTGATCTCACACTTACGTCATCTTTCCTATGTCTATTCTTCGCTCGATCTTTAAGCCGTTCTTCTCAACGGGATAAAACATCCTTACTTATTCCAAAATTTCCGCTTATATTCAATGAGAAAAATTTCCCTCGTAACCTGAATATTCGAATGAGGTAAATATGTGAGTAATAAACTTTCAGCTAGGATATAGGTTTTTGATTAAAAAAACGATGTCTTTTTGTAAAGTCAGAAATACATCTATAAGGTTAGTAAACCCAATTTTCAATTTTTCGAAAAATATTATTTTGCACATAAGTTTAAACATTATTTCGGCAATGATATTTTATCCAATTACAGAAATACATAACAGTCACTTAATAAGTTCAATAAAACGTGTTGGAAGAGCGTCACCATTTTGCTCACAGCTGAACGATATCACAGTAAATGAAAGAGAAGTATTTTAAAAGTACATAAATGTTAACAAGAGATATGTAAACTCTCTTCGAATACTCGTAAAACATGCTTGAACAGCTCTAAAATTACGGGCTGACGGCGTAAAGACGCCCCGTCGCTAACCACTCACAATCAATATTGGGGGTGGCATCACAAGTTGGTTGCTGAGAAGGGCTAGGCAGCGATTGAGGGTGACATGTAAGTTCCTTTCACAAGCAGCGAAGTGGTAAGCGAGAAGTGTCAGTATCAGGTATCAAAAAAGGGGTTGCAAATATTGGGTAGGGAATGGAAGAAACGTCGGGGGAAGTTCCGAGTTGTGGGGAGTATGCTTGGGATTTTCTTACCTGGCCGATGACACTTCATCAGCTGTTACGGTGTCATCCAATCGAAAGTTAAAACGCCATCACGGTGAAGTCACTGTTGTGACGTTTAAGTTCCCGATTGGACGAATCCGTAACAGCTGATCAGCTGTCATCAGCCAGGTTACAGAAACCCAAGTATAGGAAGCGCGTGACACGCCGGCGCGGTAGGCGACCCGGTGGACGGACAAGGGATGATAAACTAGAGAGCGTACGTGGTACAGTCCCCCCGACTTTCGCCCAATGCAGCTAGACTGATGATGACGACAAAGCCGTCGAAAGCCGGCTCTCTAAATAAACATATTAAGTTGACGAAGATGACTTCCTTTATTTCTTCACGTAATAACGTCAACAATACCACATCAGAATTCCCACAATTTTCTTTGGTTGCTTTTTCGGTTGGAATTCTAGGGGTGCCCGGGTCGTTCGGGTTGGTCGGGATAGCAGAGATGACCGAGATGGTCGGTTGGCTGGGTTGATTACTTTCACCGGGTGGGTTTTCTCAATCCTCCACCAGAATAGAAGTCCCTAGATTCAGAGAGTAGCGCATTCCATGGTTCCAACGATCCCGCCATTTTATATCGTTGACAAGAGAATTGGAACTGTGTGGGATTCTGTGTGCTGAGAACCATGAATCTATCCCAAACCAATATTAATATTCTTGAAAATCTCCATAACGTCACCAACTGTTATAATTTTCCTTCGGCTCCTGGATGCTACTTGGCGGGGCTATGGGGTGAGAGGATATTCAATGGTGGTGGTTGCGTTTTTCTCTGTACCTCTCTCTACACAAGAACAATACTGGTGTCCCAAATCTTCCTGCGAAATGATTGAGTAATGGGAAGGAGACGACCAACTAGATGGACGAATGAATCGACTGACGGACGGACCGTTTGAAGGACGGATGGACGGGCGGACGGTTTGGCGGACGGAAGATCAAGGTATTACTAGACCTCGGATTTCAGGAGAAATGCCTATTTAGTTCATTTAGAAGGTTGTAGAAAATAATTTCAGAGGTTTACGAATCATGTCACATCTACTGAAAGTTTCTAGTAGTGCCTAAAATTACCTAAAAGAGTGGTTGATGCCTATTTTAATACTTTTCTTGCCTAAACCTGCCTAAAATGAGTAATTTTGTAGAATTAATTTTAATTAGTCAGTTTTTAAATTTGTTATTCCGAAAGGCAAATATTCCCTGACTTTCCCGAATTTCCCGAAACGCATATATTCCCTGACCAAATATGCAATCGACTACGCACCGAAATCTCGCACCTAACACAAGGAACATAAGGAGCTCCGCAAGTCAATATAAAGACGATGTTTCACTCTCGTCTCTGGTCAGCACGCACTTAGGCAATTGAATCCATTACCGATGCAGCTGAGCTCCTGAAGGCTGAGAATGAAAAGTATGAAAGAACTAATGAAATGAAAAGAGTTGAAAGTGAATAAAATACCACGCAAGTAGTCATTCATAAATGTAAAAATACTTGATTTTCCTAAATAATAAAAAAGTGCCTAATTTAATCCTTCTAAAAGCAATTTTAGATGCAAGAAACATAAATTTTTTATGCTTAATGTTTTTTTAAATGCCTAGTTTGACCATTTTGTAACCTATTTTAAGTGCCTAAAACGCCACTTTTCATGCCTAAAGGCCCATTCACAATCGCAATTCCAAACATAAACATAAGCATGGCGTTAACATAAAAGGTAGGACTACGTCCGTAAGCGGACTTATTCACAAAGCGTTCGCATATGAATAACACGTAAGACGTTAACTTCATAGCTTGCAAGCTTCAAGCTTCAGTGCTTATCCTTTTGTCAGAAATAAGAAATGAACCAATCACAGCACGTTAACTCGAAAGTGAATATCGAAATGTCGATAGACGAACTAACGCAATCCATGGCAAGTGCCCCCCATGGACACAGTCGATATCTCGAAATCGCTTCTCACATCCAACCAATAGTAAACTAGAATGTCTCACAGCCAATAGAAACTCTTATTTTGCTCCCGTTTATGTTCGACATTGTGAATACTTCAGTCTATGACTTAAATTAATGTTTACGTCTATGTGTTAAGCTTATGTTTGTGTTTGCATTGTGAATGGGCCTGGACAGACAGAAGGTTCTTGGGCTCAAAAAATGCAATTTTGTTTTTTTACACCATAAAATTCTTTGAACTTTTCTGAACAAGGTAGTATATTTTGTTTTTTCCATTCGCACATTTTAAGCCTTTTAAATGGGCATTTAAATACCGTGCGCCATGTTGATTTAAATGCCACTCGGGGCAACACTATTTGCTTCTTTTGCCCTATTCCGGTTAGTGAATTTTTTAAAACTTAAGTGCAATTTTCTCTTAAATGAAACAAGATATTCACATGATATTTTTTACAGTAGTTTGTCAATTTGAGTTCTAGGTAACAGGCTAAAAAATTGATAATTTTGCAATTTTGAATAACAATATTAAATTAAAATAATGGAAAAAATAAGTGTATAAAAAAATTTTACAATTTTTTTCTGTAATATTATATCAAGAAACAAAATAAATTTTAGCCTGTTATCTCAAATAGAATCAGTACTTTCATTTAAAAAAAACAAGAAGTTTCTACTGCTAAAAGTTTCTGTAAAAATGGTACAAAAGTATGATGTTGTTCATCCAAAGTTAAATTGTCAATGTATATTTGTTTTAGGCTTATGTCAAAACAATCTTTTGTAGACCAATGAAAAAAAAATACATAATGATCAGAAAATAGGTAATTTCAAAATATCCAAATTTCAAGTTCTTATCTTTATGCAATCAAAAGATATAATAGTTTGAAATGGAGCAAAAATTGTACCAAAAGTAGGCCCAAAACGTTCCGTCTGTCCTTAAAGAGTACCTAATTTCATAATTTGGTTACGTATTTTAGGTGCGTAAACCATCACTTTTTGTGCCTACAAATTCGAGGTGTATGCATTCTTTAGTTGAGAGGAGCGGCGAGGGGCGAACGGCCTGTGGACGAGCCCTCGAGGCCGTGGCGGGCAGGCGGGCGGCCACCCTCTTCGTGTCAAGGCCTGAGCTGGACGGGAGTGGCTGAACGCCCCGCTCTCGAGGACCATCGCTGGTACCGCAGGATGGTGAGGGAGTGCGTTTGCAGCGCCGAGGGGACCGACCTTCAACGGAGCCTCCAGCCGCTCGGGCCTCGCGCACAGGCCTCGCGCGACGCGCCCGCTCGGCGTATTCTCAGGTGACAGGCCGACAACCTGGACTCCTGCTAAATTAATAAGTGCCTCCACAGAATACACTCGACTCCGGTCATAGTAAACTCGGATGTAGTGAACATAAGTCACTGGTCCCGTTTCACTTACATTACAAATAAGCATAAAAACACTCGGTTACATTGAACCTGAACCTCAGCTATAGTGAACGTAGGAAATAGTATAACGAACTGGAAATTAATTCCCTCCTGGAAAAGAATATATCGCCTGAGTGCCACAAATTCCAACACGAGTCAGCTTGAAAAAATTGTTGTCGGCCAAAGGCCATTACAGAAGTCTCCCCTGAGGTGAAGGTAGAGGTCCGGGAATGGGAAAATTACTGTGATGACCTTATGACACTCAGTTTCACTGCGGAAACAATAACAGTGTCTGATCAAAACCAGGCGAATGCCGGAGCAGTACCCTAACGAACGGGCCACGGAGCGCACGCGATCTGTCCTTCCTCTTCCTTGTCCTATCCTCTCCCCTTACACACACACTTACACTAACATGGACTACACTACCACATATTTCGGGAGATCGGTCGGGAACTTAGAACTTGTCCCGGCTTAGGCGGTGCCCCGCTGGTGGGAGAGTCCTGGTTAGGGGACACCCCACTGGCCGACGGTAGGTCGGCGCCGGATCTCGCCATCCAGCGGGGGAAGATCACCGCCTTCTTCCGCGAGAAAACATGCACTACACTAACGGGACTAATGACCAAAGCAGTTGATGCGCCCGGAAACACTAAAAAATCAATCAATAACTGTGTCCTGCGTGGGCTACAATTGGCGGCAGCGACGCTTGGTTGCTCGGTTCAGTTTCAATCTTGGTGTTATGTGATATACTGCGGGGCAAAGTGCGTTGAGTTCTACGTAGGCGACAAGAAGCACGCGACAGCCTGGCAGTATCTGCCATGCCGCGCGGAAAAGAGATCAGCTTCAATAGCCGCTGCGCCATCCCGCTCCCGAAAACATCTTGCATTTTACTTGTATTAGGCAAGTCTAAGTTTTAGGCGAGTAAAAGGGCCTTCCGAGAGTGGGACAGTATTCCAACAGTGCGAGAGGTATTAAAGGGTGTCAAGACTGCATTATGATACTTAGAGATGACAATGCAGAATCAGTTGGGGAGAGAGCACGAACTCTGGAGAAGGATCTAGGGAAAATACTAATGAAAATGTACGAAGCAAACAATTAAAAAGAGATTGATTTTTGAGGGCAAATAAAATTATTTAAATTTTTAGTTCGTGCTGTCAATGTATTTTGCTGTATTTCTATATTAAAAGAATCAATCGTTAAGAAGAATTTCTGTTTAATTGTGACATCATCGGATGTAGTGAACCAAAAATGTTAGTCCCCAGAAGTTCACTATAACTGGAGTCGACTGTACATTTAACAATCACTCCTTACAATTTTGATACAGTAAAACTTGCTCAATGAGGAACGTGTATAATACGGAAATCTGTCGAATGTGAACATAAATCGCGGTCCTGCCAAACATAAATTCGACATCATTACATTGCATAATGCGGAATCTTGTCTAACACGGAAAAAATCCTGGTCACTTGAGATTCCGCACTGAACAAGTTTTATAGTATTTCCTTTCTTCTGGCTTACGCCTTGGGATTTTTCCCTCTTATCTTTTTCTATTACTTTCCTTCTAATTAGTCTTCATTCTCTTTTCCTTGGATCTCATGTTTCAGGCAGAACGCCTGTTTCTTAATTGGTGCGATATTGCTCGCGTCGTTAATACTTACATCACGAGTATTTTCTGTACATTTGCATTTGTCAACACAAGTGTTTCGAAAAACATTCTAATAAGTTTTTAGAACGTAATGTACATTTCTCGAAAACTCAAAAGTATTCTGTGAAAATGAACACAGAATTGAGCATTTTCTGAAACGATCAGATTTCTGAAGCATTTTCTCAAGAAGGGCTTCAAATTTTTTAATGGAAATTTGGATATAGGATTATATTTTACTCTTCTGTAATAGTCTTAAAGACATTTCAATTCTACTATTAGGGGACTGAAAACTTGAAAAAACGTGAAAAATGCCGTTTTAGCGCCTTTAGGTAGTAGCTGGGAAAAGAGTTGGGTGATTCAAAAAAGGCAGCCTAGACTAAAAAAATTAAAAACTAACTAGTGCGAGAAAGTCTGTGCCATTCTGTCACACCACTAGTTTCTGCATTGTTAATTACTTTATTACCTTGTGTGCCATCATCCAAGCGAATGTTTATCAAAGCCAAACTACAAAAAATGAAGATCCTACTCGAACAATCCATACACGTTATAATCTTAATGGATGCAATCGTTCAAGAGGTCCGGGAAATCAGAAAACCTTGACCAAATTCCTATCAATATTAAGGACTCACACAAAACGAAAATGTTTGTTTTGACGTTGCGCATCTACGTTCATCTGTTTTTCTTTCATTAGTCAAATATGTTTACTCTGTGTATGGGTACATTGCATTGTTTTGTTAAAACAAACAAGCACTATTAGTAGCAAACAAAAGTTTTGATGAAACTGCGTGCAGAAATGTGTGAAAAAATAAGCAATTTAATGCTCAAAATTAGCAAAAGAAACAAATAAAAAAGAGAGGAGAAGCGTTTGTAAATAGTCCCAGTAGTTCTGTTGTAAAAGAAATTGTGAACTTTCATTACAAATATCAATTGAAGAGATGACAAACATTTAGTAGAATAATTGTGATATTTATTTATTCGTTTAGTTAACTAAATATGCTCATTAATTTCATGAAAAATCTTTGTCACTATGCTTATTGCGCGCTGTCAATTGAAACTCCACAACTACCAATCAGAATTCAAAAAAAAAAGCATCAAAATCGTTTAATTAAGTCACTATGACACAGACGTGATATTTCCAGTCAGCCATGAAACATGAAAAAATTGTACATCCCAGTTTACGTTCGTACATCAACTGCGCATAAATAATCAATGAATAAAACTAAATTGGTGAAGTAAACGTTTGTTTGACATTAGCTGACTAATGGAACAACATAAAATATTTAACACGAATAAATAAAATGTAAAACTTTTGGTCTTACCATATTACAAATGTAAAAATATAAACTTGAGTAAAGTTTACCCTTTTGCCATGTAAGCCTGCAAAACTGAGTTGGAAGTTGAGTCGACTCGTTAATTGATTTTTCAATATTTATACATGTTGTATTCTCTCTCATACCTGTCTTAACTATACGCAAGGGCAAATCAGCAACATATTTTGGCTACCCTCCTTTATCATGCCCTTCGTAATTGAATCGATTTACTGCTGAGAGAACATGGAATATGAGAGTTTGAATAACTACATTTTACACTGAGCTCACGAAAACGTAAACAGATAGTGAAACTAGGGGACAATCTCAGTATTTCCTCAAAGGAACAGGAAAAACCTGATGAAGATGGGGTTGATTGACCCAGAAGTTTAGGTACAAAAGTCGTTACAGACTTATTTGGTCTTTTAAAATTATGGGCCGGGCGGGCGGGCGAGGGCGAGCGAGGGCGGTCGGGTGAGGGCGGTCGGGTGAGGGCGGTCGGGTGAGGGCGGTCGGGTGAGGGCGGTCGGGTGAGGGCGGTCGGGTGAGGGCGGTCGGGTGAGGGCGGTCGGGTGAGGGCGGTCGGGTGAAGGCGGTCGGGTGAAGGCGGTCGGGTGAGGGCGGGCGGGGGAGGGTGGGCGGGGGAGGGAGGGCGGGCGGGGGAGGGAGGGCGGGCGGGCGAGGGCGGGCGGGCGAGGGCGGGCGGGCGGGCGGGCGGGTGAGGGCGGGTGAGGGCGGGCGGTTGCGGCCACGCACGGGCGTCCTCAACCCGAATTCCGGTCGGCGCGCTCTGAGCTGCAGGTGCGCCGCCACGCCCCGCGGCCACACTCCACTTGCGAAAGGCCCGCGCGATGCCTATCGCCGGCTTAGGCGACCATAACGCTGGAAGCCGCGAAGGTACGCATAGCAGCGACAATGCAGGAGATTACAATGGCTAGCATGGAAATAGGAGGCGAGGTAATAATGGGTGAAAATAGAATAGTTTTGGGGGTAGCGGTGTCACTGAAGGTGGTGATGGTTGTGATGATGGAGATGGAGGTGGTAGTGGTGGTGATGGTAGTGCAGGTGACAGCGGTGGTGGCGGGGGTAGTGGTGGTGGTGACCATGGTGGCACTGTAGGGGTTAGTGTCAGGTGGTGGCGGGTGGTAATTCAGGTGGCAGTGATGGTGGCGATGGTGCTAGCTGTTGTAGTGATAGAGGCAGTGACAGTTGCAGTGGTAATAGTGGAGAGAGTGACGGAGGTGATGGTGATGAGGTATATGAATATGACAAGGGAAAGTATTTTAAGGTGCGGCACCTTTCAAAAATATAGCTGTTTTCATACAGATTGTTTAATATATGTTTTTGAGGGAATGAAATGAATCAAAATAACCACAATCTCCTGCATCTTTTCGTGAGATTATAACGTTTTGTCGCTTTTTCTCTCATTTTTTATGAGTCTGCACCTTTTGCTCCAATCTTTTATGCGTTTTTTGACTATTGAGCAGAAAAATGTATTTCTTTTTCTTCTTGAATAGCTTTTTAAAATATCATTTAATCAGAAGTCAATAATATTAAATAAATATTAAAGTATCTTTTACGTAATTACTTTAAATAAAATGTTAATTACTTTTAATTAAAAGATTCATTTTATAAGGCAGGAAGTGTTACAATCACCTAATGTCATAGGGCACTATAGAAAAATCGAAATATGAAAGAGCACTGGTAGCGCTTGTGGATTTGGATGGGAAAGGAGAGGGGGGGGGCGAGTCTGCCCCGCAAGAGCTCCGAGGTTCCCACGCGAGCAAGTACTCGTGCGGGCTCAATTTGACGCGCCTGCGACGTACTTTCTACTACGCGATCCGCGGAAAAAATAAGTTCAGTGAGTACAGGCAACTGCTTAACAGTTTCTATCTACTACAGTGTTGGATAATGTACTATGAATCGCCTCTTACAATCTCTATAAAGAAGAAAAATTTGATATCTATTGTAATGGTTCCTTCCTCCTACTTCCTACTCCCTCGGCTATCCTGCCTATCCTTACAATATTGCGTACTCGTACTTGATCGTTTGCCCCTTTTTGCTAGCTAGTTTTTACGAAGTTTCTTAGAACCTGCGGCCGTGGAGAAGGTGGTCCTGTACAGGAATCCAAGCGAGGTGACTGGATTGTGCGTGCTATGGCATTACAGTAAATTACGAAGCATGCTATCGATTGATAAAAAACGAACAATATTTTGTTCGTTCGTTTATTACTGCTAACAACTCACCGTCCTTGCCTCCACATTGATACACAGTAATTCTATGACATAGACATATGAAGAAAAAAAAACAAAGAAACTCATTCACTCATCATAATAACAAAATCACATGAAATCTCATTCACACATTGAATGCGCATTCCCTGATTTCCCTTTGACCATTTCCTAATTTAATGTAATTGAACAAAACTTGGTCTTCAACAATTGCTTTCAGCGACGGAATGCGTCTTCATATGAAGTGTCTGCAAAGCAAGTCATACATACATACACACACACACACATACACATACACACACACACACACGTGTCACTTCCCTGTTTTGCGGCTCAGCTCTCGTGGCAACGATGTCCCGTGGCCGCCGCCTGGTGCCTTCCGATGTGCGGTCGCTGTCCACTCCTGCTCGCGGTCGCCTTCGAAAACCGCTATTGTCCGCATAAATGATACTACTTAGCTGCTAGTCCGTCACCGTTTTATGAAATTTCATGTATTCGTTGCGTATTGTTCAGCAAACGAAACAAAACAAAAACCAACTAATTTTCGCGTTCTGGCAAAAATAGTTTTTTCGAAATTACTACTATTTACATCATTGCATTCAAAATGAACGTCCAATTATTCTGATCTCAACATCTATTCTTGTACATCTTATAACGAGATGTTCGTCGCGTCGAATTTCCTTACGATAAATAATAACACCTGATTGTCCGCAATCACAAAAAAAAATTCCACTTGAAACAAAATATTTACTCTCGAATTTTTCTTAACACTCCAGAATTCCAATAATTCTTGTAACTTTACTCCCTATTCGAAATGTCGTATTTGTGAAAGAAATTTTACTACGCGCCAATTCCGCGCACACGAACCTTCATCCAAGGTATCCACGACACATCTGAGCTCACATCGGAATTTTTTCACCAACCTACATTGTTACAAAAATGCTCTCGAACAAAATAGTTGCCACTCGCTTGCTATTAATCTCTGGCTAATTCTTTTCTTCGTAACATGGCGTCAATTGTTCATACTTCTAGTTCATTGCAATTTTCCAAATATTATATTATAATTTTGCTTCCGAACATGCGACAAAGTTGACACTAATTTTGTCGTCTTCCCCGTGTTTTAATCTATTGTTTCCCAATGTTTCAGCCAAATCGGTTTGTGCGTTTTCTTATAATTCTTAAAAAAAACATGTTTACAATCTTTCTTTTACTGGCTCAACAATGGCCATATTCTGCTCGTTACATTAAAAATTCCAATTCTATTTTAATTTATATCTTCCGAATGCGTTGACCGAATTTGATGCCGTTTGTTTTATTTAATTCCTGTTCTACCGGACGATTATGTTCAATTTTCACAAATTTCACGCGCTCTAATTCTTTATTTTAATTTTGACTTGAAAAGTGTTTTCTGTCGGCACCGTTGTAATCGATACACCATGTTTATTCCTTGTCACATTTGTAAAGTTGCATCTAGGGGTTTTGGTCTCAAAATGATAGATCATTACACTATATTCTAGAAACCGAGTTCATGTAACTGGTTTAAACGCTAATACACTTGTTTCAGCAGCACCTTCTATTCACCTTTTTTTTTGATTCCAGAACCTACCCCCCCTTTCACGACCATAATTCGCACCTTAAAATCCTTTCCCTAATTATGACGATTGTGGTGGCCGATACAGGACGATGGAAGTACGTAGTTGACAGAGGCGGTTGTAGATTACGGAGGTCTACAGAAGACGTGAGCGAACAGAACATTAAGAGGATAGAAATAAGGTACAAACAGGACGCGACCCTACACGGCAGGAAGTTACGAGGGCAAACTCATGAATAGCTTCGAGCAAAAAGACACAGCAATCTGTGGGGCAAGATCAAAATCATGAATAGGTATGAATGAGCATAAATACACAACGAGAGTCACATGCGACTGTAGCTTGCTGACCCTGCCACGCCGCTTTGCGTCGCGCCACATCGTCTGCCAGTTTGAACCCTAGGATGGTTTCAACAACAATAATCGCGAAGTGGACAAGTGAATGGAGGAAGTGGAATTAGCAAGTGGCAGATAGTTGTAGTAATGGCAATAATGATTATTATTGACCCATTTGCAGCGACGAAATGAATGATTGTTTTTACAGTGATGAGTAATTACGAAATTGAAGAGTAATTATGAAATTAATATTAAAATATCAGGGTGATAGGTACGACTCTAGTCACAAAAAGATGTCGATGATTTCAAAATAACAAACATGGCACTTTCTGCTGATGAAAAGCCATCTATACAGCGAACTCACAGCTTTCCTCCGCTATACGTCACTTGCAAGACGCACTACACATTTTTCAGAATTGGGCATCTTCATGGAGACTTAATCGAAACCCATCCAAATGCGAAGATAAAATATTTACTCTTCGGTTGATTGATTGTTAGTGATTCCGGGCGCGTCAACTACTGAGGTCATTATTCCCGTAAGTGTAGTGCGTGATTTTTCATCGGGAGGCGGCGGTGATCTTCCCCCACTGGATGGCGAAATCGACCTACCGCCGACTAGCAGGATTACCTCCCACCAGCGAGGCACCGCCCCAGCCAGGATGAGTTCTAAGTCCCCGACACGTCTCTCGGGATGTGTGGTAGTGTAGTGCATGTTAGTGTGTGTGTGTGTGTGTGTGTGTGTGTGTGTGTGTGTGTAAGGGGTGAGGACAGGACAAGGAAGAGGAAGATAAGATCGCGCGCGGTCCGTGACCCGTTTGTTATTGCGCATTCGCCTGGTGCTGATCAGAGAAACCACGGAAAACTACAGATGAGAGCAGCTGGCCACTAGAACTCTGCTCCAGACAGCGACTGAATTCGACCTAGCTGAAAAGCTAGTGTCAAAAATCCTGCCGCCGTCGGGACTCGAACCCAGGACCTTCCGGTCAGATGCACTGCAGTGACATCAGTTGATGCACTGAGTCACCGCTCCCGGTACTCCACTATATATAACACCAGAACGTTCTAGGAGTACTCCTTTTACAACAGACTTAGAATGCGCACATTTTAAATAAATGTAATAAGGCACTGGCCGCACTTTTTAAATTGTATCCTTTAATAAACCTCTTAAAACAGATCTCACCCTATTACTTTACAAAACTGCCATTCGTCCCATAATTACTTATGCATGTCCGGTCTAGGAGGAGCTGCCACTTCGGTACGTAAAACGCTCCAAATATTCCAAAATAAAATCCTTCGCACTGCCGACAAAGCGCCTTGGTACGTGTCAAACAAGCAACTCAGAAGAGAATTTGTTCTTCACACGATTGATCATTATAGGAGACACGAATAAAATACATTTTTTCTTTCCTTACCATCCTCATCTGTAACTTCCATATCCAACATAGGAAAAACCTATAACTAATGCCGAAGAATCAAATCTAAATTCCCCAAAGATATTTTTATACCGCCCTAAAGAGAAACGCAGGATTTCCCAAACTTACTTTCTGTAACTTTTTTCTTCCTGTAATTACAAAACAACACCCCAATTTTTATAGCATAGAATAACTATTGATTATTGTGGTCTCCAGTGGGAGAATCCTCGCTCTCCTGTTTGTTGCCCCCCTGTAGTACTTACAGGAGTGCTAAGTTGTAGTTTTATTCACTCTTATAACGCGATTCCCTCGCTGTATGAGAAAATGAATGGAAAAAAAGAGGAAAAATAAGGACATTCTAGGGAGTATTCACGATGTTTTCACAAACTCTTATGTCTCAGAGATCGCCGTTACTTTTCGCATTGACGGGCAATGTGGATGCGTCAGATTTTGATAATTTTAAGGAACATGTCAACGAATAAATATGTGTTGCACAATGTATTATAGTGTTGTACCTGTTAGTCACTAAACTAATCTCAGGCAAAAAGAACAGTGAAATTGAAAGTGAAAACAGTGAACGAATAAATGTGCGTTGCACAATGTATTATAGTGTTGTACCTGTTAGTCACTAAACTAATCTCAGTCAAAAAGAACAGTGACGATGGGAAAATAAACGGAGTCTACGAGACATGGTGGTGATTGTAATTGCGATGGCAGCGGCGTTGGTAGCGGTATTGGAAAAGGCGGCGAAAATACAGTGAAGATGACAGTGACTGTCTAGTAATATAACTGCATTGTATTGGGGCAATGCAGGTGGCGGAAGGCACGACCAGGAGTCTACCAGTCGGCTTTCATCCTGAAGAAATTGAGGTTCAAATCCCGATCGATTCATGCAATATTTGTGGTGCACAAATCGTATTTGCGGCCGGTTTTCTTCCTTGGGGTTCTCCAGTTTCCCCTTCCTTTCACTTCACCTTTGTTCTACCACACAGGCGGGTCGTGAACAAATGATCAGTGTAGGCATAAGAGATATAACCGAAGGATATCGGATCTACGGGGAATGGGGCCAAGCTCCCTCTCCCGGCTCCAATTTTTTGTGGTAATTTTACTTAATCTACTGGTCGCATTTTATTACATAAGAAGAATTATCAAAGAAGTATTCCCATTAAGTCCAAGTATCAACAAAGGTGGCTCAGAGCACCAGCTGATGCCACTGCAGTGCCACTACCGAGAGGTCCTAGGTTCGAGTTCCGACGGTGGCAGGATTTTCGACACTAGCTTGTCAACTAGGTCGTATTCGGCCACTGGAGGAGAATTCTAGCAGCCGGCTGCTCTGATCGGTAGTTTACTGTGGTTTTCCGATCAACACAAAGCGAATGCCGGAGCAGTACCCTAACAAACGAGCCAAAGGCCGCGTACAATCTTTCCTTCGTCTTCCTTGTCCTATCCTCACCCCTTACTTAGACACACTTACATGCACTACACTACCACACTTATCCGGAGACCAGAAGGGAGCTTGGAGCTTGTTCCAGCTGGGGCGGTGTCCCGCTGGTGGGGATACCTGGTTGGAGAAAATCCCCGCAAGCCGACGTAGGTCGGTGCGGTATCTCCCCAGCCAGTCGGCGGAGGAAAATCATCGCTACCTCCTGGGTTAATAAATGGACTATACGTACGGGACTAATGACCTTAGCAATTGACCCAATTACCAAATCAATCAACCGAGTAGACGTTGTTTCAAGAATAAATTTATATCAATGAATATCAGTACAATGTACAATCGGAGTCAGTGTAGGGACAGGTCACCAATTGTCGAAAATGTATTGTTTATCTATATTTAAGTCGATAAAATGGTAAACGTAATAATACTTTACCAGTCCCCCGCATGTATTTTCCTAATACTATTGCATAACATTATCGGAATTATAGCTATTAACATACCTAGAAATGTTATGAGTGTTATTACTGCCGAGGTCAAAAGTTAAAAATCGAGGCGGAGCGTAGCGGAGTCGATATTTTAATTTAGACGAGGCAGTAATAACACTGTAACATTTCGTGGTATGTTCAGCATTTAACCGTCACCATAAAATCTCACGAATTATGCGAAAATTTACGACATTACTGCGATAGGAAACACATGAATTCTGCTGCTGCGGCACGTTAATACGATATTGTGGGGTGTTGTTTGCGATATATCTACATAAACAATATTTGTATACTGTGGTTCGAGAAAGATAGATGCAAATAATTCTCCTGGACCTAAAGATAAATAAAGAAACGACGTTCGGATAGGAAATTGGCGCGCTGACTTCCATTGGCGACACCTTCACATTGTCAGTAAACATGATTAGCGGAGTAGAGTTTCATTTGGTGGAATATGAGGAAAATGAGGTTAATTTACCTAATATATATTTTTATAACTGTACTATTAATATTACAATTAATAATAATTATTCCCCAAACCAATGTGAATTACTTCTGAATTGTTTGAATCTGATTTATTTTGTACATCGCCATGTTTTTTTCTTAACAAACATTTGACTTACGATGAATCCATGGTTGTTTGCGTTGCTAAAGATGTTACATTTCTTAACATTCCTGGTAGGTACAAGTGCACTTAACAAACATGCAGGGTTGCATGTTAACAGGGGTTAAAGACGTGACCGATAAAATCTGAAAATGAAATATATGCATACATTTAAAAATGAAGTAATAAATACTTTGTAAATATTAATTCCTTTCTTCAGTTGCTAACTTGAAAGTTAAGCAAGCACCAGGGTGCCAAAGTCCGAGCGGGGAAACTGTAGCGGAATTCGACTACCAAAGTTAAATGCGCGTGCGTCAAGCGTGCTATTGCTCTAACGCTCATTCTGTTTTTGTTTTTTCTCAGAGGAAACTTACCAAAGTAGCAACAGAGACCGCGAGACGATGCAGGAACAAAGGAAACGAGCCTGATCGTGCACCCTTATGAAACGGGTGAACTAAAAATAAAGCACATACCACATTAATGATTTCCTTTTTGTATTTTCAGATGAAAAATATACAAACGTTAAAAATCATTTTAAATCCATTGCGTGTGTACTGTGTAATGCAATAAAGTAATACATATTCATCTAGCTACCCCACAGATCTGCTACGTCATCTAGAATTCAGTGGGAAATATAGTTATTCAAATTATCGTTTCCATGTTGTCGCGGCAAGAAGTATTATTCCTTGACAAAGGACATCATGGATAAGAGCCAAAAATTTATTGCTTATTTATCCTTGAAAATATATTTTATTACATGGGAGCGGTTTTTTTTTAAATTCAAAATTCAAGTAGGATATGATTTAGTGTAGGGATCACAGAATTTTGAACATGTGTACAGAATTCACTTCTCCCCATAGCACATCATACGCAGTTTTAACTGTTTTTTGACGTAAAATAAATAAATAAAATAATGAACTATTCTGACACCATTGACGTAATACCTGTCACCTTTATCCCTTAAACACCAATTTTATTTGTAATTCTAGTACAAGCTGGCTGAGATTCTGGAATCAAATCCTATCCATCAAATCGTATATCTTCCCATGCAAAGAGGTTCACAAGCTCAGACACCGCAACCACACTAAAGACGGAAGCGTAACTGTAGCAGTGACATTCACGTTGCAATGGTGACTTCACCGATAGCAGTGATGGCGATAGAGGAGCGGCAACACGTGATATTATCTGTGTTGCACTACTTCTGCCTTATTCCGTTCGAAGCTACGTGCGAACTACTGTGTTGCGTGAAGTAATCTCCCATATCGCAGTGAGTTTTACAAACGTTTCTGCAGAGTACTCAGAATAGAGCGCATAGGTTGGCTTTTTCCGACAAGCCTTCGTGACATCAGGATTTCAATCTAAAATGTCGGTCAAAAATCTCATTTTGAACAGTTTATATCCATGCATTGTGTTGCCACACAATGTATTACCAATCTCAAGACACAAAATATGAAATCGTATGGAAAAGTTCTGAGTGATGAGATTTTTTTCTATCAACGATGAGCGTTGGTAGAAAGCCCTCGTGTATCTCCTACTGATTGATTAGTGATTCCAGGCGCGTCAACTACTGAGATCGTTAGTCCTGTAAGTGTAGAGCATGTTTTTTATCGGGAGGTGGCGGTGATCTTCCCCCACTGGATGGCGAGATCCGGCGTCGACCTACCGTCGACTAGCGGGGTTTTCCCAAACCAGGTTTCTCCCACCTGTGGGGCACCGCCCCAGCCCGGACAAGTTCTAAGTCCCCGATCGGTCTCCCGGCATGTGTGATAGTGTAATGCATGTTAGTGTAAGTGTGTGGGAAGGTGAGGATAAAACAAGGAAGAGGAAGGAAAGATCGCGCGCGGCCCGTGGCCTGTTTGTTAGGGTACTGCTCCAGCATTCGCCTAGTGTTTATCGGGACTCGAACCTACGACCTCCCAGTCAGAGGCACTGCCGTGACATTAGTTGATGCACTGAGACATCGCTCCCGGTATGTACCTCCGAAAGTTCCCCACACGTTTCCTCACATGTTCTTCACAGGTTCCCAAATGTTCCCTCAATCTTTTCTACTTGTTTTTCCAAACGTTCCCCACATGTCCTCCCAGATGTTCGTAACTGTTGCCCCAAATGTTCTCCCAAAAGTTACCCCAAATATTCCACCAAACATTCTGTCGATGTCAAAAAGATGTCGTTTTCCCCGCCAAACTCCAATGTATGATGAGTTGCCAACCAACCAGGGGCAAGTGCCCCACAAGTCACATGGTTATACGAAATTTCCACCATAAGTTAATGGCACAAAGAGATCTTCGCCCTCCCTACTTTCCCTGGAAGTTTGCAATATTTATATTTAGACCCTTGTATTCTGAGGCAGCATGTGCAACATCCGAATAGAGTCTAGCTAAATGAAACTTTGCTACAAAAGCGAGAAGATGAATAACCCAGAAGTAGAATAGAATACGAATTCTTTAAGTCTTCGTCAGCATCGGAGATGCAGCTCGGACCCTTTACACAATTTTGACGCGCTGTCGGGTGGTCCATAAAGAGCATTTTCGGAATGCGGTCTAATTGACGGTAGACTTACTTTAAACAGTAGATGGAGTTATGGACAAACAATTCGTCTCTGACTTTAAATATTTCACGATTCGTATAAAGTTACGTTAACAGGTTCTTGAGTTTAGTACGCGGTGAATAATCTACTCTATTTTGCCGTTTCGGCCATTAATTCTGCCTTCTGCAGGGGTTCAATAATGAGTTGTGGAGTAATTGACAAATCCCATCAATTTATAATATGCTAAGGCGGAGTGGAGGATTATTCCCTTTTATACGAAACCATGAACACAAAACTCCGTAAAATAATAGGGTTGAGGTGAATAAGAAACTACCCTCCCCCCGGGGTGAATCTATCAAATTAAAGGCGAAAAACATAGAAGTTGGCAGATTATGGCTTATTTGGATTAGCAGGGTTGTCTACCCAATAATCTACAAAATTGAGACATTTAGACGCTCTGTTACATTTTATAGGTTCCGTCTCTCCGTAGCACGGGTTGCCAGATATCTGAAGGTTGATTTTTAGTTTGAAGCTAATTTTCATCGTTAAACAATGATTTGAAAATTTCTGTGTTTTTTTTTCTAATTGCATTTTTTTGCGGAAACTCTTTGAAGGCCTTCTATCCGTACTAGATATTTTTTCGCTCTTCGAGATACTCAAGCTATTTTGAACTTCCTCTTTAATCCGGCAGGGGCGGCACTGGACAATACACCATCGTAACGTTTATAAAAGTTATTCAGTAATAAACTACTTAAATTAAGTTTTTTTGATTTCCAGATTAATTTTCGGATTAAGAAATGCTGGTATATGCGGTGAACATAAAATGTACGTTTGGGGGGACGTTTGGAGAAGCGTTTGGGGGAACGTTTGAGGGAACATTTGAGAAAAATGTGGGGGAACATTTGGGGAAACAATTGCGATAATACAATGTATGATTAATTGCCTAATAAGTTTGCCAGGGGCGAATGACATGTGTAACGATATGTATTACATGAAACTTTCCACCAGAATTGACGAAAATTGGTCACCTTCAACCTCCCCGTATGCGCGGCAAGTTTGTAATATTTATTCTGAGTCATTCTGTATATTCACAAATGCATTACTTCCCAAACACAATGTGGTACTTCAAGTATATACTTAACACTAAGAAAACTTCTGTATTACAAGTTCTGCAAAGTTTTTCGAAGTCAAGGAAACATTAGTCACAGAACAAGAAACTTGTATTAGTATATCTCGGCATTTTACTTTAAAAAGAGATTTATTTATTATGCATAACTTTCGAATTAGGATTTCCATTATTGAAATTATTTACTTCATTCGTGAATTAAATAAATGTTTTAAATTAAACTTTTTTTTCCTAGAACTGGTCTTGCTGCAAGGTCGTGCTCCATTCTCTGACCAGCTGCCATCTATCGTCGCCCTAGTACATTTTTTTTTATTTTTTATATTTTCCCAACTTTTTGCTTTCCTAGTAGTGCAACCGAAATATCACTTCAATAATATTAAAGAAGAGTAAAACCTCGTTCTACATAGAAATTGTCATTGAAAAATTTGAAGCAGTTTTTTTTTTTTTTTAAAAAAGGTGATTAAGCATTACTGTAAATGCGAAATGTGAAACTCTTTCACAGGAATCTATTGAGTTTTCGAAAAAGTACAATTAAATATTTGAAGCACCTCCATTCACAATTGTAATTACGCATACAAATCGATGAAAATGTCCATATTAACGGAGTGAGAGGTATTTAAAAAAATACATTTGAGTAATTTTGGAAAAAACAAATGAATACACCAAAATGAACTTTACGTCATATTAAACAGCGTATGTAGCACTATCTATTAGAAACAAATGAAAAAAACTTTGGATCCATTTTTGAGAAATTTGCGTTTAGGGGTTTCTGAAAATGCCGAATTTTGTGCTCATTTTTACAGAAAACTGTTAAGTTTTCGAGAAACTATGTTTGACATTTTTTAAAGCACATGTGCTCATAAATATAATAATGTGAAGAAATCGACTAATGTAAGTTTTACCGACGTGTGAAGTCCTAAAGACATTTTCGAATTTTTCTCTTTATTTTTTTAAATATGGCGAGGTGTTTAAAAAAATGGCATAAGTCTGTTTTTCAGTAAAATCTTCATAATTTCGAAAGTTGCAAAAGTCTTTTTTTAATCTGCCCTACCACTTCAATATTGAATTTAGATATTTCTTTCTTTCTTAATCCAATCCTTCTTAATATTAGATCTTTAAATCATTTGATCAGCACATATTTCAAAATACTGTAATTTTGAGCTATGTTTGCGTTTGCGAGCCATGGCTGAAGTGTTAGGTGAGAAGGTGCAATATAATTAGAGCTCAGAAGTTTGGCAAAGTGTCTTTTAATTATTGTTAGGTTTCCAGACTTTTAACAATAGGAATCACTTAACTGCGCTTCTGAAGTTGTTTTAGATTTTCATTTTGCGTTTATTTTTGTCTATATTATCATCTGGTGCCTATTTTTAGAATTTCGTCTTATTTTGCCTTTTCCTTCCGTTTTCGTCATTATTTTTTCTCTTGTTACCAATCTCGATCAAGCTGGAAACATACCTGCAGGCCTGGGCAACACGAAGGCACTGTCGCGTTTCGTCTTTCTCTGCGAGCTGACACTGCAGGGTAGGAAGCGATAAAAATCAAAATGACAAATCAAGAGGATGCCAGTCAAGATTTTTTTATTGATGCTGAGACGCTTTATTCAATTAAGAGGAATCCCATCTTACATTTCAGCATGGCCTCCGATCCCTTTCAAGGACAGAACACTTCGTACATGATATACGATGCCGCCCTAGTCAGTGCTGGGGAATAGACAAGGTCGAAGAACGAAAAGAATAATACGAGTTTTCACTGGTGCCATTCCAGAATTCAAATGGGGGTCCTCAATAGTCCACAGTAGGAGTCGTGGAGACAGCATCACGAGAGAAACGAATTCGTAGTCATCACTTCGAAATTTGCTGGGCCACTACTTTGAAGAATTTTCAGTAGTAAAAATTATTTTTCCGATAGACGGGGTGTGCAAAAAAAAAAGCTGGAAGTCATAGGCAATCAAGATTAAAAAAAAAAAAAGATCGTTTCCATCCATGTACGAGAAAGCGCTGATGTAAATTTTAGAGTTAGAATAAAAACTTGAATAATTTTAATTATTAATTTACAATAATTCCTTTCAATATTTACATGCCTTTTTGACCCTCTATTTCAGTAAAAATAAATGCCTTTTGCATGCTCATTTTAGATCAAATAAATATCTGAGCTTCCGGGTTCCAATAATATTACGCTACGATTACCAATAATTCGCGAAAATATGTGCTGTTGTAGTCCCTCTAGGTTGTTATTGTTTTTTTTTTCTTTACTGTTCTTCTAAACGGCAGTCAAATGGCAATGTTTTCCGAATGCTTGGCGTCAATCTTCTTGTGATTTCATATCTTAAAAATAGAAATCATATGCCCCCCACCCACCCACCCAAAATAAAGCAAAACAAAAAGTATTGATTTACAACTAATTTGAAAACGAAATTTAAAACTAATTAACTTAAAACCGACTTTAAGACCCCTAATTTAAGACCAACTTGATGTTTGACTACTATTCAAACAACAATTAATCAGAATGCAGTGCTCTGCAAGAACCGAGGCAATTGTGAATCATATCATGATTTGTATACCTTTTTCACTATGATAAGAAAATAAAATAAATATTAACGAACTCCTGGAAAAGAGAAATGTAAATTAAATGCAATATGACAAGTATAATTTAGAAATAGAAATGAACTAACACATTCCAACGTTAGATTGAGTGGACATTCCTTTTGTTCCACGAAAGGAAACATTTTAAAATGAAATTAATGTTTCAAGAATATGATAAACTTAAGAACGTAAATGAACGTTCAGCAAACGTTTCTTCTAGTAGTCTGCAAGCCTGCTTAATATTATTTGTATGGGTTCCGTCATGAGAAGATTGAGAAAAACAGAACCACAAGATTAACATTGAAAGAGTTGATCGATGCAATAAACTCTGTTGAAAACGTAGGCGTATAATTGTCCTATCCAGTAAAGTAGAGGACACAGCAAATAATTCATTACTGTTGAATGATTCTTTACAGTCGCTCTAATTTCTCTGAGACCACGTGGGGCATCAAATCGAAAGTTTACCAATTATTTCTCAAGGTAGTCAAATCAATAGAAGGTATGGATGTTTTTGTTTCAACAAGGTCAGTTCGCTTTTAGCTTTGTGATCCAAATTAGTACCTGTGAGAACAATCCGCATTTCCTAAATTATTGTTTTACTAAACTGCTTCATGGTACTGGAACGCAACCACAAATGGCCAAACTTTCACTCGATACACACATTATATAAGGTCGGTATTGCGCGTTTGTAAACATTATATTCTGTTCTAGATACCTTGCATTCAAATATTACTATGCGTTTATTAACAAAAATGAAGGCTTTAACCTATGCAAATGAATTGCAAAGACGATCAAATAATCAATTTAATTTTAGAAACATTTTGAGATTCTGTTCGTTTCTGACCATCGGTGCAACGGAATAATGGCATCCAGAAGAGCTAAAACTCGGAATTCATTTCAGTCTTATTTTCCGAGGACGGTCTCAGACATTATCTTCCCCCTGACCATTCTAATCCCGCTACGCTCTTTTCACCATCTAGCAGCGAAAGAAATTCGGGCGACGAAATTTTCTAGGGACTACTTTTAGGCTTAAGGATCTTTTACAAGCAGTAAATCTACGACATGGGAGAGCCGGCTTTACTTCCACTCCGAAGGATATTTTCAATCGCAAACTCAGTTATAACAGACCGACGCGCCAAGCGTTACGCCACCGAAGGCATAACCAGTAGCCGGAATAGGTATTGCTCGCGCAAGCCTATTCCTCGAGCTCCCTAGACCTCGCCTAGCGTTGAAAAACACGGCCAATAGAGATTCTTATTAGTTCTGACTTCGAACGACACGTACTAATTTACGATGCTGCCAACAACCTTCTCATGCCTTCAAAACAATTGAAGCATTTCTCGTGGCATGCTTAGGCGCGTTAAGTTTACGGCAACAGTTGGTACGCCCTTTTAAATCATGTGGTCAGAACCCTTCTCACCCCACACCTTCCGCTGTGTCAAGAAAACTTGCTTTTAAAGTAATAGGCTATCCAAAAGTAGCGCATTTATTACAGTCTGAGAAACAACTTGAGGGCCACTCTGGGGTTCAGAAGACTGTCATTTAAGATCCGAGGACGCACCGTTTTCGAGAAATGCAGCACAGTAACGTGTGTTGCCTATCCGCCTGCTGAATTCTTCATAATATGTAACACTGTTGAGCATGGAAAGTGTTGCAGCAATGAGAGTAGGTAATTTTGATTAAATCGATGTTCCTAAATTTGAAAATGATATTAAAATTTCTAGTTTAGCTCTAGTTTAACATTACAGCCCTGCCCTGAACTAAAATTACTTTTTTTCCCCACTAAATATACAATCCTCGCATTTACATAGCTTGCTTATCCAAACAAATGACGAGTGATCCATAGACGAACGGTATCGATATCAGGAGCCCACAGAACCTATTTCCGGCAACGTAATCGACTTCTTTGCAAACATTACTCTCTAGCACTTTAAGCGAAAAAGTAACAGCAAATCAAAAAAAAAGTATACGAAGCGATGGCAAGCTTCGGTCGGGAACTTAGAGGGGACCCCCCCCCCCAAAAAAAAAGATTCAGAAGAGAAAATACACTGTAACAGATATTGATATAATTTTACGTCGGATACACCTGTCAATACAATTTAGGACAATTATTGAACTAAAGGTTGTTGACACCTATTGAACTACTACTTTAGTTATTTAAATAAGTGTTCAAATTAAAGCCCTGTGGAAGTTTAAACACATAGGTACTCGATCATTTGTATCATAATGTAAATTATCTTGTTATTTTGTTTGCTTTGTCATATTACTACTTTCAAGGGCATCTGTAGCTGTTTATTGTCTGTTGCAAGACATTAAATAAGACGAGACAAATTTTTTCCTCGTTCTTTGTCTTCCTGTAAAAGAAATTGAAGAATTTAGGATTTACTTAGAGATACAGAGAAAATAGTATATACATACTGGAAATACAAGGGGTAGTGTTCAAAAAAGACATCTTTTCAATAACTTTCATATAAACAATAAGAACTCAAAAATAATTCAATTCATTAAATAGAACACTCATGTAATTTTTTAAATATTTTTAGAAAGGGAATAGAAAGGAAATACCAATCCTACGAGTGAAGAGACATTTCGAATGTCCGTCAATTTGAAAATCGCGGGTCGAGTTCAAAAGCTCTTCGTTTCAGAAGGTGGCGGACCTGACAAATTGCTGTCGAAAACCACGTTTTAGGCATTTAGTTCGGCCAACTACGCTGCCCCAAGATGTAAATAAAACACTACCCTATACCGACAAAAGACGATCGGCCAAAAGCGATGCCAAAAACTGCCAGGAATAAAGTATACAAGTTTTCGCTTGGCAGGAATCACATCCGGGCAGTTATCATTCCTGAACGCCGTCAGTTGCAATCTGACTACCCAGTGTAAGCCCGGATGTACCCTAGTCTTCAGGTAGAACATAGATTCACACATGTTGCCTAAAGTTTATTACGATTGAAAGGCGAATTCAGCACCTCGAGTAGATCAAAATGACCTTTATGACAAAATCGAAAACTACTCAAACATATGCACTATTTGTGGGTTATTTAACCTTCTTTTCTAGCATTTGTTCCAATTTAAACATTAAACTTTTCTATTGAAATATGTTAAAATTTATTGATACCAAATTATATATTTATAAAATAAAGTATATAATGAACGACGAAAAGATAAACAAATATCTTTAAATTTCGTTTTAGAACCTTCATGAGCAACAAACAATTATTTCCAACACACAAAAGAGAGAATGAGACGGAGTATCGTTCTCGTGTGCATTAGTTGCAACCAAATTTGACAATGAAATGTTTTCTTCTATTTATGTTAGATGATATTTTGAACATATTTTTATTAAAAAAGTGAGCCGTAAAATTGAAGACTGTCCATTGACGATACATGGTCGAGCAGTGAATTTCGTGTGCCGAACTGTTCACACTAGTTGTGGAAACCATCACAAATTACAGTGGCGGTTCGAGGTACAATTTATAGGTGGTTGAAGTGAAGATTCATAAAATGAATTTACTGAAAGAGAACTCCAAACCAGCTAATAAAGATTTAACTGCAATATACTTAGTTCGTTCAGTATTTATTGGCACTTTCCCTATAACTTTTACAAAGAATAAGTTTGAAATGTGTGTCGATATATGCATGAAGATAGACTGTAGTTCTCTCTACAGCCGTTGCTGTTTCCCAGAGGTAGTTCATTTCGTGGAATTATGAATACAGTTATTCACAGTTCTAAGGCTCATTCCAGCAGCAAATTGTTCCAGCTAGCCAGTACGTTGGTGGAATCTAAGAGACAACATGGAAGCCGACAAGCGAGGGCAACAGTGGCCAATGTTGTTTCTCTGGAAGGTAAGAGTGATTGCTTCAAACATCCCCAACAGGTTAGCAGCCATACGTGGGGGACTCCAAGTCTCAGATCTGTGTTTCGTTGGGTATCAGAGTTCAAAGACGGCAGGGACTGTGCTGAAAACACAAAAGCATCCAGCAACTGCACGCCAACCAAACAATGCCCAGCGCGTCAATGACTTGATAATGACGAGCACGAACGTTTGATGAATTAGAGATCGAGAAGGAAACAGGTCTATCATAGGAACCACCACACCATCTTCCATAGGAATTTGAAAATGAAGGTGTGTCCAAATGGGTGCCCCATACTCTCACCATTGCGCTGAAACAAGCGTGTGGCGACGTGCCAACCGCTGGTTAAACAGTACAGTGCGGATCCAGCGGAGTTCTTTCGGCGACTGCTCACCGCCGACGAGACATTGTTCTTTCACAAGACTTCAAATCCTCCATAATCGCCGGATCTGGCTCCTAGCGACTATGCCCTATTCGACGCAATGGAAGAGGTCATGCGGGGTAAGAAGTTCACCACCAATGACAAACTTCATGCAGTTGTTCAACAAGGCACGGGCATACACCCAAAGAATGGTTTGCTACGTAAATACGGAAGCTGCCAGCGTGACGGCAAAAGTGCACATTGGTGGGGAAGACTTCTGCCTGTATTTCGTCATAATCTGTATTCATTCGTTCAATAAATGGTTCCTGTGAACACAAAATAATTGTTGTGCCAATCATTTTTTACCGCTCCACGTAAAATATCAGGATGTTAAGACAATTATTTCTTTTTTACGATAAAATTATAGTAATCTGAGGAAAAGTTAATGAAAAGCGAATTGTGAATGAATGAATAAATTATTTGCAACGTTTCTCTACACGCTCTTCTCGCAATGACCAATACGAGGTTAACAGGCGCCCTGCAAAATATATAAACAATGGTCACATACCACAGTATGTTTCGGGCAGCTGTCGAAGATTACGAGAAGCGCACTCAAAAAATGAATGAGAATGAAACCCAATTAAACAGCTTGGTTTGCAGACAAGATTGCAAACGTCGAAGGCGGAGAAAAAAAAGAGAGAGCAGAAGCTTCAAACCAGCTGTGCGTAAACCGCGGCCCGTCATCGTATTTTCTGCGGCCTGAGAATGTCAAACCTGAATATAATTTAATCCTAGAACTGCATACTGGAGTCAGCTGGACCCCAAAAACATTTCAAATTCACACAGAGTGGAAATTGCTTACTAAAACCGCATAACGCTTTACGTAAATTTGAATTAAACCGACAGCTTGCCCTTATGCTACTTTCAGTCTTAGTTGGTGCTAATTGTTCTACGTAGTAGGCGAGAAAGTAAAAACTGGAAGTTACTAAAAAGCGCCGCTTCTTTCAAAATAAATTGATGAAATTTGATTTTTCTGGAGGAGAGCTCTCATTAACCTGATCTCCCCTTCGTCTCCGATCAACACCAAGCGAATGCCGGAGCAATACCCTAACACATGGACCACGAAACGCGCGCGATCTTTTCTTCCTCTTCCATGTCTTATCCTAACCCCTTACACCCACACACATACACTTACACGAACTACTCTACCACACATACCAGAAGACCAGTCGGGAGCTAAGAGCTTGTCCTGACTGGGGCGGATCCTCGGTGAGAGATCCTTGTTGGGGGAAATTCCGCAAGCCGATGTGTAAGCCGGCGCTGGATTTCGCAATGTAGCGGAGGGGGGAGATCACCGCCACTTCCCGCGATAAAACATTACTACACTTAAGGGAATACTGACACAGTTGACGCACTTGGAAACACAAATCAATACATCTACACGCGCCCAAAAGTTAAAAAGAGAAAACTCAAGGATTTTAACACAAATTACATTTCGGTTTTGTTTCCGGCAATGTGAGAAATCTTAACCAGATGTTTTAATAAAAAGGTTTGGCTTCCAGACTTCATAAAGTTGTGTCCCACTGCTATAAACGAATCGCTGCTCAGACAAGAGAAGTACATTTGGAGAGAAAATAACTCGCTATCTAGTAATTTAACATAACCTGTGAATGAATTTGAGAATCAGTGAAAGGAATGAAAGCGGTGCTGCACAAACCAGCATCCGAGCCAGACACCGTCCCTGACCAATTGTCGAATTCGGCTACACACGTCGGCAATTAGTCCACATAAGTAAGAAAAGCCAATGAATTCACTTCTGGGCTTATGTCACATGATTCTTCTGCAACAAATGAAATGGCTGCTCAGCGACGTTGCCACAATTCGGTAGCGTTCTACCGTTGTTTTATTTGACAAGCAAATAGAGCTGGAGAAACAACAATAATAAAAGAAATGTGCACTTCTGATAATCAAACAGTTGTTAAAATTGTAAGAATCCTCAGACTGATTTAGTCGATTTCGATCAACATATTCAGAAGCGCATTGTTTCAGATAGTGACAGATCTTCAGCGGTAGTATTAAGTAGAAACCAATAAGAAACATCATTGAGAACCAGATTATTTGCCCCTCTGACATGAGGCAATTGTTACCGTCAAACAAATGTGCGGAGAATAGAAAGAGTGATTCGGTTTGCCCTGACAATAATAATTACTCTCAATCACATTCACTCTACTTGATGCCAAATATCTGCAAGCACAATAAGATCTCTGAGCACAAAATTTACGTTTGTGCATTGTAGAAACGAATGCTCTCGCACGCGTGTAATGAGCTTGTTTATTCAAAGAGAACACCGACGATGTCAGAATAGACAGTCAATGATTACATAGACACATGGTTCCGCAGCATCATCCCCCTCATTTGTGAAACAAGCAGTTTGCGGCATGAGCACAAAAACAAAACTCTCTAAATTCACCAAATAAATGGATGCTCACGAAACCTAGCGAAGATGGCAACTCTAGATTACGGTGCAGGAACCACTTGTGTAGTAATATCCCCTCAATTACTTGTTTCAAAACAGTAGCAGAACTGACAGCAATAAGTAATGCAGGGATGCTTTCACTTTCAGATATGAGACGCATCTTCAACTCCTGTTTTCTATCTTAAATAGATCAAGATCGCGTTCCATAGATCTAGATCACGGTTCTTCAAAGAATGCATAGCAAATGACAGCTGTTCGGCACCATGTCAACGGTGCTCAGCCCGCCTGGATGCCCAACCACGTGGACACCAGCGTTGACCTTGCTGCCCTCGACCGCAGCCCGCGCCCCTACCTGTCACGCTGCTCCTTGTTGCGCTCCAGACACCTGCTGGCGACGGCCACCGAGTTGCCCATCGGAGGAGCTGATGCGGGCGCGAGTGCGTGGGCGTTCGGTCGGGGTGTCGCCGGCAGCGCTCGTCTTCACGCGGCTCGCCGCCTGGGTCCCTGGCCGGGGTGGGAGCGGCGTTTCCTGCAACAAACAGAGCACGTCTGTTTGAAAGCGAGCGGGAAAAGCCGTTTCACGCGCGCTCGCCGACGGCGGCGTGGCGCGGGCCGGCGCGGCAGGGAACGGCACGGCGCGGCGGCGGCGGGAAAGGAGCCAGCCGCCTGTTGCTCGCTTACCTTCAACGACCGGGTGCGACCCGCGAGTGGTGTGTGTCTGCTGCGGGCGGCCGTGGCGGTGGCAGCGGTGTGTCTTGCGACCGGCAGCGCTGCGGCGCCGGACCAGTCGTCCCCGTCGATAGCTCTCTTCAGGGAGGGGCTGTTTCTTTAAACGAACTTTCGCGCGCGCGAGCCAGCCAGCCAGCCAACGCTTGTATCGAAACGAACGCCGCGGCCTTGTCAAGAGCACACCCCAAGGCCGGCGTGCATTCAAAGCGCTGGGGTTTGCACCCGCCGATCGTTATCCGTGCGTTCGACGCCGCCTCCGGTTTGGGGGTGTCGAGAGGTTAATGGATGGCGCCGATTGCCTCGTAGCTTCCTATGTAGGGTGTTCACGTTCCGCACGCGATTCGTGTTGTCGCTTCGACAAACGACGTAATTGTTTTGTCTACTCTCCGTATCTCGCGCCGAAAAGTACATTTTCAGTGTTATACTTACACCTCGCGCAGATTGAAATGGCACGAACACGTAAACGAAACGTGCCAGATAGAATCAATGTTACTGGCAAGCTGTTACTCGTTGAAAGTAAACAAATGCAAGGCAGAAAAAAAAAAAAACTTTTAAGAATTGAAAAATAAAATGGAACACTATGAAACCAAACTTTTCAACAATCCAAAGAAAATATATTCCCAATTAAGTTTGGAATTAGCTTCAGAAAATATTTTCTAATTTATAAAACCACAACATAAAACAGTTTCCAGGACAGTCCGAGTTTTTAAAGACAGCAAACAGCTTGTAAAATCTTGAACAAATATCCAGACAATTTTATGTTCTGAGAATTTCTCAATATGACACAGAGCACATCCTAAGATTATTCCTCCTATAAAACTGAATGTGGCATAATCTTAAATGGCTGTTTGTGTTGTAACATTATGTTTTCACTGAAAAATTTTTAACCTTTACCCTAAATCAAGAACTTTCCACCAAATACTTTTGAAGCAAGAACTACTTCACATGATCTTCCCCACTTTTACTTACATGACTATACTTGATTTGAGTTTGCTCATGAACCAGGGTAAGGCAATCAAATTCATGATTTAGGTAATGCCATAAAAAACTGAATTAGGAAAACAATTCCTGGTAACATATTTCATTTCTGAGTGAAAAGAATACATGTGTTAAGTACAGGCTCCTGTCAGTAAAACACTAGATAAAAATGGTTCTATGTAACATTTATACTAAAGACATTTTCATACATACATATCACACATAACAATGCATGACAATTATACAGAATAGAAGAATGGTCATTCTTCCTGGACCTTACTTGGTAAGAATTAACTTTCAGAGCCTTATTTTCACAGCACTAAAAACTAACTCCAAATACATATTGCTAAGTCCATAAGACTTACGTATGAAATTACTTTCATGAAGTTTCATTAATGATACTGAATATTATATGAATTTTGTACCATTATTATTTATATGATTTCTTGTCGTGTGTTTTAATTCCTTTTTCACAATGAATATTTCAAATTAATTACAGTCAATGTATAACTTCTCTCCCAAATGACCTCCTTGAGCCCACAGATCTTCCATTCTTTTATCTCAGATCTTGCAACATTTTTTAAAATTTACTTCCAATGTGAATTGCACTGTACAATTCATATTTTACAGTTCAGTAGGGTACACCGGATTCCTACAAAAAGGGAAAGTGCAATATTTATGTAAACACAAATGTGAAACAAAAGAAAGCATCAAATTTTTCAAAAGACTAGATGACTGTCACTTTGCTTTCTTCATAAGGAACTTTCAAGCAGTGTTGGCTTTTTCAAGTGGATCAATAAATTGGGTACATTTCATTTCAATTTTTAAGATTCATTCCAACACATAAATAAATATCTACTATTAAAGTATTAATTGTTTCTGGAGGACCATGTTTTCTTCATTCTTCATATTAATTTTATAACTTTGCACTAGTAAAGTTTGACAGATCACAACAAATCACAACATATATTAAAGTCTGTCACTGATTTATAATTCTATTGCTTACTACACTATAACAGCTATGATATTTAAAATCAATATATCTCCTTCCTACTTCACATTAAGTGAATTATCAGGAATTCTTTTATACCATATTATGTCACACAATACAGTCAAGATCCATAAAATCAAACAGTACTCCTAAACAAATTAACCATTCTGTTCACATGTGAGACATTACTTCTGAAAACCCACAGAATATACTCTTTCATAAATAATTATTTCAACAATGCAGAATCTTGTTCAGCAAAGTTTTCCAATTTACATAAAATCACAAAATGTATGTTTTTAATTAATTCTGTCAAATTTTCAGAAAATAAATTAACAAAGAATCAATATTATGTAAAAATTACAAAATGTGCAGAGTTGGTCAGTAATATTCATTCCTTTAAACAGAACAGATAACTCAATAAATAATAAATATTTGAGTTATTGCTAAAATATCATGCAATTTAGTTATACATTAATACACATTGACTGCAGACAAGGCCTAAAACATAAAATGCACCAAACACATAAGAGGAGTATTCTGTTTCTAACACTTGATTCAAGTCAAGCGATTCAGAGTAGTACAATATTAGAAAGAATTGGAGGCACACAATACTATATAATGGTGCCTCAAACTGTAAAGTACTGTGAGTTTCTGAATTTTAAATTTCATTTAGTACAATACATATGGTAATAATTTCACTGAAATACCTTAATACTTGGGAACTTGGTCTTAAATACTGTATGTTTAATGAAATAACTTATAATATAAGAACATTATTGCTATCTTCCTTATCTCAAACCCAGTTTTCCAAACAACTTCAATACCTAATGTAATTTTGAATATATATTCAATAAATAATGATATCACATCTTAAGATGACTTCTGCTAAATAGTAGCATTCCTCTTATTTCCTGTGGCACATACAGAAAACAAAATCCTCATACTTCACCAGGACACATTTCAAATTTTGGTATCAAACACAAAAGTTCCAATTCAAAATAAACCAGAATATTACAGATATTTTGAAAAATAAAAGGAATAATTAACACCACAGATAAGAGACATTGGTATTGCACAATATTCTAATGAAAATGAGACAAATGTTTGATTTCAATTGTTTGTTGATTAATTACACCAAAAAAAAATTAGTCACAAATGAAATATTTTTATAAAAATGCACTAAAATGAAAATAAACTGTTTTTTTCAATTCTCTAAAAGTTACATCATATACACAACTTCTATCTTAATTTCAAATTACAAAAGCAGTGAGTATGCCACAAATGTTAAGTTTTAAAAATAGTAGATTCCAAGATCCGATAGAATTAGTAACAAAATTTATTTAATTGGCTCTATAAATAAATTATGATCTCCATAGAAACTTAAAAAGTATTGTTGATTGAAGAAATAAAATGTTGTAACCAAAATACATCACAATGTGTACCATCATCTGATTCATTTAATCGCTTACGGAAAGCAAATAGGGCAAAGTGACTTAGCACAATAAGCAATAATGAAAATGTAATTTTGCTTTGACATTTAAATGAACTGAATTTGCTTAATGATCATAACTGACATTCTTCTGATGATATAGGCTAAAAATAAGAAATTGGCAGAAAATCTAACTTTGGACAAATTCTACGAGAGATATATTTACAATACCAAGGATTAAGAATGGTGAGAACCAAGACCTTTTAACTCAATTTTTGGAAACGATACAATGAGAATCAGGTTAAGAAAACATTTGATAAGTTGCACTTGTTCATAGTTTCTTGAGGATTGCAATTATCAAAAGTCATCAGCATAATACCTCCAGTAAACATTACGTAAATGCAACAACTTTATACATTTCATTACAATGAACTTCCCAGCAGTCCAAATGTTTTCTATATGCATGTGCTCAAAATATTTTATAATACTAATCAAATAGTTCATGTTTTTTTCATTAAAAATAAAATTGAAAGATACAGTACAAATATTCCATGCCTTTCAACAACATAATTGTAAAAATAAAGCTAGTGCTTTAATCCAGATGCTAACACGAGTCATTTGTGAATGCAGTCTCTTGGACAATAAAATGCAGACTCCACTCTCCACAGTAACATTGATTGGAACAACATAATGATGAATGACCATCACTCCAATTCAAAAAGCCACCTTCATTTCTCAATAAAATATGCACTTTAATACTGTAATGTTCTTCCTTACAATTTCATTACGAACTCTATTTTAAATGTGCAAAGTACATTGTGAAATACTGGTTGGGCATTGCTCTTCTCATGATTAGATTAATCAATAAAATAACTTTTAAAATTTGTACAGTTTACTTTGATACAACCTTCAAAAAACAGTCCCCTGATATCAACTAACATTCTTCAATTCCAACTTTCATGCACTTTTCTCCACTTCTGGAATCCACATTATTTTCCAACAAGACTGCCTTCAAATACAAGATAATTTGTTCAGAGTACTTGTATGGAGACTTCAAATATCTTATCAGTAGCATATTTTGACCCATCAATTCAAATAATGAAGGTCTTATTTTATTGAAGCTCTATACTTCTTGCCTTAGGAGGCCTCTTCATTTTTTCAACTGAGGGAAGACTATCCAAAGATGCTTCTGGCCATGGGTAATCATCTGGCATAGCACTTTCATAGTTGAAATTGTACATTGCAGATACAACAACAGCTTGTTTATCTTCAGGTTCAGGATACACTGAAGCCAATCCTATAAAATAGCATTTATAATTAGTAGGATTGATTAAAAATTTATAACTTTTGGTTACAAAAATTGAAGAGAGAAAAGATGATATGCAAGAAACTCTAAGAAAGACAGTAAACAACACTGTCTTGGTGTCTTTTGAAACAGTATTGGAGAAAACCTCAATAATAAAGCCATATCTGCAGAATATCTTGTTGCGTCGAAGCTGAACATCCTCAGATTAAGCATGCAATACCTTAACTTTCTAAATTTTTTCAAACTGAGAAAATTTAATTCTCTGGCACCTGGACGGTCTCCTTGCTATTTATCCAGAATATCACATTCTAGCGAATTCAGATTCCAAGCAAGCAAGGGATTTCAAGTTAATTTCATTAAAATCTTACTAACACTAGAACAGTATAAGAGGTAGTACCATAGCGTATAGAAGAAAAAGGGTGCTGGCTCCAGCTTATTTCTATTGTTGGTAGTGATGCCATAAATTGAAGGTAAGACAATCACTGGGACAAAGGCTAATTGTAATACAAAAGGATATGGTAATTGATTTTCATTTGTTTAGACTTAATAAGTGAAAATTGAAATTGAAACTGCAAAGGGAGGTCTAGATTAGTTAAGTGTGAATGGAACATGCCAATGTTCTAAGAATGTGTTTTATACAACTAATGTACTATCTTTTTTTTTTTTGTTTTGGGAAGCACTATAGACCTTTCTTTTATATTGGACAAGTTTATATTAATTTATGTAGACAGACTTCCACAAGCTATTTTCTATAAGATGACAATAATAAAGTGTGATAAATGCCACAGGTCAATAAACTTAAATGCCCATCAATATACAAGCACTCCGCTCTAGCAGTTCTAGATGTAACACTGTACTCAGCACACCTTCTCTTCTACATACTGTGGTAATACCATTAAAAAATATATATAAGAGAGGTGTGAATAAATAAATAAATAAAATGCATTCAAAGAAATGTTGAATTATTCCAAGTTTCTGTAGTGTGTATCTAGTCCTCATGGAAGATTCCAAATCAACTATAGACAATCAAAGTATTTCAAACCAATAAAACTCAGAAAGATTCTCAGCATACAAGAGATTTATTTTCCATACATGAAAATATAGCAAAACATTTTGTGACTCAATGTAACATCTTTAGATGGAGATAGATTTCTTCTCAAGGTTTCATCATGATTCAAACCTCCACCAGCACATGTGGTTTTATTGAGTCCAGAAACTTTATGCTATATCTTCATATATGGAAAATAAATTTCTCATGTCCTAAGGATCTTTCATGTTTTACTGACTCTAAATATTTGATTTGGAAACTTCTGTTCTATTAACTCACGCCTAAACGATCCCTCTAAGCACACGAAAAATGAAACTATCGTCAACAAAAACGTACAAGTGCAAATGCATGGTTAGCTTATACATTATACATGCTAGTCAAAAAGACAGAAGATAAGCAACTTACCGTGTTTGTAGGCATATTCAGCAATTTGTGTAGCGATAGATATCGAACATTCTTTGATCATGCTTAGTGGTGGATACAGTCTTCCTTGTTGAAGATTTGCATCAGTAACATGATCTGCTACATTCTGGAAAAATGATTTTTAAATAAATTCTTCAAAATGAATGTATTTTTGTGTAATTCCATTTCAACTATTTTAGTAACATATCAGACCTGAGCAGCAATGAGAAATAACTGTTCTTCAATGTGATGAATTCCAGTCACAATTACACCTAATGCAACACCAGGGAATATGTATGCATTATTTCCTTGACCAGGATAAAAAGTCTTGCCATTCACAGTAACAGGTGGAAATGGAGAACCACTAGCAAAGATGACTCGACCCTAAAATTTATAAACATTGATTACCTTCTTGTTTAGAAAACCATTTGTACTGATTTTCCTCACCTCCTTTTCCCAGTTTACCAGAACATAAATTAATTATTTAATTTTGTATATAATCTAAAATAATTATTTTCTGTTTCAAGATTCCAATAGTATGCCATTGACAATAACTGAATTTGTGACATGCTCATGCAATCAGAGATATCTTGCATCTTAAAGTACATTCTCAATAACATTATTCTATAAATAATAATAATAATAATAATAATAATAATAATAATAATAATAATAATAATAATAATAATAATAGAATATAAGTATTAGAATAATGTTTTCATAATAAAAGCAGCTTCAATTCCCTTAGCATATCAAAGCAAAGGACACAGATAAATAGTGAAATGCAGTGCAAGTGATTATAAAACATTATCATAAGAAACATACATCAGTGTTTTTATATGCCTCTTCTGCAGTGCATTCAGCTTTGCTTGTGGGATTACTTAATGCAAAAATGATGGGTCTCTCATTGAAGCTGGCCATGTCCCTGAGAATCTCTGGAGTGAAAGCACCACGAACTGCTGAGGCTCCTGCATGCAGAATTGTCACATATATAATATAGGCACCTCTCTTCCCACACTCAATCAGTACAATTTTATTACAAAGACATTGGGATAAGGCATGATAACATGCCTTGCAAGAATGTTTAAAAATATTATATAAATTACTTTTAAAAAATTAAAATACAATAATTGGCCATGGAAACATTTGGCATCAGCAACATACTAACAATGAGAAAATTTTGCTAATAAAATGAATATCTCATAAAAAATTACATATCAAAGAAGAGAGAGGTTCTATCAAAATAACTGGCAATTTGGAAGTTCATTAAATTGATTAACCACTTTTTGAATTGGTCATGTTCCTTGACTTGAATGTTCTATAACAAGTCAATTGTAACTTTAATGAATTGCTTCTTACTTCCGAAAAACTTGCAAGACGTTAAAAAAAAAAAAACAATAAAAAACATGCACTACCAGACATCAAGTCAATCTCCCACCTTATTTGAAGGTGGACAGAGTGTCATTTCCCCAAGCATTAATAAGACACAAGAAACATTTTTTAAAACTTCCTCAAAATCAGAGGTGAAGATTTCATGCATGTTAATCACAAGCTCAAAACAGATCAATAATAATTGTAAGGATAACATAATTTTAAGTATAAGAATAATTATAATCAAAAAGGATAAATAATATACGAATTATTGTTAGGATATTCCTTCTGAAAACCAGGTTTAGCCAAGTAGTCCTGTCATCCAAATTGCACCCAAGATCACAAGCATAAAAAGGGAACACTCCTACAAGTTGTGAGTTTGAGAAGGCTAGAGCTTAAGCTCAACAAATATGAAACTAATTCAATTTCTCCAAGGAAGTTTCAATGAAATACAAGTCAGAAAACACAGCAATCTGTACTATGTTATTAAGATAGAGTATCATTTAAAATAATACAAAATAGTTTGAAGGAGAATCTCAAGATCAATACTCATAGTAGAATATTTCTTCTTCATATAATCATATTAATTTTTATAAGTTCATATACTATTTTACATCCATTGCCAACCCACTAACATCTGACCCTTATGTGGGGACAAGAGGTCTCAAAATAAATTGCAACTGAAGAAAAATGTTATACATTTAAGAATACTAATGAATAGGAATTAGCATAAATCATTAGTTGAAGAATTTTATGAAAAACTAGTTCAACATTCACAATTTGGCTTCAATTGCACAACTGTTATCTACAATGACAAATCCTAAAATAATACTTCAATGTGTTTATGTGCAAGTCTAGCTAGAAGAACACCAAAGTTTCCAGAAACTAATTATGAATGGTGAATCTGATAAATGCTGAAAGGCAAAACTATCACAAAGGGTACAGAAAGGTTAGAATAATAAAAGTCCTGAATGATAAAACCTCCTACCTAACCAGATTGACCATTCATATTGGAAAAAATCCTATACATGGTTTAGGCACTAGTGGTGTTCCCAGACAGACAGACGGATGGATGTTTTCCCGTCATTTGATTTTTCGGTATTAAGGACCCACAAAACTGGGATTCTACACCACATGTAAGAAGATTATTTTTCTAAATTTAGCAACTGGATTTATCCCCTTTTTTGCTATCAGGGTCCGACAATGAGAGTTTTTCTGCCGAAAATATGCCGTTTTTTCATTATATAACTTTCCCTATACTACGCATATTACTCTGAATATGCATACGCAAACGAAAAAGTTAAAAGATAGAAGGAAAAAATTTTTCTGGGGTCTGTCGTTTTTCCTACAATAGATTTGTCCTGTCAAAGTTTTTCCTACAAAAGATTTGTTGAAATTTTGATATTTATTTTTAAGTTTACTTAGATCCACAATATACTGAATGTGAATTAGTCACAACAGAAACATTGCTTTGTTCTTTAAACAGCACTAAAGTTACTAAAATCTGAACAAATGATTGTCATAAAAAAATCTGTTAACGCACATGTGAAACTTATAAAAGTATACATATGTTCCTTAATTCAATATCAGCACACATTTGCAGGTAATGGCTTAAAATTAACCATGCATGCCCTCTTAATTTCAGCAAAGAAAAATCGTGCAGTTATGAATTAAAAACTATGAAAAGTTAAACTAAAATAACAAAGGTCTCATTGTTTAAAAAAAAAAAAAGTTAAGTTTAATGTAATGCATACCAATCATGATAGATGGTTTGATTTCCTTCACAATAGCATGAAGATTTTTTACAACTCCATGATCCTTAGCATAATATGCCTTGTGTCCTGAAAAAAGTAAATAATTTATTGTAGGTACCCATCATTAATTGAATAATGGAAACTTATTTGCAAATTTCTTGTTATGTCTTACGCAACATACATGCAAACGATTCTACATTTAATTAGGTTAATCTAGAATATATTGAAATTAGATAGAGAATTATATTCTTGGAATAATGATTAATAATATTTGTTTACAATTTAAAATCCACATCTTCATTTTAAAATATGCCATAGAATACAAACACAATTAATTAAAACATTAACCTTCCAAATGTCCTTCTGGTCTGCCTTTTGCCAATAATCCATCAATATCCATCATCCATATTTTATTTCGAGCATCCTCCAGCGATACTCCTTCAGTTTCCATGGCCTTTACGCACAAGTCAGCAATTCCTATAGCTGCCTAAAATTCAACAATCCATTTTAGAATAGACATCCCAAAGCTAAATATTAAGGTAAATGAATTTTTAAAGCAAAAACAGAACTGGAGTATTTTGAGGAATGCGCGCATATTGACATTGCATAAGTCTGCAATATGAACAAAATAAACCATGTTTGAAATGGGAATTCAGATTTAAAACTCTGTAAACTTGCCTCAAGTAGTTCCTGCTAATAATGAATAACTTCGATCTGAATTCTAGAGGCCAATATCAGGATTTGAAAGATATACGAAAACATTTTTCATTAACATACCTCTCCTGCCCCAAGGAACAAAATTGTATTTTCAGAAAGCTTCTTATTGGTAAGACGTCGAGATGCAAGTAGTCCAGCCACAGCTACAGAAGCGGTGCCTTGAATATCATCATTGAAAGTGCAGTATCTGTGACGATATTTATCCAGGAAACGGAATGCATTATGATTGCCAAAATCTTCAAACTGGAAAAAAAATCAGCTTTGTAAGTTAAAATGTTTTAGGCCAATCACCAAACAATAATTAATTCTTGGTAAAAGATAGTGTTACCTGTATCAGTGTATTCTGACCATATCGTTTAACAACTGCTTCCATAAATTCATCAACAAAATTATCATAACGCTCTCCTGTAATTCGTTTATGTCTCAAACCAACATACAAAGGATCATCTAAAAGTGCCTGAAACCAAAATTAAGAACATATCATAATATTGGATTTCTAGGAACATCTGGAATACAGAATCTTTTGTATTTTTATGTATTTTGAATATGAATTTTTATGTATATATTTAAGAAAAAACAACAAATAAATGCCCCAAGAACAATAATAATAATAAAACATCAATAATCCTTCATTAAAATATGATCCTCTTTAAATCTCTACGAAGAAATAACTTCACCTGATACCATATATAACACTACTTGGTATGTAGGGTTTTGACAAACTGAAAAACTTTTTATTGTTCCACAATAGATAAAAACAGCAGAGCAGAAAATGACTAAAAATCTAAGAATGTACCTGGTTGTTTGTACCAACATCCAAAGTGATTGGCAAACACTGATGAGGCTTTATCCCAGCCAATGCAGTGTACAAAGACAACTTGCCCACAGGAATACCCATACCACAGGCGCCTAAGTCTCCCAAGCCAAGAATTCTTTCTCCATCAGTCACCACAATGGCTCGAACATCTGATTCAGGCCTGAAAAGAAATGACCAACATATGGCAGAGCAGGGAAAAAAAATATTTCCACAAACACGGCAACATGTAAGTCTTCACAGTAGTGGAGATTGTGGATAATTATGGATGGAAATTGCAGATAATTATACCTTCCATTTTTTATTTGTTATCAAGAGCACTGAATAGGATAAAATAAACAATATTTAAATGAAGTTTCACTATTATCAAAAAGTTAAAGAGAATGACACAAAAAATAATAATGCAATACAATAAATAATACTTAAATTTGTTCAAAGAATTGTCACCCTGACTGGGATTCAAAACCAGGTCTCCTGATTTACGCCCATTAGCTCTAACCACTAAAACAACCAATTCTATAGACAGGTTCATAGGCCTGAGCATACATGCATCTAAAAAAAGTGATAGGTGGCGACAATTATATAAATAAATAAATAAATAAATAAATAATACATGAATTACAGTGCCCTCATCTAATACATTTTCTGAGCCAAAAACTAATACAATTGCTCTTTTGGAACTCACCAGTTCCTTATGACATTGAATACATGTCCTGCATCATTTATTGTAATAAAAAGTCCACGAGGTCGTCGATAAATAAGACCAAATTTTTGACATGCCAATCCAACAGTGGGTGTGTACACTATTGGCAACATCTGTTCCACATTTTCCGATAATAGCCTAAAGAAGAGCCGTTCATTGCGGTCCTACAACATATAATTTTATAATAGGAAAAAGTGATTTCTCACATTTCATAAATAGTATTAATTACATTTTTCTTCTTGTACAATGGATCATGCAATACAGTACCTGTAATTCAACGAGATATAAGTACTTGTTCAGGTCTTCTTGATACCTTTCGACACTAATTCGACACAATTCTAACTGTTCTTCTTGGGTTTTAAATCTGGGAGGCATTAGGCCATGAATACCTAACTTTTGTCTTTCTGCCAGTGTGAAAGCCAGGCCCTAGAAAACACATATGAAAAGACTGACACCCAATTACTATAGTTGTCTCTTGAACACCCAATTCTTGGCTACATCAGAGAATAATACTCAGAAAACATAGGAAGAAAAATTAAACTAAAGATTATACCTTGTTCAGTCGTGGATCACGGAGATGATCAATGCCTCTAATCATATTAGGGCAAAGAACATCTCCTGTAACTTCATGATATGCTCTCTGTGATTGTTGCTGCGTTTCTTCCAAAGGGGCCAGTAATCGGTGCAAAACACTGAGAGCCGGATGTCGGCTTCCACATCGTATTGCCCCATGGCAGGCTTCTCTATAAGGAAAAAAATGACAAATTATTACTAAATTATTGTTGTTTTAAGAAATATGAAAAAAAATGTCAAGTCATTTTTTTAAAATAAAATATCTGACACTTTCCGTATAAAACTTCTTCAAACAGACATGTCAACTACCAATTAGAAATGTCATTTGGACTTAACATGAGAGTCAACATCAATTGACATATATGAGAAATTGACAGGAAACATTAGTTCTCATTTTGTGACCTGTATACTTAAAAAGGGTCATTTTACGACAATGAGAGGAAAAGATGGGCGAATTAAAATAAACTGTATATTTTGTTCCAGTCATTTTTCCCGTCAACCCCAAACCAATCTGTCAATACAAGTGGTCGATTTTGGTTAGAAAGTATCTTAAGACCTTAAAAATTTAGAATGTGGTAAATACTACGCTACAAACAAAACAACAAATTTCTGTAATATATTGATCGCATATGTTGGCTGATTCATCTCACAGGGGTTATTTTGGGCAGTATTATAATTCAAACTTCGAGAACTACAAGATAAAGTATTCTACTCACTTTCTTAATACTCATGAAATTACAGCTAATCACATATGTCTACAAGGGATTAATGTCGCTTTCAATACTTACAAAATAGTTCGGTGTAAAGATATCATCTTGGCAATGCTCTAAAGAAGAACCTAAGCGACCCAAACAAGCTACCGTCGCGCCGGGCGTGCGGCCAGCATGCGACTGCGCGCCGCTATCGATCTGCTTCCCGACTCGTCGGTCAGCTGAGCGCCCTCTATAAACATTGAGCATAGCCCACGTGGGAGGAACAGGGGTATCCACTTGAATTCCTCGACCAAACATTTCGTTCACAGACAATTACGGTTAATCGAATGTAGGCAGCTTTAAAATGACAGTGAGTGGAAAGCGTGTCGAATGTAAACAGAATATCTTAATATTCTGATATATCCTTGCGCATCTTCATGATTCCAAAATGTCAAGGTCTTTTCAAAGTTACAAATCATTTTAATTACAATGGAATCCAAAAAACATTTCTTGTGTGAAAACACTTCAAACAAAACTTGTTTAACATAATCGAAGATTCTCTACTCCTAATATATGATATTAGACGATCTTAATTGGTGAGATTAGATATAACGGCTCGTTTGGCAAATAGAATATTTTCGGATCCAGTTCAAACCAATGCTAACACGTACGCTGTATTATTTTCTTCTTTTTAAGATTCTGGGTCTGTATATAATGTAGCTAAAGAATATGTAAAAACTCCAATCACATTTCTGACATAATAGGCCTTCATAGAAATGCCAGAAACAAATCATTACTCTTAATTTCCTAGTTTCCATAAAATATTGTTGTTAAGCGACGAATTGTTTTAGCTAGAAGTTGTAGACGGTAGATATTACTTACATATAGCAAAATATGTAAAAGTATGTAAAATAAAAATAGTTCTAATTCATTCAGAATGTCTCGTAAACTATAAAAAATGTTATTGAATGCAAGAATCTAGTTCTTGTAAAAACGTAATTACATGGAAATCCGTTCTCTACTGATAACACACTTATTTACACATGACCATACTGATAACACATTTATTCATGTGAAAATAGTATAACCATCCATTACAGTGAAAACTACATTTATTTTCGAGAAGTAAAACTAGGAGTCAAATCCTCATTTGCCCTACGAACCAATGAAATCTGGACGAAGATGGGGATAATAAAACAATTATAATTCTTGCAATAAGTAGTTGTAATAAATTGATTTCGGATCCAATTATATTTTTGTGGTCTAAAATACATAAAACTTGTTCAAAATCGTCTACAAAGAAACAAAACATTTTCACCTTTATATAGTTTTCCTACGCCAGTAGTACAGAAAGGAGTCTTTGGGATAAGAATGAAGTTGACGAATGAGGCGACGATAGTAGCCATAGCCGTCATTTTGATTTATATTTCCGGGCCCGTCAACTGCTAAGGTCATTAGTCCCATTAGTGTCGTTAATGTTTATCCCAGGAGGTGGCGATGTTCTTCCCCCACTGCGGCGGCGTCTTATACGTCAGCTTGCGGGATATTCCATTCTCCAGGTATCTCACCCAGCGGGTCACCTCCCCTCCAGCCAAGACAAGCTCTATGAAGCTCCCGACAGGTCTCCCAGCATTTATGGTAGAGTAGCGCATGTAAGTGTAAGTGTGTGTTTAAGGGGAGAGAGAAGAAGACAAGGAAGATGAAGGCATACGGTCCGTGGTCCATTTGCTAGAATAGACATTCTCTGGCATTCGCCTGGTGTAGATCGGAGAAAGCACGGAAAACTACCAGTCACAGCAACCGGTCGCTAGTATTTTTCTCCAGACAGCGGCTGAATGCGACCTAGCTATATAGCTAGGGCCGAAAATCCGCCATAGTCGGAGCTCGAACTCTAGGACCTCCTGGTCAGAACCACTGTAGTTAGCAGCAATGCTTATTCTGCGATAAACTCAGACAGTCCGGCATTTTGAATTGAGTATGCCAACAACATTTTCATACAAGCTACGAACTATACTTACTACGAACTCAGGAAAAAAAAAACTTTCAAATCTATTCTCTTATGATTAGAGCCCGGAATTGTATGCAATTGCTTATTTTTTGCTGATACTTGAAAAATGATCACATATCTTTACCAATCTGCCCATTTATAGCATTCCTGACTAATTTTATTTTGCATATTTTGCCATATTTTACCGTTACTGCGTATTTCTGCACATTTTTTCTGCAGTGTAACTTTTGAAAAAAATTAAGGAAAATGGCTATAATTTATTAAAACCATTTTCTTTAAAATGGTGAATGATTTATAGTTATTGTGATTCATGGAACAGCTCACCTGTCACCATAAAGAAGTGAATATATATTTAGCATCAAAACCTTATTCAACGGATGTAGATACACTGTTTTTCGCTTTTACCGTTTTGCACGACCAAAGGAAAGATTGAATTTGGGATGGGGGGGGGGGCAGGACGTCGTGCTCAGGTTGGTTGGTTGATTGGTTTTTCGTGTTTCCGGGCGCGTCAACTGCTTCGGGCATTAGTCCCGTAAGTGTAGTGCATGTTTGTTCTCGGGAGATGGCAGTGATCTTCCCCCGCTGGATAGCGAGATCCGCCGCCGACCTACCGTCGGCTAGTGGGGTTTACCCCTAACCAGGACTCTCCCACCAGCAGGGCACCGCCCCAGCCGGGACACGCTCTAAGCTCCCGACCGGTCTCCCGGAATATGTGGTAGTGTAGTGCATGTTAGTGTAAGTGTGTGTGTAATGGGAGAGCAGAGGACAAGGAAGAGGAAGGAAAGATCGCGCGCGGTCCGTGGCCCGTTTGGTAGGGTACTGCTTCGGCATTCACCTGGTATTGATCGAAGAAACCACGGAAAACTACCGATCAGAGCAGCCGGCCGCTAGAATTCTCCTCCAGACAGCGACTGAATTCGACCTAGCTGAAAAGCTAGTGTCGAAAATCCTGCCGCCGTCAGGACTCGAACCTAGGACATCCGGGTCAGAGGCGCTGCAGTGACATCAGTTGATGCACTGAGCTACCGCTCCCGGTACGTCGTGCTCAGTGTCTTGGATTCGAATGAATTATAAACCTTGATAGACAGTGGTTTCCTTATCTGCCAGGAATCGTTTTCCAGCAACCGAAAGTTTATACTCTCAGGACGTCAGAAGGACCATCCAAACAAAGATCTAATATCAATTAACTACACCACATGCCCAATCATGGGCATATCCAATGTATAAAAATATCCTAACAGGCAACCGAACCAGTTTTTCAGAAACAAACTTAGAAATATATCTTGCCTAACATTTTAATAACTTTTTACCTAAGTATAGAATGTTCTTTGTTCAATGAATTTATGTACATTTTTCTTAAATGTCCCTCCCAATCCCAAATATTAGGGGATGAACAAATGACATTGTTCCAGTGCCTGGTTAAATAAGAGGAATAAAAAATACAATTATTTTCAAAACATATTTTTCTACCGATGATTCTTTTGTTCTTATTTCAAAGAGACAAGGCCATCGGAAAACAATTCAAATTTTTATACAAATATTTTGAATTGCATCTTAGCAATAAACTTGTATTTTCTAGTGGATTTTATATTGCATGTTTCTTGGGTATTTTAAAGATTTATCGAGCATATTGTGTGGCATATTTTAGACATTTTTACAGCATAGAAATCCGGGCTTTTGCTCCCAACATTTTAACGATAAATAGTGGAAAGATAAAACAACAACAACAACAACAACAACAACAACAATAATAATAATAATAATAATAATAATAATAATAATAATAATAATAATAAAATGTAGAAAAGCGCGAGATTATCAACGTATGAAAAAAACACATTTTCCTTCCCGAGTTATAGGAAAACTAATTGCAACGATAAACGAACTGCAGATTTGATTTTTCTGCATTGCCTACAATCGAGAAACACCCTCAGCTATACTCCTACCTCTACAAGCAAAAGGAAAGCTCAACAAAATGTGCGCATAGTGAAGCTACATTTACGTCCAGAAGCAAATCAAGGGGCCATCTCAGCATTTGCTCAATGGATCAGGGAAACTGGACAAAACCTGATCGAGATGGCAACATAATAAACAACATGAGTAACATTTGGCCACGTGTTCTTTGGAGGTACGCGTGTACGGCACGATAATATTCTTTCAAACTTAAAAAAGAAAAGAAAGTAAAATACTAATTTACACGATGAGTGTTGAAAAAATGTGTTTCATGAAATAATAAACTTTAATATTTATAACAAACATTACATAAGTCTGGTAAGCTTTACGTGAGGGCTCTGCAACCAATGGGGCTTCACCTCCCGAGGAATCAACGATTGATGAGCGGAGGTCAATGCTTAATAGGCACCTTCGATACCATTTATTTAGAACTTTAATTTCGCTAATGGAAATTGGTAGAAAACGCCTCAATCATCCTCATTTTTGCAGATGGTCGAATACCCCGACATGAGATTCTCAGATTTCAATTGAAAAAAATGTTTCGCTGAAGAGGAAAAACACGTTATATTGTTTCACAAATGAAATATATAAGGAGTATAGTGCTAAGTGTGCGAGTGTGTCGCCTTCTGCTGCATTCGTATTGCGTATATTTATTGTGTGTATGTATTTACAACTGTGTGTTGCCTTTTCTCTGCTATGTATCAATCCTTGTATTTGATTTTGTTGAATAGAAATGTCTATATTGCATTCGTTTAATTATTTGGTTCAAGTCGAGCATGGTTTAGAAACAATTGATTCTTAGATGTTAAGTTCATAGATAATAATCTGCATTAATTCATGAACGAAGAAATCTTCCTAAACATTTCTTTGGTATTTTAATATATTTTTTAAGAAAGTATTTTTTGTTATGAAATCATAATAGTGTAACGAGTAATGTGAAGTAAAAGAAACATAGAAATTGTCCAACCCAAAAAGTGAGAGAGAAAGTAACACACTTTTACACTTTTCTCGAAGGCATTAACAATAATTGTAGAGGAGCAAACGTTCAAAAGGCGACATGTCCATTTGGCAAACATTGAGTTCTTCTGTTGTTTTTACCTAGAATTTTGTTTTTAAAAATAAACGTAAAATGTCTTACAATACATTAAGTAGTATTCTATTCGTTGAGTTAAAAAACAGTGTTGAAAAGTGTAATATTTGGGCTACACTTTTCATTTTTATTAGAAAATTGTGAAGTGGACATGTCACGTTTTGAATGTTTGCTCCGTTGCGAGGTGTACAGTTGCTGTACACCTCTGTACAGTTCCTGTACACATCTTCATGAGATTTGGTGTGCGTTGACGCGCTCCGTGCACTGCGCTGGACGGCTCATTTTTATTAGAAAAGTGTGAAGTGAACATGTCACGTTTTGAATGTTTGCTCCTCTTGTAACCATTTGGTGGGCGCGTGCAGTCAGGAAGACTCCAGAAGCTTTGAGCAACGAGCGAATCTTCTAAATTAACTGTAGTTATAATAATGAATTCATTTATATAAAATTAAAGCGAAGTTCTGTAATTTTGTTGTCATATTTTGATAGTATTCATTCATGTTTATGTAAATACTACAAGAGCCCTGAACATTGAAGCGAAATTTTTGATCGTTTCTATTACCGCCCTCAAAAAAATTCGCACGCCCTAGACTGCAACCTCAGTAGCCCTTTTATAGGATAGCGATGACTAAATATGCAATTGTGAGGACAAAACTAGCCATTTGACGAGGTGATGATTATTTTCTTTGTTTAATTTTTCAGGTTGCCTCGGACTAGTTTTCATAATTTTTTTTATAAACTAGTGATGTCACAACAGCGCATACCTTCTCGCATTATTGGAAACGCTTACGTAAATTATAATATTGCAATTTCAGTCCTAATAACACTTCAAACCTTCAATTGAAAAAGTCCAAACCATTTCAAACAAAGCGTATTAGGTACACATTTGCAATTATTTCGGTATCCAGGAACAGAAATCATTTCTTACTTCTAGAAAAGAAAAAAAAGTGGATGCACGAGCGGACGGAACAGTGGATCCTGGCCCTGCAAATTCCATTTATCTCATTCCCATCCAAATTCAAAAACGCTAAGGCTCCAGAAAAAAGAAGTACGAGAAATAGAAAGAACGGAAGGGAAAAATAGTGGAAAAGGCGATCAAAAGCCGCGTAATCAATGTCGTCATAAGTGAGAAATGCTACTCGAGACTGTGGCTATCGAAAATCTCTCGCTTCAAGAATGCGCACCAGAAAGACAAATCGATACTCGTAACCACTTCTGCAATATTGATAGAAACTTTCCTTATGTGCGCTATGTGTCCCAGATATCAGCAATCGCATCATGTTACTTCGTTTGGTCGCATTTCGCTGAACATGAGCCTGTTCGCGCGGCTCACATTTAACCTTACGTCCGGAAGCAAAGATTGGTGTTATGTGGTGCTGCGTTTCAAATTCATCGAATTTCTCGAAACATAATATGTTCTGAGAAGTGCGATGAATTTGAAACGCAGTACCGCATGGCACCAATCTATCATATTATGTTTTTTAAAAAAGACAATATGCCTGTAAGAAGTAATGTACTTCAGCTTCCGGATCAATGACCCCCATCTCGATCGGGTTTTTGTCCAGTTTCCCTGATTCATTGAGCTCCATTGTCCAGTTTCCCAGATCCAATGCTGAGATGGCCCCTTGATTTGCTTCTACCCGTAAATGTAGCTTCAACATGCGCACGTTTTGTTGAGCTTTCCTTTTGCTTGTAGTGGTAGTAGAGCTTAGGGTGAGTTTCTAGACAGAAAAATCAGTGAGACATAAAAATCAAATCTGCAGTTCATTTACCGTTACAAATAAGTTTTATATAACTCGGAAACGAAAATATCTAGTTTTTGAAATGTTAATCTCTCGCTTTTTTAAATTTATTATTATTATTATTATTATTATTATTATTATTATTATTATTATTATTATTATTATTATTATTATTATTATTATTATTATTATTATTCCATCTTTCAACTATTAATAGTTAAATTGTTGGGAAGGGATTCTGAAACTCAAGGAAGCGTGCGCAGATGATTTTCTCCCCCATACGTCACATACAGTTTTTTACTGTTTTTGACTAAATAAATAAATATCTAAATGTTGTCCTCAGCAGAGGCAGATCCGGCCGATCATTTGGGGATGGAGGACATCATAGATTTTTATTAAATAATAAACATATTTGTTATTATATTAAATACTAGCGTACCTGTGCGAGAAATCTCGCATCCCATCCTAATTTTCCTAAGAGTATCGTGAAACTGGAACATGGGAACATGTGGTCCGTTTCTATCGTAGTTCCCTCCACAATTTGGTCCGCAGCACTTGTAGACCACGGCAAAATGTTAAATGAATGGTTGCATTACACGCATAAGAAACAGTCTTCATCGGTATCAAGCAACTATTAATAGTGTGTTGTAGTTGTTGTTACGAGAGCGAATCTTGAATTAATAATTGTGCAAATAAACCTAGTCAATTTGTGCAAACCACGGTGTACCCAGAAAGCGTAAATAATTTAAGATGGAGGAATCTAAGCCTTTTACGCGTGACGTCACAAGGATGACCACCTGCACCACGAGCTGAAATATAGTTCGTGGAGGAATATATTCTGTATTCCTCCATGTATAGGTGGTGTTGGTAGTATCGATAAGCACCGAAACGACAAATATTTAATAGAATGTCCAAGAATACCTCCTCTAGTATATTACAATGTGAGGAACGTTTCTTTGAGTCCATTGATCTCAAAATTTTAGTTAAAAAAATATTTTGATTAGGAGTTATTTAACGATATAGCTGCCCGAGTGTTGCGAATTGCATTTGATATGAATATTTAGATGCGTTTTTTTATCTTTCACATTTTTAATGTCAAAATGTAATTCATCACGTCTCCCTGATATTCTCTTTTTTTAGAGACCTTATTTATAAAGATCGGTTGCGTGTGAGAGCCGCAAAAGGTATGTATACTACTGAAATAATAAAGGAGACGATTAGTTAGTGTAGTACGTGTAGTGTATAGATGATACTATACAAAATTATTTTTTAAATAATTACATAATTCCAAAATAAATTTTTAAATCAATTTTGCGAAATAAAGGGAGGTAATAAACGAAAACTCTAGGCCTTTTTTTGGGGGAGGGGACATGCCCCCCTCTCTGGATTCGCCACTGGTCCTCACTACCTTTCCTTGACCACTCATGAGAAAGAGAATCTCGCAAACGCGCTTTCTCAAAGTTACGTTGGCTGACTTCTCAACGTTCGGCCTCATTCACGATTCAAACTTAAACGTAAGATAATGCCGCAAACTTAGCAGTAAAATTTACACATTCAAGCAAGCATTCACAATAACGAACTTAAGCTGGAACGTAAGTTTTGCCTGAACCAATCAGATTTCAACGTATTGAAGCTCGATCGACTCGTTTCTAACATGGTGGATGAATCTTTTCACCATTGTTTCTAGCTTTTTTTCGATTTTCCTATAGATTTGTCTTTATACATACATGCGAGTAGCCGTTGTATTAGTGATCGAATATACATTATTTTATAAACAAGGATTCTCTTGTACCAAATTCACAAGTAATTCGTCGAACGTAATTATTTTATTCGTTATGTCAAGTTAAAATCACAAGAAAAACGGCTCAAATTGTTACTTAGATTTCACTGCTCGCATAAAAATCCTTCACAAACTAGTTCACTACATAACAGTAATGAAATGACATAACCACAAACTACTTGAACACTGAAATCGACCTTTCACTTGCTTCTCGCGTATTTTGTTGTGCATTTGTTTCTTTCATGCTTCTCTCTGATTGGTCTTCGTTAGAATTCCGATAAACTTAACGTAAAATCTTGGTGCTTGTGAACTCTTTAAGTTACGGATTTACGTCTACGGTTACGTCAAGGCATTGTGAATAGTCTCGCTTAATAACCCACTTTTTTGCGGCTACATTAATGTTTACGTTGAAGTTTGCATTTTGAATGGGTTTGCATTTCTACCACCTCCCGAGTAAAAACACTCATTACACTTACGGGACTAATGACCATAGTAGTTGACGCCCCCGGAATCACTAACAATCAATCAATCAATTACATTTTGGACTATCCGCAACAACAAAAAAGAAAGAAAAAAATCGGAGAGATTTGGAAATTTGAAGGATTTAAATAATATATTTTTTTCTAAAAGTCATTCACCGTGCCTAATATTGAAAGGGATTTAGAAAATCGGTTATCTTCTTCTTCTTCTTTTCTTCCTTTACAAGGGTTGAAAGCCAATAGCCCGTTCCGAGACTCAGTACTGCTCTGACCACCTCATTCTAGGCCTTTGTAGCACCTAGGTTTATATAAGAGAACTAACTTTGGTAACCTGTAAAACAAGTAAAACAAGTTGGGAACAAGTAACTCTGTAAAACAAGTTGGGAATAAATATTATTATTATTATTATTATTATTATTATTATTATTATTATTATTATTATTATTATTAAAAAACCTATTTGGCTCCATCCTGTTTCCACCTTAGGAACCATTTCTGTCGGTATTTTTCAATATCAGGTACCACTCTATCAATATTTAACCTTCACCTTATGTCTTCGTTTGGAACTCTGTCCCTCAAGGTTAGACCCAGTAGAGCACTTACGAAATTCATTTAGGAAGTCTCTAATCTTTTTTCAACATTTTTTTCCAGGTTTCCACGTTTCACTTGTGAAGCAGAGGGTGGGTTGAGATATCGTATTGTGAAATCTCTTAGTGTACTATTCAGCATATTTTTAAGATTACTCTTCATAAAGCCATTCAACTTATTGTGTTTATTTATATTCTCTTGCATCTCGGGGTTGATGTCATTTGATATTTTTCAGCTCCCCACCATGGAGACAATGGGATGTAAGGCTAATAATAATAATAATAATAATAATAATAATAATAATAATAATAATAATAATGTATCACACAGGGTCTCAAACCGCGATGTGATATTCCCATAAGCAATACGCACATTAAATACAGAAGTCTCTCATGAATTTGTTTTCCGCCACGGCACATAAATACATTCCATTCACACGATTGCAGACTGATAATCGCGTCAGGCCGTAAAAACAATCCTATCGACCAGAGATTCCCAACTGGGGTCGATATCTCTCCTTTGGGAGTCGATCAAATTGGAAGGTGCTCAACGATAATTAAGAGATCGCCTGAGGCCAATAACCAATTATAAATCAGTGGGGATGATTGTAGAGCATAATCAAGATCAAAAGTACATTCATTACAATGTTTTTAATGAACTTGATTTCTTTTTTGGTATAAAACCACAAACATCTAACAACAAATTATAAATGCGCTTCTCTTACTTTATATCCAACATTCATTGTTCATCAGTCAGATGTGTATAAAACTCAAGAAAATATAAGTATGTATTCATAACGTTACTCTAACGCTCAAAGAATATTCTCGGAAATACGCACTTCAAAAATGTGTTGGCCAGTTCAATATTTTGAAAGAGATTGGTTGAAGAAAAAGTTTGAAATCCCTGGTAGAGACAGACGCCACGACCCCCCCCCCCCTGCGGATGCCTGATAATGACCTTTGAGATAGGGCACGGATCATAAACGAGAAAATCGTAAAAAGGAAACACCGATAGTGTTGATTTGGGCCTCGAGCAGGTAGTTTACGTACCACAAGAGATATTGAATAACCCTGACCCACATCGAAAGACAGTTACCCGCTCTCCGTGCTTCCAATCACGCAGGCACGAACATCTAGTGACGGGTTGTGCTAAACTATTAAACAGGCGGAAGAACGGAATTGCACGCACAACCCACTGCTGCATGCCGCCAGCTGAATTGGACGGCATTTTATTAATTTTTATTTAATATGTTATTCATCCATTCTTTTTTTATTGACTGAATGTTAAACGCTATGTTAGGAGCTGATTTGAATAAAGTATTGAGAGAGAGAAGAAGTACAAAAATCGCTTGCGATATCAGGTTATAGACAACATGGCGATAAGTTTGTTGTTGTTAAGGTTGCACGCGACAGATAAATTATGCAGTTATTACGTCAATATTATTCTACTAATGATATATTTTTTTACAATCAATAGTACAGTCAACTCCGGTTATAGTGAACTTTTGGGGACTAACAGTTTTGGTTCACTATAACAGGTTCACTATATCCGATGATGTTAAAATTAAATGGAATTTCTCCACAATCATTAATTTTATTAATTATAATAATAATAATAATAAGAAGAAGAAGAAGAAGAAGAAGAAGAAGACGAAGAAGAAGAAAAAGAAGATTTATTCCCAACTTGTTTTACAGAGATAATGTACATTGTTGTTTCTTGGGATTACTAACCATCGATAACCAGTTGTAATAGTTAGCAATACTGAATTTATAATTTATTATCTGTCTACTTCTACATAGTATTTTTTATGTGTGGCATAGGTATTTTTATAAGCGTTTGCATCACAGCCTTTGTCTTTTATTTAAGGTGCTAAAAATGAGTTCTCCATCATAGCTAATAAATTATTTCGTAGATCTTAAATCCTCTAGATTTCAGAAATCCCAGTTACTCTGTATTCCAAACAGCAAAACTAACTACTACAATGAATTATTCGTAATTACTGTAGCCCGAGAGTGGAATAAATTGCCTTCTAACATTAAAAACTGCTCCTCATTAACATCTTTTAAGAAACACCTGAATGGTTTCTTACAAAATAGAATACATCCATAGGAGCTGAGGCGGATTTAAGCAAGAAGACGATCCCGTGCAGCATGGTCAGCAGCTGAGGAAAACATCCTAAAGACCTGTTACTTCATTTTAGCTTACTTTACTCTTGTATTAGGACGCAGCCTGTCTAGTGGGGTTTCCCCGACTAGCGGGTTTTCCTCCAGGGTCAAGCGGCGGTGATGTGGTGTGTTTCTGTATTAAAATATTAATTGCTCGGGGTGAATACCAGGCTGCCGCGTAGCGCGCAAACATTTGGAGCACAAAATATGTTATTAAATTCTTTCAAACAAAATTTGCAACATTTGTGTGTCTGTTTTTAACATTTTATATTATCTTTCTATGAGTTGCTTTTAAATTATACTTGGTTTTCCACTAACTATTTACATCTTAAATATACTTTTACATTTGTATATTATATTACATTTTTGAAATTTTGTATATAAGACATGTGGTTAGGCGGAAGAGAGGGCCTGATGGCCCGAGTCTCTCCATATCAATAAAGGCATATTTTTTGCTCGCGTATAGGCTATCTTGGACCTCGCAGGACATGCACTTGCACGGGCTCAGTATCATTTTGTTACGTTGCAAGTGTTGCATGTAACTAATCAGGGAGAATCAGCATTAGGCTGAATCCGATTTTTATACCCCAGGGTTGTTAGTTCTGGGGGATGGAAAATGGAATGATGATGATAATGAAGGATGAATGGACAGCGCACACAGGCATACACGAACACATCCATGCCCGAGGCGGAACTCGAACCCGTGATCCTTCCGTCCGAGATCGCCACGGCACTACTGCCTTAGCGATCTCGGCTATCCGAACTGGCAATAAAAGCATTATTATTATTATTATTATTATTATTATTATTATTATTATTATTATTATTATTATTATTATTATTATTATTATTATTACCAAGGAAAATGTTCGTTTTGGGACTAATCACTGGCCGTGAAAAAAAGCAATAGATGTATGTGCCTTTAGAGGTTGCAAGAGAAAATCAATATGTATTTGCAGAAAATGCAATGTGGATCTTTGTGCTGTTTATTTAACGCAATTCCCTGTGAGTGCCCGAGGGAAGCATACCCGAGGGATCTTATCACTGAATGATATTTGTTGGCTACAACTCGTCTGGTCCCCACCGCCTGAAAACTGCGATGTTTCCTGGCATTGGCGCATGCAACTCAACACGATAATTCAAGGTCAGCATAAGCCCGCCGACGCGTTAGGCTGGCGCAGCGCAAGTGCCCAGCCCCTTTGTGCATACTACATAGTGTCCGATGCGCTGAAACGGATGGCGGATTTTTCGGAGACTCTTAAGTCGAAAAAAAATTCCTTAGCGTTAATTCATGGTCAACTAATATAATTAACATTATTAATAAGAAATATTTTAAAAATATTTCAAAAACACAACTTAAGACACTGATGGAGCTGCTCTCACACGGTGGAGAATCATGACCGGGATAGGTTTGACCGCACCGGTTTACCAGTTCGGGCAGACAAGAGCATCTGCAGCCTAAATCGGCAATCACGAGTAAAATAAAACGTAGGCGCCTGCTAAATAAGTGTTTGTGGTTGTCTCTGTTCAAGCGTGTACATACTCCTATGCAGAGTTGGTAACAGTGCGCTCTCGCACAGTAAAAGGTTCTTCCTCACCCATTACCCCTCACAGGCCACAGAGGCAAGAACTTTGGAAAATCTGTAAGGGCGCAACTGGACGTCGTGGATACTATTCGAATACCGTCAAATAAGAGACGCACGGTCGGATAAAACTGTCACAAATTCCGAGCGTGAATGGGTCTTTTCACGGTTGCCAGAAGTGTTCCGAGCTCTTTCTCCACCACTACTCAGGAATTTTCCCAAAAAACCTCTCCAATGAAAGAAAATTCCCCGAATTTGAAACGAAAAATATTCTCCAAAGTATGGTGCAACGACATGAGCTGTCCCTGACGATTCCATTGACCGTTTCCTTAATTTCAATTAATTCAAATCAACTAGCCATCGATATTTGAGCTGCTCGAAGCCCTATCTTCGTTTGTCTCATGTTTTCTTTCTCTATGTCTTGTTTTTCTCTTCTTCTTTTCTGTATATTAAAATGAGAGAATAACGTCTGTTGTTTCTTTTTTATTCATAATAGTTGAGAGAATAATATTTCTGTCTCGACTCCGGATGAAAATAATTTCCCCGAAAAATCCCCTAACATTTCCCGGTCCATTTATATTTCCCATTCTTTCCCCACAACGAAAAAATCCCCATTTTGGGAACAAAATTCCCCAATCTAGCAACCCTGGATAACCCTGCCCCATATCGTAAGAAAATTCCTCACACTCCGTACTCCCAAGGTACGAGCGTGTGTGTGCGTTGGTGGGGGAGGGTAACATAATGTGCTGCGGAATGGGCTCAGAAGTAGCACAGGAAATCATAAGAGAAAGGTGGAACTGTTCATTTGGGCTCGGAGCAGGTGCTACGTGCTACGTGCGCTATTGAATAACCCTGCCCACATAGGGGTGCGCACAGGGGAACCAGGAGAGCCCCCTCCTCTTGAAAATTTCGAAAGGGGTTTCATAGCCCTACGTAATAAAACATTTTACTTTCGTAAACATGTTTAATTCCCGATTTTATCCTTCTTTAACCTTACACTCTGGGAGAATAAATTTACATTTTGGGAAGAAGCTCTTCTATGATCTGGGAACCCTGTAAATGGTTCAACAAAAATCAATTGTAATCAAGAGTACCACAGGGAATCGTCAGAAAAACATCCGCACTGCTTAAAGAGGGAGCACGAGTTCATGGGGTGAGGGGGGAGAGGGATGATTGTCCCCCTAAAGAGTTTAATCTCTACTCCTGGAAACGTAATTTGTCCCTACCAAGAACACAAATCCATATCTAGTTGCCTAATTTACGATTTCCCCATAGAAATGTTGAAGTCTAGGTTTCCAAATCAGGGAAACGGTTCATAAAAGTGATACTTTAATTCATTGTGTGAGATGTTTTATTTATTTAGCAGCAAAATGTATGTCAATAAAAAATAAGGGAAGATGGATCTCTAAGGGGCACAGAAAGATAACTTTTTAACCGTCTCGTGCCTTAGCCTGCGCATACCTCCGCTTGCCCTGCATCAAAAAACAAGTACTCCACGTTCCCAACCACGCAGGCAAGAGCATCAAGAGGTGTAGAACAATGAGTTTTGGAATCTGGAGCTCGGAACGGAACGCGGAACTTTGAGCTCAGGTGTAGCATCGGGAATCGTAAGAAAACGACCGCACTGCTTAACGGAGCGCGAGTTGACGAGGGGGGGGGGTAGAGGATTGTCCCCTCTATTATTGATTTTGATCTCTCTTGCTTCTTCTTCCTTTCACGGTTTAGGCCAGAAGGCCTGTTCCGGCTTCACTCCATCGTTGCCTTGGTCGACTACCATCTCTTTTTCCAGCTGGTCGATAATGGTAGGCCGCTTTTGTGGGCCTATCGTCTTCCATCCTTTGTAGGTGTTGTAACCACGCTTAAAGTTTCTCGTTTATTTTGTCTAATATGGAGAAAATGTCGAAGTCTTTTCGGATATTTTCGTTCACGAACTGGTCAAGGAGCCCACAGCCTTTTACTGCTCTTACAAATCTCGTCTCTAAAGCTTGTATATTACTACTTTTCTTTCTCGTCAATACCAATTACTCGCTCCCGTGCAGTAAAACTGGTACTGATATTACTTTGAACATTTTTAATTGCATATCTCTTCTTGTCTTCTTTGAGAGCTTTCGTCTTATTGTGCCGCACATTTGTTGGAGCCGATGGAGTTTGATGTCAATGTCGTTCTCATAATCGTAGCTCAAGTCGCAGCCAAGGTAGTTGAAATGTTTTACATGTTCCAACGTTGAATTGTAAATATATATTTTTGATCTGACGGGGTATTTGCCTTGGAAAGCCATTACTTTAATTTTTTTAATAGAGATTTTGAGGTTGTAATCTTCCAAGATATTACTCAATATAAGAGCATTTTTCTGGAGTTCATTTTCATTTCTAGCAATTAATACCTGGTCGTCTGCAAATAAAAGAATATTTAAATAATTTCCATCTCACTTGCTGGAAATGTAATTTCACACAATTAATCCACATCGAGTTGCCTAATGTATGATTCCGCAAAACGCAATGTTGAAATCAAGGATTCCAAATCAAGGAAATAAGAAGAAAAACATTTTCAAATACATTGTTAGGATTCATTCAAACTTTGCTGGGACAGCTAAGAAGGTATTTGTTTCACTCCATAATTCGCCCCTCTCCGCAATTGTAATGCCTTTCGCTGCAAGTGTGTTGTGCTACCAGCAATGCTTCTATTTCAGGATATAAATCTTTGACCCCGGTGAATAATCTGATAAGTCAAAAAAGCTTAATTTTACCAAGGAGCAAAAAACAATTTTAAACTAATGGTATAAAAAGGGATTAATGAAATTCAAACAAAACCTACACAAAAATAGTTTTGTTTCAATATCACCATCATGTGAATATCATTAATCCCTAATTTAACTCATTTAAACGCTGTTTTTTGCTCTCCTGTAAAATTAAGTGTTTATGCCTAATAAGCTTATTCACCGGGATCAAAGAAATATATTGAGTTCGCAGGGAAGCTAAGTTCCCTGGAGGAGCGAGGTACAGAGACCAAGTCCGATGAAGTATGAAAACTAAGTTTAATAAAAAATAGAGCTGCAGAGTAGCGTGTAGTTGATACAACAGTGTCCCTGGACTGTCTGTCTCGTTATCAACACTAGAGGACCCTTTTATAGATACCAAGGAAATTTATGAGGCCATGACGCCACCCCCGTCTGAACTCTACATGCCTCGGATGAAATAAACAAACATTACAGTAATAGTAGTTTTGCCCTTTCGAGATCACTTTCTCAAAAGTTCCGATACTATCTCGTTTCCACAATCTGTCTCCTCGTTAGCGTGACAGCGGTTTTGGAACCCTCTGGTATATGTACTTAAAATAAAGATAACCCAGCATAGCGCCCGCTCCGGACGCAACCCCAATGCAGATAACGTAGAGAAACGATACTTCTCTCGCGTACATGTTTGAGAAAAATATCCATTCCTTCTCTTACGTAATGCTTTATATACTCTTGTACGCAGATGCATTTACCATTACACAGTTTTACCCCCCCCCCACACACACACACACACCTGGTTAAGGGGTGTATGTACTGGAATTTTTAAAAAAATTCAATTTTTGAATCTTGAAAGTGTGTTGAATATGGCTGTTGTTGCTGTTTGGCCGTATCTCAAATTTTAAAGCCTCTTTTTTTTTCAAGTATTTAAATTTGCCATTTCCCCTGTAATGGCAAATATAACGCGCATCTATTTATAATAATACTCATGCAATTCTGAGTTAAAAGTTAGATTTCGTGTGGAAAAAGCTAATAAGCAGTGGAAGATCTTAGCAAAAAGGTACGAAAAAAGATGAGAAACATCAAGAAGAAAAGGGAAGAGAAGAACACAGATTACATCAAAGTCTATCGTTGTGGTTGGTGGGTATCACTGTTTACTTTGAAGGTCATTTGCCGCACATATATTGTCAGTAAACATATGAGCATTTATCCCAAAATATGCTTAAGACATCATATCTAAAAAATTCTGTAGTACACACCTAAGTGTGTTCTTGATATTATACTTGTTTTTATGTAAAATTATCTTTCAACAAAAACTAGAAAGAAATTCGAAATTTCTCTTTTTAGAAAAAAAAATACATGTGGCTAAAAAGTCATAACTTTTAAATGAGAAGTGTTAAAACAAGAAAAAATTGTCTACCATGTTGAAAAATCATCAGATAAAACCGCTGTAAAATATCAAAGATGTAACTCTCATTGTTCTTGAAAAAAGTGCACCCTAAGTTTGAAGATTTAACATTAACAGAATAAGCACTACATACTCCCCTTAAAATTGCCAATTCCCATCCCGCTGATTAGGCACCGCTGATCTGCTCATGGAACAGTCAGAGCCTGCCACGTGCGCAATTTTTTTATTGGTTATTTACGGTCGCATCAACATCTAGGTCATTAGCGACCACTATTGCTGTTAACGGTATGGTAACTATGAGGATGAAACGATATGGTGATGATAAGGGGTGAAAGGACGAACACAAATACAACCATGCCCGAGGCGGGACTGGAACCCGCGACCCTTCGGTCCGAGATCACTACGACACTACTACCTCAGCGATCTCAGCCACTGGGCCGACGCGTGCGCGATTGAATCAACCTGCCCCAAGTCGAAAGACAGCGCGGCGCGGCTCCGTGCTTCGAAGCACGCAGGCACGCGCGTCGACATCGACCGATGGGTTCCGCTGAGCCATCGAATGAGCAGCTCCAGGAACGAGAGCGAGCGCGGGGGCGGGTCCTCCCACGCCACTGCGCGTGACGTCACAGCCGGCGCGCCGCCGCCGCCGTGCCTCGCTGCTTGCGACACGCCGCCCGCCGCGCCGCGCCGAGCCGAGCCGTGCCGCTCCGCGACGCCGCGTCTGAGCTGAGCGCGCCTCCCGGCGAACATAAAAGCAACGGCGTGCAATTACGACGTCCACGTCATCGCTTAAATGACCCCGCCAGCCACAGTTCTTCAGCGAGAACCAGTTTGTGGGAGAAAGACTTGAAAACTACAGATCCGTCTCAAGAAGCCTAGGGACAGGAGATGCTTCCGTAGGTGCCAACGATGCTTCGACGTTTTTTGTACATATCAGAACGTCGATTTCAAATTGTTTTCCATATATTGCAATACACTGACAAAATTTATTGGATGGAAATAACGAATTAATAAAAAAATATTCTTGCAAATTTCACTTTATATTTAAATACCAGAAAATAAATTAATTTTATTTCATATTCAGTGTCTCTTGACCCACACTACTTTTTAATCATGAGACTTTCTGTCGAAAAATCACGATTTTTTGCCACAACGCTAAAAATAATTCTCTTCCCTACTTACGTAGAAAGGCGAGAAATAAAAAACATTCTGTTTTCTTTACGAAGGTTAAATTTGTTAATTTTATTTATAGGACTGCCTTTTTTATTTTTGTAATTTTTTATAGACCCTTGGGCTCTTTAGGCACACACTTATATTTTATCAATTTTTATTATAATTTTTTTTTACATTTTTAGAGACCAACGTTTCGGAGGTTGGTCTCTAAAATATTTAAAAATTTATAATAAAAATTGATAAAATATAAATGTCTGCCTAAAAAATCAAAGGACCTATCAAATATTATAAAAACATTCTGGTCAACGTTTATCTATTTGTAAGATGTTTCTCACATATTATCTTTGACGTCAGATTTCTATTCAGAAAATGGATGGAAACTTCTGGAAAATGGACAAAATCTAGTGTAAAATAAATAACGTGGCCTTGTATTGAGTGCCTACAACCGCGTTGTTACATAGATCAGACTCATTGACTAAACTTGAAGAACAATGATGTACCCAAAACATTGAAATCCACCTACACTATTTCTCATTCCTCTGAATGGTCCGTCAAAGATCGAAATGCGCCTATAGATGAAACGATTACAAACCAACTCATTCAGAAATTATTCGTAATTTATGAAGATATCGACCATTAGAATAGCTTTATTCTGAACACTTTCCTCTTGATAATTTTTATCTTGAGGAAAATGATATTCCAACCAATCAGATAATGAGGTGTAAATAGGTAAAATAAAGAGTAAGGTTTACGATTCAGGAATATTAATACCCTTCTTTGCTTATTTTTATGCTTTTGAAAATGAATTCAGGTTGAGGAATTTCGCAGCATCTAACGATTATAGTTTCTTGGTGTTGTAAACATATTATCAGTCATATAAAAACCAATCCTACTACATGTAGCTTGTAAATTACTTCGCTACACACGCTATGTTGTACGAATTCACAAAATCGACTGACGGCAATCTCTGTCTGTCTTTGTCTGACAATCTCCCTGTCTGCCGGTCTTTCTGTCTGTCTGTCCGCCTGTGGTCAACGCGAGCACCAAAACTGTTTGGGCGATTTTCTCCAAAGTTGATATTCCTCGATCGATCTAAACGAGGTCCTGCGAGTTTGAAACGGATATTTTGGTGTTTGGGGCTACTTTACATGAAACCGTCACAATAAAAAAATGGCTCCATATTTTATTAAACTTTGATCTCAAAATATCGTAGAAAACGCTTTAAAAGTGGGCAGCCCTCCACATTGTAATGTTGAAATATCTGAATGTTCAAAATTTTTCAAAGTTCAAAAGTTTTGCGCGATTTTCTACAACTTCATGTATTGAAGATAGAAATATTTTTCTTAGTGAAATCTATTCTGCAAAGATAGATCTTGAACTAAGTTGATGCACAATTTTTCATAAATCTGAATAGTTTTCGAGTAATTTAAAGTGAAATACAGTCAATTTTTGAACAATTCTCAAAAATGGTTCCAATTTTTTCTTTAACATTTTCCCCTCGTGTCTAGCAAAGGACAATAAAATGGTGCTGGTCTCGTTTTTGGCGAAATCCGTTTTCGAAAGTTGCAAAAAATTAACATTACAAAAGTACAATATTTATGATAAAGATTTGTATATTATATGAAATCTCTTCTAAAAAGTAGATCTTAAAGTAAGGTCATGTATACTGTATGCAAGCGAGTTGTTTTCGAGTAATTTCTGCGTAAAGTTAATGCAATATTCTCAAAAGAGCTCCATATTTTTTCTTCGATTTTTTCCTTAGAGTAAATGACCCTAAAAGTGTGCGAAGGTCACATTTTCGTGGAACTTCCTCAATTTTCGAAAATTGCAAAAGTAAGAAATAATGGGAGCGAGTATGTGCTGTTGTGGCTCCACTAGTTTTGCATATAGTTTATTACAAACTTTGAAAACACTCTCCGCTCTAACAATAAGATTTGAAGGATCATTTAAGCTGCATTGAATCAAAGATACGACTTGAATAAATATGCTAGAGATCTGTTTGTGAAGCTTGATAAATATGAACTCGTGTATTTGTGATAGATAGAACTTGAGAAGAACTAGTAACGATTGCGAACACGACCACATAGCAACAAACAGACCACACCTTCAAGTGAAAACAAAGTATGGATACTTTAATGATACCGAGCCGTTCACTGCCATCATACACTAAGAATTGAAGTAATTATCTTCTGTTCAAAAGGCCTTCTTTTTGATACAGAAAGTACACATAAAAAGTACATTTTACGCCTAGCATGAGAATATCTGGGCAAGAAATTAATAACATTCAACAATACTCAATTTTCTGTTTCGGGTAGTTTCGCATGGTGGCCACCCTCTAACACACTGGGAGTCAGCAAAACCTAAAAGTACTAGTTTCTCGAGTTCTTTTTTGCGGTTTCGTAACATTATTACATTGCCTTCTATCCGACTAATACTCAGCCGTCACTCGAAAAATATTAACGATATGACTTAAAATTGCTAATAGTTTGACAACAGGATGCGTAAAATCATTTACAAACCTAACATCGGAAAATAAACCTCATTAAGAAAAAAATCTTTAACTTAACATTCAGGTGAAGGGCAGGTTCGACCCCACCTCCGTTGTTCTAGTCAATCTGCATTCCTCAACTTTGGTTGCTCCATCATAGATCCTGGTGTCCTACAGCCCATTTCCTTGGAATGTTTCCCGATTTAATGGGGTTCTCCACGTGAGTGTGGAATGAGGTTGCGAGATTCTTCTTGAAGTCGACATCTTTATTTGATTTATTTTGTCAATGCACAGTAAAAACTGTATGGGACGATTGGGGGAGATGTACAATCTGCGCACGTTTTCTTCAGATCTGAAATCCCTTCCCCAACTTTTAACGTTAAATAACTGAATGATGAATAAAATTATAATTACATTTAGTATAATAATATTATTTATTATATATATAGTATAGTTAATTATTATTATTATTATTATTATTATTATTATTATTATTATTATTATTATTACTATTTATCCACAGCGAAAACTACACGATTTACAAATTTACTTTTCATGAAAATACCTGCAGACCTGCAGGTACGTTAGAGATGCCAGTACCCTGAGTTCGCACTGCGACTGAGAGCACGGAGAAGAGTCGGGTGTTATGACAGTGGGTGGCAGTGTCAGCAGCCCCAGCTCTCCCCGCTCCACCCCTCCTCACCACCTCCTCGCCTTGCCACCACACATCGCATCACCCTCTAACCCCTGCCTTCCCCGCCCCCTCTCTCTACTCCGCCTCGCCCCGCCCCCTGTTCTGCCCATCCGTCCGCCCATCCGTCCGTCGACCGGCCTGCGCGGCGGCCTGCGTTGGCTGCTCGCCCGGACAAGCAAAGCAGAGGCGCTGCCGCCGCCGGAGAGAAATGAAAAACAACGATGACTCAGGCGGCGACGCGATGCAGCGACGCGAGACCCACTGCTGCTCTGTCCGACGCGCCTGCGTTGCTCGTGGCCAGCAACCACTCCCGCACGCTAAAACATCTATATATTAACATGTAACCAGGGAAATTTGTACACATTTTTAACCACATTGCGTGTCTGGATTGATTGATTCATTCATTTTTTCGTGTTTCCGGGCGCGTCAACTGCTTTGGTAATTATTCCCGTTAGTGTAGTGCATGTTTTTCTCGGGATATGACGGTGATCTTCCCCCGCTGGATGGCGAGATCCAGCGCCGACCTACCGTCGGCAAGTGGGGTTTCCCCCAAACCAGGACTCTCCCACCAGCAGGGCACCGCCACAGCCGGGACAAGCTCCCGACCGGTCTCCCGAAATATGTGGTAGTGTAGTGCATGTTAGTGTACATGTGTGTGTAAAGGGAGAGGATAGGACAAGGAAGAGGAAGGACAGATCGCGCGCGGTCCGTGACCCGTTTGGAAGGGTACTGCTCTGGCATTCACCTGGTGTTGATCGGAAAAGCCACGGAAAACTACCGATCAGAGCAGTTGGCCGCTAGATTCTCCTCCAGACAGCGACTGAATTCGATCTAGCTGAAAAGCTAGTGTCTGGAGGAGTGTGGGATTTGGTATAGTTAAAGTTTACGTGGAGAAGGAGGGCAGAAAGCCAAAATTTATACGTAAAATATATATGTATGTATTTGGCGTTATTGTGTCGTTGTCCAACTGGCCGGCTACCGGTGTATTCCATGCCTGGGCCTACTTAAATTCGCATGCTTAAGAGTAATGGAGAGATCATGACGTATTCTTTTCGTCGTAACTAGCAAGATCCGCCTGCTTGAGCTTTTCTTCGTCACACAGCTACTGAAACTGGGACGATGTTAAAGGAAAGCTACAACTCTATTTTTGCCTCAACCGGAAATCGATCCCGTAACCACAGTACCGGAAGCTAGTACGCTGCCCAAGAGCCATCCCGAAGACCATAATATGTGGTAAAAATATATTAAATAAAATATATAGCGTGCGGATGCAACCCGCAACGCGTTTTTGCATACTACTGACGTGTATAATTCGAATATGATTTATGAATATGATTCGATATGTTTTAGAACGTTAAAACTAGATTTGGTTTTTCTAACCCCTTATCTAAAAATTGAGATTTCTTTATTTCAAGCTTTGCGTTTAAGAGAAAGATACTCCACTCTATATTTGCATTTGTGGACGTGAAAAGCATAGTTAACAGTATATTTGACTTCTGGAGGACTTTGCTCTGTTGGCGGTTGAGATCACGAGACCATATCGTAGGCTTCCGCGGCCAGAGTCATGATCTGGGCTGTCCGGGTGACGCCGCGTCGAAGGCTGGGGTGCCGACGTTTCGACCGACATATCGCGGTCCCCTTCAGGGCTGTACTGCGAGGATCCAAATGATTCCCTAATGGAGCTTGACAGATGTTAATTCAAAATACTGTGCTAAAATACAAAAACAGTTACTGCGTTAAAGCTAATTTTGCTCAGAGTACTTCATTTAAAAATTTAAATTATCAATTAAGAATTCAATATAAGTTTAAAAATTACAATTTTTTGTGCAAGAATGTGCAAAATTTTCTTACTGGTTCAGTTAGTATGAATAAAAGAAACACGCTGTGTTTAATGAAGAAATACTGTAGTTGTAATTCCGCGTGGAAATTGAATCGAGATAAGCCATATCTGAATCTGGGCATAATATTTATGGGTAACTTTGCGTGGGCTAACACACGGATGATTTTTTGTTAATTGCGGAGACCGAAAGTCGGAGCCTCGCCGTTGATTGTAAATGCGCGAGAGAAGCAAGTCAAATTGGACGCATACCGACTGCAACTTTCGTTCTCCGCATTTAACAAAAACATCCTTGAGCCAGCCCACACAAAATTACCAATAAATATTAGTAGTTGAACATTATAGTTTAACATTGTAATGATAAGTCATATGAACTAACAAGTACTGGTAACTGTCATATACGAGTTACGAAAGGGAAAAATAGATTTCCTTAGCTGTGGTAATAGTTGTGTGGAGGTGCTATTAAGTACTACCGGTAGCACTATGCACCGAGACTCACAAACACGGTTGAGTCAAATGGGAACAGGAACATGTACTGAGTTTTCTTAGGTGAGGAGCTCGACCAGGGTGGAAGTAAATGGGTGAGTTCCTCCGGCGCACCGATTTTTGCTCGTTCTGCGCACCACCAGGTTGCATCACGAACCACGAGTCCACAGCTCGGGCACTTCGTTGGAAAAGCCAGTCCAGACGCTGGCCGCCGTGTTGCATGGAGAGCGAGTAGTGTTGAGAAACATTTTGAAAATGGTACAAAATGACAATTTTCAACGGTAACCAACCAACAATAATGTGATGAAGGTGTACAAGATGCAATATTTAAAAGAAATGCTTCATAAATCTGTTTCAATGTCTTCTAATGATATAATAATTTTGGAATCTGGCTGAATTTAAAATTCCTGCTAATATTGTGACGCAAACGTGTCTGAAATTCACTGGCTGAAGTCGGATACCATGCGCAAGAGACCCCCCCCCCCCCGAGCTCGACAAGTGAGCATTTGACACAAAATGATATAAGATTAATCATATTACAATATATATATATATATATATATATATATATATATATATATATATATATATATTTATTCTAGAATCTCGATCACAGAATAAAGACACATTTTCATCTTCCTATTTGACATCTTCCTATTTGACTAACTTACTTGACGGACTTTTTTTGAACAGTTCTCAATATAAATAACATAACCATGAACTGCTTGCTTAGCATAGATTTTATTTCGCGAGTAATTTTATTCCCGAAGCACTTCTCGGAATTTTACCTGAACGTTTGCAAGGAATGGTATAATTCTTTGTGTTGTTTTTCAGTTGCTTTGTTGTTGATAGGTAGGCGACGAAGTGCAGACATTTGATCATATTCCGAAATCTGTCGCGAGAATTAAAAACGAAAACTAATGATGCTTCAACAGCACATACTTTCTTGCATTATTTCTAACTTATGCTATTTTCTAAAGGGTTGAGAGTTCACCGAAAATTATTCCTGTGCCATTTTAAGTTTTCGGTGCTGTATCTGTGGTCGGTAACACATAAATTCATTAGTAAATAGTAAATCGTGCAGACTGGATATTATCTACAGTATCGACAGCGTATGAGCGACTCTGACAGCTCTCTCGCCACGTGGTGTAGTATTTCATGTGACCTGTTCAGAAGAAACATACTTGCGAGGATTTGTTTACTTTCTCAAAGCCAGGGTTCAGCGTTGCCGCTCATCTTACTCGCAAGAATTCGCGGAGTCGATAAGGTTCGGCTTTGGCGAAGGTTATGAACATGATATCAAGACGTGTCATAGCCTGTCAGTAAGTGTTAATGTTCTGAGGTTCAATTTATCTGTCATGAAGGTGGTGCCATGAGCGTAGTAATGAGTAGCAACAGCGAATCGAACTCTCAGAGTCGCATATATGCTGCCGGTACTGTAGTGTATTATAAACATTTTATGAGATGCTATTCTCCCATACTTAAGTAAGAGTGCTTCCTGTTGACATTAACAACGCGAGTGTACCAAGAGACTAGAAATCAGCATTCGTTTTTCGAAATTCATGTGGTGATACAATGAATGAGTCCAATTATCTATCGGTAATATTTTTTAAATTTATTTTTATTTACTGGTCAGCCATAAGGATTTACAAGGCGTAAGGGAAGAATTTTGGAATATCGGCAACGCTTCACAAGGAAGTCTAATGGGACCTCTTCTTTTCACACTTCCTTCGCAAATGATCTCTCGGAAAAAGTTCGAAAGAAAATAGGATGGTTTCAGAAAACAACACAGTTTATACAATTTTACACTACTTACTTTTGAGATTGACTCAATTGGGCTCCTAGACTGTAATTTTATGTATTTTTTATTGGTGATAGTGGGAGTGGGTTACAGGCGAAAGGAATTATTATTTCACGATATCATGGTTGTGGTTTCTTAATTCTTGGAAAACGTGAGGATGTTTCTCCTAGCGGAATGGCGGTAGCATTTGGGTCTGAAGTGAGTCGTAGGAAAACGTTGCTGTTTAATTGTTTTATTAATTATATCAGGAACTGAATGCCAAGATCGCGGTGAAGTTAATTATTTCGCATAAACCAAAGGGCATTAGTGATTTTCCGGAGAAATTTATTTTGAAATGTTTCTCCTCAGGGTTTGCCGAACTCCTTCGCGGCAGGAAAGAGTTCACGTAAGACAACAATTTTGGAATATCGACATCGGTTCACAAGGAAGTGTAATAGGACCTCTCCTTTTCACAGCCTTCGCAAATGATCTCCCAGAAAAAGTACGTTCGAAAATAGGATCATTCATAGACAATAGCATTTTATACCGAGAAATTACTGATCAAGTGAATCAAGTGAAGATTGAACTGATTTCGCACCAGGGCTTAAAACACTTGCGGTAGTAGGCCGAAACGAATGGCAGTGCAGTGAAATAAAAAATTCAAACAATATCACTAGGCCGGGGTCGAAATTACGCTATTTGGGTAACAACTTCACGAGTATTGTCGCGTAAGCACCTCGGTTGGATTGTTGATGGAGGAAAATCGAATCAAGTGATTAGAAAGCCGCAGAAGTCCTTGCCTTTCGAAGGGCGAAGACTAAAGGACTATTGTGCTAATGCGAAAGAATTGGCGTAAGCACAACAGTGCTTGGCGTTCGTCCGACGTGACTTCTCGAGGTCTATTTAGAATTGATCACAAAGCAAATCAAAAATTGGTGCTAGTCTCATTCCGGCGAATTCTCTTCATTTTCGAAAATTGCAAAAATTTAACATTTCAACACTACAATATTGACGATAGAGATTTTTGTCTCAAACGAAGTATGTTTTAAAAATCAGCTCTTTAAAAAAGGTCATGTACAATTTTTTGAAAACACGAGTGGTTTTCTCATAGTTTGTGTTTGAAAAATGGAATTTGTAAGAAAGAATATCGCAGATCTAGTTTTCGTTTAACTCTCTGAATGTTTGCAAATTAAGAAATAATTCGAGAACTATGTGCTGTTGTAACACCACTAGTTTCTAGCTTTTGCAATTTTCGAAAATTCAGAGAGTTAACAAAAAATGATACCATTTTTATGCGTTCTTTGCTGTATCCGTGAAAAAAAAGCAAATATTTGAAGCAATTTCTGAAAATTAAAGAAAAAAGAATTGCATTTACTTCAAGTCGAAATAACGTGCAAACTATTCACCTTTTCAATAAAGTATACATGCCCTCATTTAAAGATATAGGTAATTTTTAGAACATGTCATTTATTTTGTAATTCTGAACTGTTACATTTATGCAATTTTCAAAAATGTAGAGTTCGCCGGAAATAGGACCGGTACCTTTTTTTTGCCGTCCTTTGGAATAGCACGAGGAGGAAAAGAGGAAAACACGAGGAAAAAATTAAAGACAAGGTAAATAGCCACTTTTGAGAAAATAATTGTTTAAAACTTGCCTATATTTCAGAAAAAATAAGGCAAAAACTACTCATATTTTCTAAAAATTGTGCGTGACTTTATTTCAAGATCTATCTTGGAATCACAGTTTAAGAGTGGAAAAAGAGGGACTAAGAGAAAGAGGACTTCACAGTTTTTTTAAGACTGCAAAAAATTTTATCTTGGATAACCAGAGATTATTGCTAATTTATTAATCCTAGTATTAACAAAAAGAGTCCCATACTTCCACAGTGTGATCACCTAATGCTAATTTGCATGTAAATGTTGCTTTTCTTATGGAATACTACATTTGCGCGAGCAATTGCAATATCGATTTTCTTTCATTATTGATACACTATTGATGTACTTGCGTATACGAGAAAGTAAAGAAATAAATATGTGGGTATTATTCGGGTCTCTAACCTAACTCAATTAAATATGTGAAAAATTAAATACTGTAATTTGTTTCAGTTATAGTGTTCAGAGAAAACAAAGATTGAAGAAAATTAAAGTCGATATAAAATAATTTACATGGGTTGCTAGCATTTCTCAAGCGTTGGAAAAGAGGTTTTAACAGATGATGTTAAACATTTTGACGATGAATTTCACTGTCTAGTATTATCGTGGCAAAAGTTTGTAAACAAATTGTAGGTATTTTTTAATGTTCTTTTGACATAGAAATCTGACATGAGTGCTGGATCATGTATTGCCAATATATATTTCAAGGATATATGGAACGAGTCCTCCGATAAGTAAATACTTTTCACGAAAATGACCATAGTTGTATTTGCAAGGTAATGGCAGCAAACTGAATAAACAGCAGGCTAGCAAGTATCACGAAGATGACTCGTGAAATGTGTTCTTAGAATCCTCCTCTGTACACAAGAGCACAAGTATAAAAGTCCAGTGAATCCTCGCACACTAATTTTCTTTATCTAAAATGATATTGGATTTCGCACACTATACACACAAGTAGTTGTTTGATTATCAACTGAAATGGCGATAATTCTGAAATCCTGATTAATATATCCTAGCGTTTAATACGGGGCCATGAAGCACTGAAATGGTCACATATTTTACTTATGTGTTCATTTAGAGGCAGTATATTTAACTCGCGATGAATTTGGGAATTTGGAATAAACCATGGTACTATGAGAGTCATTCTTAGGAACCTATTTTGGAATGCAACGAATTTTTGGAGGTTTATTTATTTATTTATTTGTTTGTTTATTTATTTATTTATTTATTTATTTATTTATTTATTTATTTATTTATTTATTTATTTATTTATTTATTTATTTATTTATTTATTTATTTA